>CM056049.1:601950822-602438322 GCA_029574335.1 Rana kukunoris
AGACTCAATGCTTACAGTTTACCCTTAACCTCAGTTTGTTCTGTAAATTCAACCCTAACTCTAGTTCTAAGCTGTAACCTATCCCTTACCCTTAGCCTAGTATGGGCCCAAACCGTGGTATTAATTCTAAGGCCGCGTACACACGATCAAATTTGTCCGCTGAAAACGGTCCGATGGACCGTTTCAGCAGACAAATCCGATCGTGTGTACGGGCTAGCGGACAGATTTGTCCATCGGACAAATTTCAAAGCATGCTTTGAAATTTATCCGCTACAAACCTGTCCGTCGGATATGTCCGCTGGTTAGTACGGGAAACCAGCGGACATATCCTCCTGAACATGCGTCGTATCCTGTGAATGGATCTGACGCATGCGCGCGGAAGTGTTTACTTCCTGGTGCGTGACGTCGCGGTGACGTGGCGGCGTCAACGTCACCGCCGCGTCACAACGCTGTCTGCCGGCGGGAATTTTGATCCGATGGTGTGTACACGCCATAAAACTCATTGATTAACGTTATGGGAATGAAAATATTAGACATGCAGCAAAAAAGAAAAATCAATGCGCTGATTTGGTGCCTACATTCAAGGCTCCACATTATAGGTGCAGCCAAACCTATGCTAAAATGACCTGCAATCAGGAACACCATCGCAGAGTGGTACACCAGTGTCTCGTCACACTGGTTCTTGACCTCAACATAATTAAATAGTATGAAATATTGCAGCTAGAACAACCATTGTAATTTGACCAGTATATCTGTCCACGTGCTTAAACATACTATACATCGTTGCCCGTACTTGCTAACATACAGTATATGCTTGTATGTTTTTGCACTGATGCTGCACAGGTAAGCAAAATTAATGCCAATGAAGTCCATCATTCGTCCATATTGTACGCAAAACTTCACAAACAGGATGCAGCCCAAATAAGCAAAATTGTTTTAAGGTTACTGTTAAATAAAGTGTACACACCATTTTCCAGAGATACTCTAGTTAA
Organism: Rana kukunoris; assembly: GCA_029574335.1. Classification (NCBI taxonomy): domain Eukaryota; kingdom Metazoa; phylum Chordata; class Amphibia; order Anura; family Ranidae; genus Rana; species Rana kukunoris. The sequence continues at coordinate 601,951,815 of CM056049.1, forward strand.
GCCATGGTGTGCCTAAAATAAAAATGTGATTTTCTCCAGAGTTTTGAGTCAAACTAATTGCTGTTATTATATTTAGATGTGCATACTGTGCTATGTAGGAATATAACTACATCAAGATTGCACAGCTATCATTAAAGACGACTAAAAAACTTTACAGCCTAACCTTTAGATAAAGGAAGAGGGATTAATTATTTCTATCGGGCTTACATTTCTGCCAGTTCCTTTGAAGAGATTTTTGAGGCTTGCTACCCCAGTTATACCCACAGGGCCAAGACAAGGGGTGGGCGGAAGGGGGGCGTGCCATGGGCCCTATGGTGAGGGGGGCCTGTCAGGAGAGACTGCAACTCTCCTTCATTACTGCAGAATTTACAGATTCACCACCACACCATTCCAGTTCCAGTTACTCCAACATGCAGGAAATCATATGTAAAATAAAAAATAGCAAAAAGTAATAAAAAAATAAAAAATAAAATTAAGGGTTAGTTCACACAAGCTTTGGTCTCTGAAAGCAATTAGGATTGCTTTTCAGGAAGCATTTGACAAATTGACCTTTTAGCCCCACCCACTTTTCACTATGACGCACTCCACAAGTCACTATCAATCTGAAGTGTCCCTCATTCTCAACTTCAAAGGTTGGAAGGTATGTCAGTACTATTTCAGTGAATGTCACAAACATTAAATGCATTACAAACCTTACATTACTATTAGTCCCATCTTGGATCAGCACAGTTGGCCGTGTTTGCCCTGGGCACTGGATGACCTTGTACTGGCGAAAGATACGCTTATGAAATGGAGGGTGCCTTTGTGAAGTGAACAGGAAGGCACTGCCAACATCAGCATAATTTCCAAAATATTCCCATAGAAAAATTTGGTTCTTTTTTTTTTGTGAAACAAGATGTACAGTAAGGGCAATTCTCCCCAATAAAGAGATGGCAATACAAACTTGAAAGAGACCATAACCCTTCAATATTGCATGCAGAATTAAACAAAAATTTGGGCTTGAGTATGCATATACTGCCTTTTTTTTATATATGACAACATAGGGCCAGATTCTTAAAAACTTGCGTATCTGGCGGCGTAGCGTATCATACCGCATTTACGCTATGCCTATGCCAATTACTGGAGCAAGTGCCGTATTCTCAAAGAACTTGCTCCGTAATTTTCGGCGGCGTAGCGTAAATGTGGCGTCTTATAGCCGCGTAATTCAAATAGTGAGGGAAGGGGCGTGCTGTATTTAAATTAAGCGCGCCCCCGCGTCAAACGAACTGCGCATGCGCCGGCCGGGAAAAAAGCCCAGTGCGCATGCTCCAGCTCACGTCGGAAAGCGTTGTTGAAACCGACGTCAAAACGATGTGATCGTCACTTACGCAATTCCCTATTTGCGAACGACTTAGTAAAACGACGTACCTGACAGAAAAAGACGACGCTGACCCGACGCCATACTTAACATGGCAACGACGGAACTTCGGAAACCTACTCATATAGCAGGGGTAACCTTACGCGTACACAACCAAGTAAACTATGTCGCCGCGTCGCAAAAACGTACGAGAATCTGCGTATCGGCTCATTTGCATATTCGGCGGTGAAATCGATGTAAACGCCGCCTAGCAGCCGTCGTAATATTGCATTTAGGATGCGATGGTGTAAATGACTTACACAAGTCAGATCCAAGCTTAAAACCGGTGTATCATGTTTTCAGAATAGAAAACAATGATACGCCGGAGGGAAATTCGAATTACGCCGGTGTATGTGTGCATACACTGGCGTAATTCCTTTGAGAATCTGGTCCTCAATGTATAGGTTTTTGTATGCTTTTTAACTTGGTGCATGTGCATTTCATGGTCACTTATTTTTTATTATGACACGATATATAAAATCAACATTAAAGTATTCAATGTATGATCAGCTTTATTTTGTGTTGTTGCTGTTGTTTGGTGGTGTTGGTTGGTGGGAATGTTCTGTGTGTTTTGAGTTTTGTTGTATATTAAAAATAAAATAAAAACTTACTTGATTTAAAAAAATGTATGATCAGCTACATAGTTTTTTGGATTTTGATTTCTTACAGGGGAACATAATTATTTCATCCCCTGCAGATTTTGTAAGTTTGCCCACTTACAAAGAAATGAATGGTCTATAATTTTTATCATAGATGTATTTTAACCTCTTCCCGCCCGCACGGCAGGTTTTTACGGCCACAATGTGGCTCTGAATTGCTGGAAGGCCGTCTGTTTACGGCCTCTGGCCTCCGGGCCACTGGGGGGGGGGGGGGGCGCTTGAGCGATGCGCGTACCTGGCGGCCGCGATGTCCATCAGACACCCATGATCGGCATTCAGGGACGTGGAGCTCTGTGTGTAAACAAAAATATCGCAGTCCTGACAAAAATTGCAGATCGCCGCCATTACTAGTAAAAAAAAAGTAATAATAAAAAATGTCATAATTCTATCCCCTATTTTGTAGACTCTATAATGTTTGCGCAAACCAATCATTATAAGCTTATTGCGATTTTTATCCCCAGAGGTGGGGGGGCACCGGAGAACCTCGGAAACGGCCGGAAAGGCCCAAGGATACCTCATCTGACCTCAGCAAACCTCGGAAAGACGTTCCTGATGTTTGCCAAGGTCAGCCAAACTGTCCTCGGGCCTTTCCTTCCACTTCCGGCGCCCCCCACCTCAGGCCAAATGCGGTACTGCACACCCCCCTTGCCTGAATCCTGCTCGGTTTTCGAGACAACACTCGCAAACCGAGTTAGGATTTTTATTTTTTTTTTGCGATATTTATTATAGCAAAAAGTAAAAAATTGTGTTTTTTTTCAAAATTGTCAATCTATTTTTGTTTATAGCGCAAAAAATAAAAACCGCAGAGGTGATCAAATACACCAAAAGAAAGCTCTATTTGTGGGGAAAAAAAAGACGTAAAATTTTGTTTGGGAGCCACGTCGCACGACCGCGCAATTGTCATTCAAAACGTGACAGTGCTAAAAGCTGAAATTTCATCTGGGCAGGAAGTGGTTAAATGATAGAGACAGACCTGCTTGGCTTTAGGTGATCACAGGGTTCTTTTTGTTCAGTAAAGCCTCATACACACGATCGGACTTCCATTGGACTTTTCCGTGGATTTTGGTCCGAATGGGCTTTGGCCATGAACTTGTTCTGCATACACACGGCAGAACATTTTCAGACAGCTTTCACTAAATCACATGGGTTTTCAGCTCTTTACCGCAGCCCTTTGGGCAACTTCTGCTGTTGTTGTCTGATCTTTAGCATTGGTTCAGAGCATGCGTGTTTGTACTTTGGACTTTATTCCGATGGAGTTGTGTACATACCATCAGATTAGCCTCCATCAGACATTTGTTGCCGAAAAGTAGAGTAGAATGGCTGGTACTGGTACTCTTATAGTCAGTACCAGTGGGGAAGCTAGACATTATTTCACCCGGGGGAAAGAATCAGTTTGGTGCCCCCCCTTATGGGACAAGATTAGGCAGAAGTGGGAAACTCCCAGGCCATAGCTGTTGAGTCAGCTGTCTGTCCCCCCCCTATCCTCCTCTGTCATCCCCCCTGCTCCTCTGGTCCTCCCCCTGCTTTTTTGTTCTCCACAGGTGAGCGTTGCGGGGAGGGAGAGACAGAGGAGCGGAGGGGACGGCAGTCCGCTGTAACTGAAGCCGGCCCACTGAGCCATCGGCCCACCGGGAAACTCCCTGTAGTCCCAATGACCAGTCCATCCCTGCTGATCATCTGAACCCATAATTCTGTGGGTCTTATTATTGCTATCTTTGTTTCTATCCAGGGAATTATCCATTTGCAATTATAATAGACTTTGGTGGTGCTGGCCTTGGATGAACACAAAACACACAGATATAGGAATTGAAAAAGGTAACGGTAACTGTGTATGTAACAAACTCTAATCAAGTTTATTCTCAAATGTATTTAAATCTAGAAAATAAATTTCCTGTTTAGTTTTAGATGTGTAGATGCTAAGAGGTGTTTCTGAAAGGGTTGTCTAATAAATGCCTCAAAAACAGCTTGTGTGTGTTGTCTATGACAGCAAAAATTAACTTGAAAGCAAAGAAATGAGTTCATGAGTGTAGATAAAAGAAAAAAAATCCAAGTTAATATTTCTCAGGCTGGACGTATCAGAACAAAGGAGCCTGTGTTCAGCCGATTGACTCTTTTCAGCTAGTAATCTTTGGTGGAGTCAGTTACAATTTGTGTAACAAAGTGAAGCCTTCAGACCGGTGATTGCACCCCCTCTTTCCAGAGTCTATCCAGGTCTCTTACACATCTTTAAGATAAACTATTTCAAGATAACTCATCTGTTTACAGAATCCTGAGTGACACAAATCCTTGTAGTATAAGGTAATCATGTTTAAAGTATCAGAGTACAGCCTGAAACATCTGTTCTATGGTAACCCTTTCAGTACCTAGACCAGCCGATATTCAGTGTTTCAAAAGAGAACAGGTAAAATAACATACATTTCTGCTATTCCTAACTTTTCTGTATTTTTATTTCATATAAACTCTTTCTATAATAAAGCATGGATGTACAGGAGTGTTTAGTCTGACCCCAATTTTGACTGTGATCGCTATGGACAAAACCCAACACTTTAGGGTCACCAAACATGTTACAATTTGACATTAGATTTACCAAAACAATGTATTATAAGGATCAACCTAATCTATCCGAACAATGTGTATCCAATTAGGCAGGCCCTTGCACTACATTGTTGTTGGTAGATCCAAAGGAGGTTGTATAACCAAGACTTAGACTGTGGATTCTAATCCAGTGTTATGATACGGATGAATTCTCAGGAAGACAAAACAGGAATTGTATACCTAAAAAATACATTATGGCATCACCTTCCTGACTTTACAATGTGGCATGCACGTGCAAATCACAGGAGAAGTTGGCGGAATTAGAATTCCTTTGGCAAGTTAAACAGCTCCCATATATGTTTTCCAAATGTGTACTTATCTGCTTGGAGTTCCTTTTTAATTATACATGTGACTGATATTGCAGAATATAGGGTGTTAAGTTGAAAAACATAGGTCACGTCTGTATAATTTAAGCCATGTTAAAAATGCATTGCTGACACGACATATGAAAAATGAAGAGATCCCTCAGAGGAATATACTTATGTGTCAGGGTTAGACATCTTACATTATACCTTCAGAGCCGGTTCACACAGGGGCGACCTGTCAGGCGACTCAGCCGCCTGACAAGCCGCGGTCCGCAGTAGTCAACGAAACCGTTCTAATAGGAGCGACGCAAGTCGCTCCGACTTAGAAAAATGTTCCTGTACTACTTTGGGGGCGATTCAGGGAGACTTGCATTGACCTCAATACAGAAGTAATTTTGCAAGTTGCCTTTCCAGTCGCCTTGAGATCGCCTTGCCAAGTCGCCCCCAAAGTCGTGTCGCCGGCTCTTAGTCTCAACCCCTTTTCAGGGCATAATTTAATATATTTAATGAAATAACCTTGCCAGAGTATGTTACGCTTGCTTACTGGGCTGGTCATTTCCTGCAAAGCTGTAAGTATGCCTAAACTTGATTAAAGAGGTCCTGTTGCACAAGGGCTTGAAAGTACATACATACTTAGATTAGGCATACAGATTCACTAAGGTCAATTAATGCACACATCTTTAACAGACTTGTGTACATCACCCTATCTACTGGCAGCAGGTAAGCAGGAACTTTAGAAATGCCCAACCCAGCTCGATAATATAATATGCAAGTGCACAAACATAACAGGCTTCATTGATCAGGGAAATGGATCCACCAAGTCTGTCCATTTGCCATTACCACATAGGTGTATACATCACAGCTATAGATCTACCCTGCTTGCATCTTTTACATCACTGCCTGAATATTTTTAAAACAGTTTTTTTTTGTGCCTGCCTGTAAAGTCTGTAGTCACTAGTCAGTGATATAGTAAAATCTACTGGATCCCTTCTATGTTGTGTATTGTTTAGGGCTGTTTAAAAAAGACAGAGGGACAGCCACCTAACAACTTGGAAAAGGTATATTTCTTTTATATAAGTTTTTATTACAGATAGTTTAATTGGATACACATTAACCACTAGTGTTGCTCACGAATATTCGCATTGCGAATATTCGTAACGAATATTGCATATTCGAGTATTCGCGAATAAATCGAATATCGCGGTGAATATTCGATATTGCGAATATTCGTTTTTTTTCAAATTTATTTTTAAAACAGATCACATCCTAGTGATCTCCATCGACGTCTAAAAGCATTGCTGGTATGATTAGAGACCCTGGGCCGAGTAGCTGAGGCGATCGTTTTATGTTGCCGAATATTCGCAATGCGAATATTCGTAATGCGAATATTCGTAATGCGAATATTCGCGAATACTTTCTCTGCCCTTCTGTGTTTTGTGTATAAAAAAACAAAAACAAAAAAAATTAGCTTTAGTTTAGTCATATAAGTTTGTGTAAGTAGAGTTAGTGTTCAGTGCCTATTAGTTTAGTAATCCAGGAAATGATCTCCGTTTTCGCGTGTTGACGAGAATTTCGCAATCAATTTCGCATTCGCATTTTTTTTTTGATAAAATATCACGAATATTCGATATTAATGAATATTTCGCGAATATTCTTCTATATATTCGTGAAATATCGCGAAATTGAATATGGCGTATTCCGCTCATCACTATTAACCACTAGGGTACCACACGCCGTCAAATGACGGCGGGCAAAATACCCTATTGTTCTCACAGGACGTCATATGACGTCCTGTTATTTAAAGCTGCTAGGGTCCGCCGGGCACCCGCGATTGCCCAGTAACTGAGTGGGGACGTGGAGCTCTGTGTGTAAACACAGAGCTTTACGTCCTGTCAGGGAGAGGAGACCGATGCTGTGTCCCTTGTACATAGGGACTCAGATCGGTCACCTCCCCCAGTCACCCCCCTCCCATACAGTTAGAACACTCACTTGGCTACACATTTAACCCCTTCCCCGCCCCCTAGTGGTTAACCCCTTCCCTGCCAGTCACATTTATACAGTAATCAATGCATATTTATAGCATTGTTCACTGTATAAATGTGAATGGTCCCAAAAATGTGTCAAAAGTGTCCGATGTGTCTGCTATAATGTCGCAGATCGCCGCCATTCCTAGTAAAAAAAATAATTTAAAAAAATCCTAATTATGTCCCCTATTTTGTAGGCAATATAACTTTTGCGCAAACTAGTCACTATATGCTTATTGCGATTTTTTTTTTTACCAAAAATATGTAGAAGAATACGTATCGGCCTAAACTGAGATACATTTTTTTTATTTTTTATGGGATATTTATTATAGCAAAAAGCAAAAAATATTGGGCCAGATTCAGAGAGCCGTAACTCCTGTCTAACTGGTGTTAGACTGGAGTAATTTCAAATTACGCGGGTTTTCTAGCTAGTCGCAAACCTCAAACCATGAATAGACGGCTGCGGGCTTCAATTCGACTGGATTACGTGTTCGTACGCCTTCGGATCTACGCTGCAATAAAATTGCGGCCACTGGGTGGACTTCCCGTGGTTTTCCGCGTCGGGGTATGCTAATGAGCTTTTCCCGGCGATCCCCGAAATTACGATCTTCCTTCGCAATCTCTTACGGCATCTTTAGTCATCTTTTTTTTTGCGTAACACTATACCAGCTTTTTGCTGCTCTAATATTAGACAGCCCATGTTAAGTATGGCCGTCGTTCCCGCGTTGAATTTCTACATTTTCCGACGTCTTTTATTATTTTTTACGTAAGTCGTCCGGGAATAGGAATGTTCGTAAACGACGCTACTCAAACAACGAATGACGTAACGACGTGATTTAGCGTAATGCATGGCGGGAAATTTCTGAACGGAGCATGCGCAGTTCGATCGCAGCGGGGACGCGCTTAATTTAATTGCTTCACGCCCCCTAAACGCGTATTTAGATTACGTGGCGAGAAATAGACTACGCCGCCGTAGCGTACGGGCAAAAATCTACCAGAATTCGGTGTAGAGCCTGGAAAAATACGTCAGCGTAGAGTATTTCGATTACGCAGCGCAATATTAAGTGTATCTGAATCTGGCCCATTGTGTTTTTGTTCAAAATTTATGCTCTGTTTTTGTTTATAGCCCAAAAAAATAAAAAAACGCACAGGCGATCAAATACCACCAAAAGAAAGCTCTATTTGGGGAAAAAAGGGAGCCAATTTTGTTTGGGTACATCATTGCACGACCGCACAATTGTCAGTTAAAGCGACGCAGTGCCGGAAGCTAAAATTTCGTCTGGGCAGGAAAGGGGTGTAAGTGCACAGTAGGCAAGTGGTTAACCACTTGCTTACTGGGCACATAAACCCCCTTCGTGCCCAGGCAAAATTTCAGCTTGCGGCACTGCGTCGCTTTAACTGACAATTGCGCGGTCGTGCGACGTGGCACCCAAACAAAATTGGCGTCCTTTTTTTTCCCCACAAATAGAGCTTTCTTTTGGTGGTATTTGATCGCCCGTGCGGTTTTTATTTTTTGCGTTATAAACAAAAAAAGAGCGACAATTTAAAAATATATATATATTTTTTACTTGTTGCTATAATAAATATCCCAATTTAAAAATAAAAATAAAAATTCTCAGTTAAGGCCGATACGTATTCTTCTACGTATTTTTGTAAAAAAAAAAAAAATATATCACAATAAGTGACTGCTTTGCGCAAAAGTTATAGCACCTACAAAATAGGGGACAGAATTATGATTTTTTTTTTATATTTTTTTTACTAGTAATGGCGGCGATCTGCGATTTTTATTTTGACTGCGATATTGCGGCGGACACATCGGACACATTTTTGGCGCCATTCACATTTATACAGCGACCAGTGCTATAAATATGCACTAATTACTGAATAAATGTGACTGGCATTGAATGGGTTAACACTAGGGGGTGAGGAAGGGGTTAAATGTATTGCCTGGGTGTGTTCTAACTGTGTGGGGGGAGGGGGGTGACTGGGGGAGGTGATCGATGCTGTCTCCATATGTACAAGAGAAACAGCATCTGTCACCTCTCCCTGACAGGACGTGGAGCTCTGTGTTTACACACAGAGCTCCACGTCCCTGCTCTGTCACCGACGATCGCGTGTACCTGACAGACATCGTGGCCGCCGGGTACACGCATCGAATCCTCGGTGATGCGTCAGGACTGTTTTTCCCCGCCGCGCGCCACCATGTCCGCGCTGCTGACGTATTCTGTCAATAGCGCGGACCCGAAGTGGTTAAAAACCATATTAGTTTCAAATGCAGAAATCATGGGCACGATTCAGATACCTTTTGCTTATCTGTCCGGCAGCGTAGCGTATGGTGTTTACACTATGCCGCCGCAAATATTATGGGCAAGTGCCTTATTCAGAAAGCACTTGCTCCATACTATGCGGCGACGTAGTGTAAACTGCACGGCGTAAGGCCACGCAATTCAAATGAATGGAGTGGGGGCGTGATTCATGTAAATGAATCATGACCCCACGTCATTCACGTTTTTTTTGGACGGCGCATGCGCCGTCCGTGGACGTTCCCAGTGCGCATGCGCGAAATCACGTTGATTTTTATCAATGTAAACGACATGAATGTCGAGCCCCATTCCCGAACGAGTTACGCAAACGATGTAGCCGACGCCAAATTCAACGCGGTCCCGACGTCCATACTTAACATTGGCTGCGTCTGCTATAGCAGGGGTAACCTTCCGCCGTCTAACGCTTACGCAAACGACGTAAAAAATGACGCGCTGTCGCAAGTCAGCTCGTGAATCGCTGTATCTTTCTCATTTGCATAGGCAAAACGAGAAATTGACGTAAACGCCACCTAGCGGCCGGCGTAAGAATACATTTAAGATCCGACGGTGTAAGTGACTTACGCCAGTCAGATCTTAGCCTGAAACCAGCGTATCATGTTTTCTGAATAGAAAACAATGATACGCTGGCGGGAAATGCAAATTACGCCGGTGTATCTGTAGATACACTGGCGTAATTCATTTCTGAATCGGGCCCCATGAGTCTATACTTACAAAGTTACAATTGCAATTTTTTTATTTTTTTTATGAATGATTTTTTATTTTGGATGTAAAAGACATAACATTTAGAAGATATATGTGGAAGCATCCACCTTGGTAAACACACATACAGTAACAAAGAAATGTGTCAGGTTGAAATAGATTGCATATGACATAAAGTAAATAACAGGAACTATTGCACATTTTACAAAATGATATCTAAACAGTATCTACCCCAGAATTTGAAGTTCACAATTGTACTGAAGACAAAGGGAAAGTGCAATTTTTTTAAATAGTAATCTAATTCACTGTTATCATATTTTCACTAAATAACTTCATTCAGTCCAAATATGGCTGGAATAAACCCTCTCCAGTATTCTGGGTAAATGATTGGGTCCAAGGGGGTCCTCCTAGAGGGGATGGGACTTTAAAGGCAACTGAATGCAAAGCAATAAAGTGTACGATTAATAATTTGTATCCAATCATTTACATACGGGATGTTGGCAACAGTCTAGTCGTTTTTTGGTGTAACAGTCCAGTTTCTAGTATTCTGGGTAAAGAATCATTACTAGCTGAAGCTCTTTTACCAAAGAAAAAGGTATCATAGTCGAGTCGAGATTTGGATGAAAATCATAAATTCAATTGCCAGGGGATACGTTTTCTATGGTATCAGCAAACCTGGAGGGAGCTGCATCAGGGATCTATCAAGATCTCTTGGAAGATAGTGGTCTATATATGGGGGACAAGATCCTCTCAGATTTATGGGTAATTTCAGTAAATAGTGCAACCATTTTTAAAATTAATTAAATATTACTTCATCTTTTGCTTTACCTGTGTTATCATAATGCCGCGTACACACGATCAGGCTTTTGCCCGGCCAAATCACATCGGAATTCCGATGGAATTTCATTGGAAAAAAATATAATATGTTCTATATCTGAACTCCGATGGAATTCATCGGAATTTCAGATGAAAAAACTCTGGGGCTACACACGATCAGAAAATCCAATGGATTTAGGTTGCATTGCCAAAGCCCAGCACTGCTATTTTACTCATTGACTGCCTCCAAGTAAAACACAAGAAAAAAAACACTGATCTCTATAGGTTGCAGAGGAGGAGGAGGGGCTTTCTCATCTGATTTATTTAACAACGTATGTGTTGTTAATAGACCTGGAATCCAAGAGATCAAATTATATTCACACTATTCACAATAGAGCAGTAAATCACTGCAGGAAACCTGGAGTTAAAGTGGAGTTCCACCCAAAAGTGGAACTTCTGCTTTAAGCACTCCTCACCTCCTTACATGCCACATTTGGCATTTCATTTTTTTGGGGGGGAGTGGGGAGTGGGGACTTCTGTAGGAGTGGACCTTTCTGTCCCACTTCCTCCTTCAGCTCTTCTCATTTTAGGCGGCCCCTCCCTTTAGGCGATCTCCAGGGACACGTGACAGGTCCCAGGAGATTGCCTGTCCACTCATAGAGCGCAGTGCGACTCGAGCAATATGCAGTGAGTGCCCGGCCGTGAAGACGAAAGCTGTCACGGCCGGATGTCCACACTATGAATGGAGGCACCGATGCAGAGGGGGGAGAGGAGCAGAGCTGCGGGTGGCCACGTCGCTGGACCGTGGAGCAGGTAAGTGTCTGTTTATTAAAAGTCAGCACCTACACATTTTGAAGCTGCTGACTTTAATAAACACTAAAAGGCTTTAACAGTCAATAGCATGCCACCTGCTTACTGTAAGTGATTTCATAATACAGTATGTAAGAATAAAATATTTGCATAGATAATAAAAAATTGTAATGATTTTTGAATATGCATAAATTAGAAGTAATCAGCACTCCAAACAAATCTGATACAGTGATTTGGCAGAGGTGATAGAGCGTTAGTATATGTGTAAATAATAGTTGTCGGGTTTTCCTGCATGTGACATTTAATCTTGGTCTAATCAAGGCAAGGTAAACATTTGTAATATTTTTGATAAATCCTTTGCCTAATAGGAAATTCAACAAAAACAAGTTACTAGGCTAAAGCTAATCTCTAGGCAAACAGATAAATACACATTTGAAATATATGAAAGCTGTTTGCACTCCAAAACATTAGTATAGCCAGTCCTCAGATTTGCACAGCTCTGTCAGTTGGGTGACTTTTCTTCTGAAATAAAGCAATAAAGCTAGGTCACCTACCCCTCCTTCACAGCTTGTGGTAAGACAGAGACTGGACAGCAGCAGCCCAACTCTTTCTTCAGCACACCTGATTGGCCTCTAGTTCCAAATAGCAAGGATACCCTTGTTAACTTTCTGCACATTTACACTTGCAGAGCACTTAAAGCACAAGTTCTAGTTGACACTTTTCCAATTTGTAGAAAATGTACATGGCAAGTCTCTAGCAAGAGCAAAGTTGCAGTGGTGAGTCTTCAGCAAGAGCTCTGCAAGTTTACAGCATGAAAATTCAGCCACGGTGCTGTAGAATAGCTTACTTCAGAGTGCTGTTCGGTGCTCAGCTGACTGTCCACTGGTCTCCTGTTCTGATGTGATGGCTGCAGGGGGAGGTGCTGGGAAACCCCCTCCATCAGCCGAGACAAGGAGAGGAGGAGAGGAGACTCGTGGGCAGTCACATGAGCACCGGACGGCGCTCTGAAGTAAGCTGATATACAGCATATTTTTTATAAATGACATATACTTCGGAGCTTACTGTGATATATCAGAGGGAACTTGAGAAAAAGAAAACTTTTTTTTAAAGCAGGAGGGGGGCTGACAGTCAGAGAGGGGAAGAGGAGACACAGAGCAGGCTGCTAATAATGGAGACAGGTACTGATGACTCCGGTGTCAGAGCTTGGCAGCCCTGATACATGGGAATCAGCGCAGAGAGGGGAGGAGAGAAACTGGCAGGATCAGCTAGGCATTTCAGGTGTTACAGAGGGCCACATGACACAGCGCAAGCACTATGCTGTATAACATGCTTTAAAGTGGATGTAAACACAATTTTTTTTTTATGTAGAGTATAAGATTTCCTATCATCTGTGCCTAGTCTTGCCACACAGAGTTAATCCAACTCTGAGCGATCCTCTTTTATTGTTCAGTGAAATAAAAACGGACTTACAGAGAAAAACCTTAGTCCGTTCCGCCCCCTTGCTGTGAGTGACAGGTTATTTACATATCTCATGCATTAGCCTCGCTCCTTTTCTGAAGTTATGTGGTTTCTTTTCTGGATTTTGACTGGATGTTAGTGATCATTGACAAGGGGAATGTAGAGGAGGGCAGGGAGTCTACTGACATCACAACTCCACCCACAGAGCTCCAGACAACAGATCCACCCACAGAATCTGCAGTTTTTCAGTTCTTATAACAGACAGAGGGAAGACATTTGACAGGTAAGGATACATGTAGTAGGCCTCTATATCCTTATAGATCAGCACTATGGCAGTAGTTTAGAAAAGATGAGAGTAGGTTTACATCCACTTTAAGGGAACAGGATTTTTTTTTTGGGGGGGGGGTTAACAAACACTTTATATCTGCCTGGAGTTCGCTTTAACATAAAAGTTACTCTTTTTTGTGTAACCGTCCTTTGGTACTAATAAGTGCCCATAAACTAGCAAATGTGGTTGAACCATAGATGTGGCCACTTTCATTTATAAACAAATTTGGATATTTAGTGACCAAACCAAGTAATTGAATGATGCAGGGGGCAGCAAAAAATCGCATACACATATGATGAATGTAAAATCATGTCTACTTCCTCAGTTGTTAGGTAATTGATGGTTCTTTACTAGAAACTAATTGGCCACAGCAGTTGTATTTGCCCTATATAAGAAAGCTATTCATTCCTGTTGGAGGATAATGCTGTCTTTAAATAAGACAGTGTTTGTCAACAAATTAAATAATAATACAAAAAATGACAATGAGATAATATTCATCACTGTCCTATATAAATTAAAGAGTAGGGGGTCACCTTTGGATTGTGTTTTAAAGTATTTGTTGATGTAAGCCGAGCTTTAGGCAGCTGTTTCTCCTGCTGAGAAGCATTTAGCGGTGAAATAGGGCTCAAGGCTGAGATAAGTGCTTTTTAAGCAAGTTTTACAGTGATTTATTTTCTGTTAATTGGACGTGATTGTTATCACAGCTATCATCAGTCAAATTATATCATAAGAACATTTAGCTGTTGCCATCAAAAGTATAGAAGCTGTGAAATGAATATCCTCCGGTCAGGACCACTTACAGATACATCAATTACTTTGGTGTAGATATAAATAAGTTTCTCTGCAAACAATCACAAATCAATTAAAGCATCTTTCTTGAGACTTTGTTTCCAGCAGTTTGCTCTTGCCAGACCATTGTTTTTCTTCCCTCTTTGCATAATGAGAATGCAGATGAAAGTCTGGAAGTTACATTAATGCCAAGATTTATGTCTAAGAAGCTGTTTGCATTTCATGAAAGTGCCCTGGCGCCCCTGAATTTATATTGCTTGGGGAAGTTTAAGTAGCTTCATGCCTGTTTAAATTATTGTGATTATATGATCTTCTGAACAAGTAAATTAATTTAGCTTCATGTAAAAGTTCTCTATACTGTAACAAAGGAGCGCTTTTGGTACATAAGCTGCATATACCGTGTTTGTATAGTTTTATACATTTACATCAAGTGGCAAGTTGTCAATGGAAATACTTTCCGCATTTATTTAATAGCATGCACTTCAATATCTACTTTCCATAATAAGTGAGGGTGATATCAGATTGCAGCTTTTCTATCATTTTCATTTAAAATTGTCACTTTTTCTTTTAACAAATGTGTTACATTATAGCATAGGACTCCTACAATATGTTCTCAGACGATCAAGTTTTTTATTTTCTGAAAGGTGCTACAAACAGCATCTTGTACAGTGTCGTTCACACTAATGGCTCTCCACATAAAGCGTGTAATAATCTCCAAAAGAACGGGACAAAAAAAACACACACTACTTAAAAGCTTTTGAAACTTTTCAGTAGCATTTAAAGTAAACTTGATACAAACTTGGGCAATTGAAAAATGCATAAGTGAAATTTACCGTCAGTGAAAAACCACATGTCAACAGTAGACCTGAAGCTATAGGCAAGTCAAATTATATGTAAATCATGGCATTCCTTGTATAAGTCTGTCTAACCCTGCTACTTCCGTCCTTTTCAAACCTCTCTGTGAGTATAATTGTAAATCTGCGCTTGAGTGTGCAATCAAACTAAAATTGTAAAGCTGCCAGCACTAAAATTCCGATACCAAATATGCTTACATAAAACACAAAAATTGCAGCGCTAAACTCATATATAATGACTCTTAACTCATTTGTGAACACACAAGTAGTTCAAGTTTGACCTTCACTTGACAATGAAATTAACTTGACATGAAAACCATACATATCATTTTATAGTAAAGTAATGGTAATATTATAGTAAACAGCTTAGCTATTAGAGGGAAAAAAAAATGTTCTTATTTGCACAGTGTGTACTTCAATAGTCTGTACAGGCTTCTTGTAATAATCAGAAACATAATTTATATATAAAATGTTTTCATTGTCTTTCATTTTGGTGTCAAGTGAAGAATTGTTTTTAAAAGTAGAGAAAAGCATTAAAGGGGTTGTAAAGGATTTTTTTTTTTCATAATAAGCATCCTTTACTTGCAGACATTCCTCTTTTCACTTCCTCATTGTTCGTTTTTGCTCAGAAGTTGCTCTATTTCCTCTCTGTTCTGTTCACTTCCTGCTTGTCTGATTGTTACCCACCACCGTGAAGGGAGGCTTTACTGCGGTGGTCAGTAACGTGCTCGCCCCCTCCTGGGAACTACATCTGTGTGGCAGGATGCCCTCTACGTGTTAGAGACTTCAAGGAGGTGTGAATTACTGGGCGTGCCGCAATGCATACTGGGAAATGTAGTTCTTACATGAACGAGCGCCTCAAACCAGGAAGTGAATGATAGAACAGAAACTAGAATGCCGGAGGTGATATAGATGAAGGGATTTAATAGGTATTTACTCGTCTTTTTAACAGAATCATTACACTATTCTGTCTGTCTACCTTGCAGACATTAATTTTAGGCAATTTTCTTTCCCCTTTACAACTCCTTTAAATATTGGAATTCATGCTTGCACATGGTTTGAAGAAAACTCATGGTCCAGTGTATGTAAGAGATAGAAGTTTCTGCCGCAGCCTTACTTGACTCATTTTGGTGGACTTCTTGACAAAGTGGATGAAAGCCATTTGTTGATTTCTGTGTTGATGTCCTGTTCTGTTTGTGACATGTTTCTTTCTCTCTTATCCTGTCTTCAGGCAAGACCTTTCTGCCCCTCTCGCAAACACAAAACACATCTCATCTGTATGATGCAAGTCCCTTGCCTCCAGCGTTTAAGGCAAGACAGCTGGCATTTCATATGATGCGCTCTACTGACCCTGACAAGCCACCAAAGCTCCCCAAGGACACTGATGTGCTATATATTGCACATGAGGAAGTGTTCCCTTGATTTCAGGTGTCCAATAAGCAATAGACAACTCATGAATTTGCAGTGCAAGATAGATGCCTGTTTTGCACTGTTAATGCAGTTGCTGTTTAATTAAAAGGGTCGCAAACTTTCCCTAACTCTTACAATATAAATAGTAATAGTATTAGGTATACATATCACATTTACCCCCTTACAGAGACCATTTGTGAATAAGTCTGTATTGTGGTTTTGTTACTGACTCTATTTAAAAGCATAGAGCAAACAACAATTCCGGGTAGTAACACAAAGTAAATGTTTGTATATGAACTTTTAGCAATATAGCATTCGTGATTTACATGTATTTCCTGGCTGGATTGCGGTTTTTCTATTGTATTTTAAATAATTTAAAACAATAATTTTAACCACTTGCCGACCGCCGCACAACTAATTACATCGACACAATGGCACGGGGAGGCAGATTGGCATACAGGTATGTCCCTTTAAATCTGCCGTCCGCGGGTCCTGGGAACTCAATATTTTCTGGAGTCCCGTGATTGCAGTCGACAAGGGCAGAACAGGGGAATGCCTTTGTAAACAAGGCATTCCCCTATTCTGCCTAGTGACACTGTCACTGATGACCATTCCCCGTGATCGGGAATGGTCATCAGTGATGTGTCACATGTAGCCACGCCCCTTAGCAGTAAGAATTACTTCCTAGGGAACACTTAACCCCTGCAGTGCCACCTAGTGGTTAACCCCTTCATTGCCAATGTCATTTTTACAGTAATCAGTGCATTTTTATAGCACTGAGCGCTGTAAAAATTACAATGGTCCCAAAATGGTGTCAAAAGTGTCCGATGTGTCCACCATAATGTCGCAGTCATGATAAAAATCACTGATCGCCACCATAACTAGTAAAAAAAAAATATTAATAAAAATGCCATAAAACAGTCCCCTATTTTGTAGAAGCTATAACTTTTGCGCAAACCAATCAATAAACGATTATTGGATTTTTTTTACCAAAAAGATGTAGAAGAATACATATCAGCCTAAACTTTTTTTTAACATATTTTTGGGGGATATTTATTATAGCAAAAAGTAAAAAATATTGATTTTTTTTCAAAATTGTCGCTCTTTTTTTGTTTATAGTGCAAAAATAAAAATCGCAGAGGTGATCAAATACACCCAAAAGAAATCTCTATTTGTGGGAATAAAAGTACATCAATTTTGTTTGGGAGCCACATTGCACGGCCGCACAATTGTCAGTTAAAGCAACGCAGTGCCGATTCGCAAATAGTGGCCTGGTCTTTGACCACCAAAATGGTCCAGGGCTGAAGCGGTTAAACATACATTTAAAGTTGAGTTAAGCAAAACAAAAAGCTCTTTAACAGTATTTGTAGATAAATATGTAACAGTTATAGGAACTGTAGAAAATAAAGTTGATTAAAAAGATGTTTCAGGTAAAGGGTTCTTTGATGCCAGAATGGCGGTTACATCACCAGATTGTGATATCAGATTTACTTTTTGCAAAGTGCTTTGTAAATGATCATTTAAACAGTAAAGTCATTTGGTGCACAACAAACATGAAGTGTTTGTAAATGTAATTGTCATTCTCTCAGATGTAGACGCTGAGATGTAAGTCATTTTTGGCAATATTATGATAGCGTCAGGGCTTTTTTTCTGGGGGAACTTGGTGGAACTCAGTTCCACCACCTTTGGCTCAGACCCTTTGGTGCCCGCTCACCACAATCACTTGTGAACACAGAAGTCTGGTTTCTGTGTTTACAAGTGACTGCTTTGTAACCCCCTGAACTCTGCACACTGTATGTAATGCAATTCTGGTATTTAATGCCCCTTTAAGACCCTTCTACTGTTTGTGAAATCTGAACGGGTCGTGGTTAAGTTCCTGCACCTATTTTCTGAGAAAAAAAGCTCTGGATAGCGTTATACTGTTCCAATAGTAACATTATTTAAGGACACAAACAATCTTCACACATTTTATTGTGTATGTGATTGACTGTACCTAAACATAATGTTAAATTACACAATAAGCATTTTTGCACGGAAAAGATGCTACAGTAGCTAACAATAATGTAACTTTTCTTTGTAGATGTCGTTCTCTGCTAGCTGTCATTTTCGGCTTACCAAGACTAATGATTGACATTTGTTCTATGCAATACTGGACAAGTCAATTGCTTGATGGGAAATATTGGTCCCTGTTACAACACCTTAGTTTTAATGGGTTTCATGTTCCACAATATTTTTACATGTATAAACATAAAAATTAGAACATTTTTAATAAGTGTTTTAGGCCTCACATGTTTCTTCATGTGGATCTTCTCCACTCTTCAGGGCCGCTGGACTGAAATCGTTTTCTATTAATTTAGGAGCTTGTTCACACCACAACACATATAGCAATATATGTTAAAGCAACTCACATTACCATGTGTTTTCTGTATTGTGGGGGGGCATTATACATGAGTAAGCTGAGCAGTTGAAAGAAAATGTTGTTCTCAGTGACAATAAGGACTTCAGGTCCTCACGCGCTGAAAATGTATGGAATATGAGGTTCTTCATGCTCCACTGCCTATGTAAGGGTCTACCTATTTGGGTAATTAAGACAAGGGGCAATTACTAAGCATCAACACTATTGGATCTCCAGTACAGGACCAAAGTGGCCAATCTCCTACTGCCATTCCAGTGGGAGAACTTTAAATAAAATTACTTGATAATGCCTTATTGATGTAGTTTCCCTCTGTGAACCTACCTTCCTCTGCTGCAGATGTTGGAAAAGAGCAGTAGCCTTGGCATGGTTTTGAACAGATTTTTCAAGGCACAGCAGGCCAACTCTGCATATTGGGAGCTTTCCCAATATGCTCTGGATATACTATCCTGTATGCTACGGGAGTGAAGGTAGGACCTTAAGAGAAGCAAGAGGACTTGTCACAGAAAACTACTGGCCAAGAGACCTCCCAACACAAGTGCAGATCTTTGTCATTCCTCCAAAAGCCAGGCAAGAGGTCACACAACAATACACATGGGGCCCCCCCTTTAAAGCAGGCATTAGCTGGATCTTAGGCCTTCCCCCAATCCGGAGCTCACAGAACAGAACTGTCTCTCTTTAGAGTGGCTCTCTGCAGTAAGGGCTCTTAGCTTGTTTGTGGTTCAGCCCTATATTGCTGTTCCACTCTCCTGTGCTGTTCCACTACAGCACAGTCGACAAAACTGCACACCTTAACACACAGTAACAGCTTCCAGCCATGAAACAGCTCTCTTTACCCTATAGCTCTACAAAACAAAGCCTATCTTGCCTACCACCAGCAGTCTTCATTGTTCTCCCCTAAGCATCAGCTTTCCCTTCCTTCTCTTGCTCTCATGGATAGGTTCAAGCTCAACCACAATCGCATCTTATAAGAGCCCTCCCCTCTTCTCCTTCTTCTCCTTCCAGTCATACAGTCAAATCAAAGTGGGGGAGAGAAACACAGGCTACTGAAATGCCTGGACTAAGAACTGGGACATTGAAGAGACCACCAGCCTGGCTACACTCATGTATGTAGGTATATTAAACAGGGATGTTTTCCTGTGAGTCAAAGGCAGCAAGTGTGCAGGAAAGAGTGGGCGCAGACCCCTATTTATTCACCATATGTAGTGTGCATTGGGTCTGAAAACCATTGAATCACAATATTCTAATGATGATTCTAGCAGAAACAAAATAAACAGTAAACATGTAACAAAATGTCTGAATTTCTATTGAATTTCTCTCCTTAGCACTAGATAATCATTTTATCGTATTTGTTTTCCAGTGCTTGATGAGTTCAGCTGTTAGTTCAAGGAAACTTGTAGAGTTGGTTGTGTTTCTAAAAGAGAACAATTGCCCACATTTACCTGGAATTTGTAAAAAAAAAAAAAAAAAAAACTGCCACATAAACACTATTTTTTTAAATACAAATGTGTGGGGTAAACAAAGAAAAAATATGGAATTTCAGTTTTTATTCACACGGTCACAGTGAATGCTTTAGCAATACAAAAACTAAGAGATGACAGCAACTGGCTGGACAATTAGGGGATATGGTGAACAGCAGATGAGCAAAGAGGTATCTGGGATAGATCTTTGATGAATTGAAAGGGACATTTAGGATACATTTAGTAAAACGCCTTTTTAAGATTTTAATTGAGTTCATGTATGAAGTAAGGTTAAGTTATTCATAGTCCCAAAAACTAACCTGACTAGGTGATGGTCCTTATGCCTTGAACTAACCACACACATTACAAACTGACCATGCATGGACAAGGGCTTGCCTCATTGGTTTTTCCATCTAAATTGTGGTCATTAGTTTCTCCTACTCAACTAATGTTGCTTAAAGGGGTTGTAAAGACAAAAATATTTTCCTCTTAAATTAAAGTCTGGCAGTAGCTGATAAAGTAAAAAGTCATGTTTTGCATTATAACTAGTTTGATACCTGTTGAAATCGAGCTCCGTCACTCCTGAATCATTATTCTCACTGACTTCCTGGTTTGCGGTGCGCATTCAATCTTGCTACATCACGGCCTAATGCGAACTACAGTTGCCATTAGGCTTAGCCTCCATGCCTGTGAGGGATAAGAGAGCATCTTCACGCAGGGCTGTAATCATAGAAAGGGGGTAAGCACATTCTGCTTTCCACCATGCAAAACAGTGGAAAGCAAGAAGAGGAGAGACAGAAAATGGCATTTTCAAACCTGGATTACTGTATTTTGGAGGTCAAAAGGAAAAACGAGGTAAGTGATATTTAAATGCTCTAGCTTACAGCAATCAATTAATCTAATAAAAAACGAACCTTTAGTGTTCCTTTAACCAAAAAAAAAACAGACTAGAATTATACTTTGCTTACCTAAATTCTTGGCACCAAATCACTACAGAAGAAAAGGTCCCTGCTCTGGTTGTCCACATCATGACATGAATACTTCCCTTTGGCTGTCAAGCAGGAGTGTCTTCTTAGGCTCCAGAAGATTGCACATAATGACATCAGCACAGTCACAGATTACAGAGGAGCAACCTCTAGCCATTCTAGTTAGTTCAGTTAAGTAAGTGAGGAAACTATGAGACATGCAACCATCACAGGATAAATGCTCAGTTTGGGGTTTGGTGACTTACGTTATAGCAATAGGGGAGTCTGATTTTATTGCCAAAGATACTCAAAAGATGGTCTAGCTAAAAATCTAAAATGTATATTGACTTATATGTACATGTATTGAAAAGAAATGGTGTGTGTGTGTGTGTGACCAGGCCAGTTTAAATTATAGATCGTATTATTAGCACAACTTCTGTAGGAAATTGAGTTAATGCTATGAAAATAAAGGCTAATAGTAAGCACATTGTCTGTATGACTACATGCAGTATGTACAGTGCGGAAAATAAGTATTTGAACACCCTGCTATTTTGCAAGTTCTCCCACTTTGAAATCATGGAGGGGTCTGAATTTGCCATCGTAGGTGCATGTCCACTGTGAGAGACATAATCAAAAAAAAAAATTCCAGAAATCACAATTTATGAATTTTTAACTATTTATTTGTATGATACAGCTGCAAAGAAGTATTTGAACACCTGTCTATCAGCTAGAATTCTGACCCTCAAAGACCTGTTAGTCTGCCTTTAAAATGTCCACCTCCACTCCATTTATTATCCTAAATTAGATGCACCTGTTTGAGGTCATTAGCTGCATAAAGACACCTGTCCACCCCATACAATCAGTAAGAATCCAACTACTAACATGGCCAAGACCAAAGAGCTGTCCAAAGACACTAGAGACAAAATTGTACACCTCCACAAGGCTGGAAAGGGCTACGGGGAAATTGCCAAGCAGCTTGGTGAAAAAAGGTCCACTGTTGGAGCAATCATTAAAAAATGGAAGAAGCTAAACATGACTGTCAATCTCCCTCGGACTGGGGCTCGATGCAAAATCTCACCTCGTGGGGTCTCAATGATCCTAAGAAAGGTGGGAAATCAGCCCAGGACTACACGGGAGGAGCTGGTCAATGACCTGAAAAGAGCTGGGACCACCGTTTCCAAGGTTACTGTTGGTAATACACTAAGACGTCATGGTTTGAAATCATGCATGGCACGGAAGGTTCCCCTGCTTAAACCAGCACATGTCAAGGCCCGTCTTAAGTTTGCCAATGACCATTTGGATGATCCAGAGGAGTCATGGGAGAAAGTCATGTGGTCAGATGAGACCAAAATATAACTTTTTGATCATAATTCCACTAACCGTGTTTGGAGGAAGAAGAATGATGAGTACCATCCCAAGAACACCATCCCTACTGTGAAGCATGGGGGTGGTAGCATCATGCTTTGGGGGTGTTTTTCTGCACATGGGACAGGGCGACTGCACTGTATTAAGGAGAGGATGACCTGGGCCATGTATTGCGGGATTTTGGGCAACGACCTCCTTCCCTTAGTTAGAGCTTTGAAGATGGTTCGAGGCTGGGTCTTCCAACATGACAATGACCCGAAGCACACAGCCAGGATAACCAGGGAGTGGCTCTGTAAGAAGCATATCAAGGTTCTGGCGTGGCCTAGCCAGTCTCCAGACCTAAACCCAATAGAGAATCTTTGGAGGGAGCTCAAACTCCGTGTTTCTCAGCGACAGCCCAGAAACCTGACTGATCTAGAGAAGATCTGTGTGGAGGAGTGGGCCAAAATCCCTCCTCCAGTGTGTGCAAACCTGGTGAAAAACGACAAGAAACGTTTGACCTCTGTAATTGCAAACAAAGGCTACTGTACCAAATATTAACATTGATTTTCTCAGGTGTTCAAATACTTATTTGCAGCTGTATCATACAAATAAATAGTTTAAAAAATCATACATTGTGATTTCTGGAATTTTTTTTTTGATTATGTCTCTCACAGTGGACATGCACCTACGATAACAATTTCAGACCCCTCCATGATTTCCAAGTGGGAGAACTTGCAAAATAGCAGGGAGTTCAAAAACTTATTTTCTGCACTGTATATTTGTGACTTCAATTGGGCTTAAGAGTGTAATTTCAGCAACACTTTGTTGTTATTTACTTTGTAATACAATTTTGTTAATCCATTGAGGTGTCCTTTAATGGTACCAAGTCAAATCATGTTGCCCCTCTACTCTATTGTCTAATTTCATGATACTCTAGGATGTAGATTGTGTGCACATTGTGTTCAAACACCCATCTATTCTGAGCACTTGATTTCACTAACACTCTGTAAGGGTTGGGTAGAGCTGGGAATGGTTAAAACTCTTCCAACGTTCAAACAGTTGTCTGTGCTAGCTCTGCAATATTTTCAGTTATGTCATGTGCTATAATAGATAGTCATTAGGACAGGGAGTGGACATACATCTTGCCAAAGAGGGAACATTCTTCTAATGAATAAGAAAAAAAAATACTGTTTGTGTACCCTTGAAGTTTAAATTCCTTGTTTACTGTCTACTACTGGGAAAGGATTGATTGGAAATTTCCCAAGTAGGAGAGTTGACAGCTGTAAAACACATTACATAGTTTAAACTCTGGCTAGAGTTCCACTTCAAAGTTGTTTAGTAAAAGGAGAGGTGAAATAGGCATTGGTATTGTAAAAAAACATATTTGCCTGTGATCCTGAAACTATAGAAAGTCAGCTAAAAGCTGTTTTATGTTGTTGCCAACAACTGGGTTCATGTACTCTGTCCAGATTTACATTACATATTTAATGCGACACTGTAGCATCTTCATTTCCTAGTGGATCAGGTCAAAAGTTTAAATCAACATCACAGAAAATATATTGTGTTCTCCAAAATCTTCCCACAGGTAGCTATTTTTGGCTTCTTTGTAAACGCAAGCTGCCCCAAGTGTAAAGGAAGGTGTACACCCATTGAATTATTATATAGCTTTTATTTTATTTAAACATTTTATTCACTCATTTATTTTATGCTATTTGTGTTTCTTGGTAGGTGAAAACACGCAAAAAAGGTGGACAACTACAAAGTCAGAAAATAAGGTAGGGAGATTTCACTGTTGGACTGTCTAAGCCATTACCTGACTTATCCTATCATGATCTGCCAATATATCTCCAAGCAAATATAATAGACACATATTTCAGCCCTGTATTTGTAATAAAGCATTTCATTTATTTTTTAATGGTGTAAGTACTGTAGGGGTTTAGCTCGGTATTGGGTGTGTGTGACCCCCTGGGTGGGTTCACTACAGAGAGGCAGCCGAGGACGGTTGAAAACAAAGATTATGGTTTATTCTTCCATATTGCTGGAAACAAGTGCAAGCATCCAAACAGCATAAACAAAACAAAACATAAAATAAAGCCTGGCCACTTGGGGCGTCTACCTTCCCAACACAGGAACCTATCTATGGAGTCTGGCACAGCCTACTGCTGGGCAGACACTGCTGGTCATACAGCAGAAAAACAATAGTCTTTTTGATTTTTATTACACAGAAAAATCAACACCACCTCACCTCTTCAGAAGTCTTTCTCAGTTCACTGCTCTCCTTAACTCAAAAAGCTTCAGGATGCAGCAATCAGTAGTCATCCTCTGGATAACTTATAGAGGCCTTAATTGCCTCATTCTGAACAGCTGAAGCTTTCCAACGCCCTTAAACCTTTCTGGCTATTTCTGCAGCCGACACCTAATAGTAATTGGTGAATTGTCTAAACAAGGTAGAAATGTATCTCCCGTCTGTGACAACACCCACAGATTAACCTGACTTCCTGTCACAGTACCTACATTTGACTTGGTTTCCACTTCTTGCAAGTCAATATACAGCAGCTCTCAAACTGATAGAGGGAGGGGCAGAACTGGGAACCAATCTGAATTGTTGAATGTACTATAAATGTTCTGACAAAGAACATTCTGATAAAAGTAGACAGCAAGTGAGTAGAGCGATGACCTCAATAGTCGATGGCTGCTCTTTCACTATCCAGTCAGCAGGCTGCGGGTGGAGAGAGGACACTGCTGTATTCCTTAAAGATTAAGGCCCGGATTCACAAAACACTTACGCCGACGTATACGTACAGATACGTACAAAAATGCTCCTTCGTATCTGTGCGCCAAACCCACAAACCAAGATACACCTATCTTGGCGTAGAGTGGGCGCATATTTACGCTGGATGCATGTGGCTTTCCCATTGATTTTCTATTCAAATATGCAAATGAGGGAGATACGCCGATTCACGAACGTACTTGCGCCCGGCGCATGTTTTAAGCATTTGCGTAAGTTTTACGTTCGGCGTAAAGTTATTCCCCATAGATGAGGCACAACCCATGCAAAGGTATGGACCAGGGAACACAAGCCTATGTATTTTACGTTGGACGTCTGTGAATATGGGCCGATGTGGGTCTGGCTGGGCGTAGGTTACATTCACGGCGTTCGCAGTGATCCGGCGTATCTTAGGCAGTTGTTCCCACGTGGTTGTACGCATGCGCACGGGGATACGTCCATGTCCCGACACATGCGCAGTTCATTTTAAGTACTTGTCTGGAGCCCCGCCCATCATTTGCATGGGGTCACACTTCATTAACATGGATCATGCCCACTTCCAGCCCACTTCCACCTACTTCCACTTATGCCGGCTTACGCCTACGCCAGCGCAGTGTTGGGAGCATTTGTTTGTGAATTCCATGCTTGCCTCTCAGCGCGGCGCCGGCGTAGCGTAAAAGAGATGCGCTACGGTGGCATAAATATGCGCCGATGTATGTGAATCCGGGCCTTTGTTCACCTTTTGAAAAATATTAACAATAATACATGCACATGTGTTTGCAGGTGAGAAAAACATTTGCATTTATTTTTATTTTTTTCCTGGAAAGCTCAGAGCATTGCAACCACAATTAGAAGACTGCAGGTGCAATGTCAGGCTCCTGCACACACACATCCTAAAGCTCTCTGCCCGTACCTCTATATAGGCAGACAGTTACTGAGCTGTAGGCAGTGTGAATGAACTACTGGAATGCCGATTATTGTGCTCGCAGTACATTTAAACTACAGGTCAATCTGCAGCAGTGGTGGATGAATGAATGATGTGGCTGTACAGATGGAGCCCCAAACAGCCCTGCACATTTTCACTTGTGACATTGGGTGCAGGGAGAAAAACCTCCACCTGCTGTCAAAGTGGGGGGGGGGGTTGGGGGGTTGCTGCCTAGTAACATATTACACTCTAAATACTGGTGTAGCCTGTTACTGTAGCTGAACGTAACCTTTAACTACAAGTGATGTTATTCACCTAGAAGTGCTGTATAAATATTAAGACCTGATGAACATACAAATGAAATACAGATCTTTTTGAAATTGAAACTGCTTCTTGTATATATTTGATTTGTGTATTTAGCTGTTTAGCTGAAGCTCAGATTTCAAACATTCATTTTGGCTGAACCGACCCTTATGTCATGTACACACTATCGGTATTTCCGATCCATTGGAGTAAAAAAATAGAACATGTTTTAAATTCTTCCGATGGAAAAAAATCCGATGGGAAATTCTGATCGTCTGTGTGGAATTCCGTCGGAGAAAAATCCACGCATACTCAGAATCAAAATGACGCAGGCTCAGAAGCATTTTTCCCCGGCTCGTCGTAGTGTTTTACGTCACGCGTTTTGGACTGTCGAAATTCAGTCTAATGCCCTGTACACACGATCGATTCGTCTGATGAAAACAAACCAATGGATTTTTTCATCAGATATCCAATGAAGCTGACTTTCATCAGTCTTGCCTACACACCATCGGTTAAAAATCTGATCATGTCCAACACGGTGACGTAAAACACAGCGACGTGCTGAGAAAAATTAAGTTCAATGCTTCCGAGCATGCGTCGACTTGATTCTGAGCATGCATGGATTTTTGACCGATGGATTTCCCCACAGACGATCATTTTTTTCCTATCGGTTTTTTAAATATACAAAAAATTTAAAACAGGTTCTATTTTTTTTTCACCAATGAGAAAAAAACTGATGGGGCCCACACACGATTGGTTTGTCCGATGAAAACGGTCCACAGGTCCGTTTTCATCAGACGAACCAATCGTGTGTACAGGGCATAACAGTGTGTAGGCAAGACTGATGAAAGTCGGCTTTATCAGAATTCAGCTGGAAAATTCCATCGGATTTTATGCCATCAGAATTTCCGATCGTGTGTACGCAGAATTAAAGTCTAACAAATGTTGGAAAATAACTAATTTCAGCTCTTTTTTTTTTTTTTTTTTACATTATTCTACTACTGCTTACAGTGACTGGCAGTTAATAGTGCAGAACAAATGTACCAACTGTACAGTTTTGTGAAAATAATTATAAAGTGAACCCATGCACATTTCCTGATAACTTTCATCCCATTACAATCTGTCCTTACCTGGGCACTTACCTTATTTGCCTATCAAGCAAATCTAGCCCACTAGGTTTCATAGAACAATGCCGCAGGCCAGCAGTTGATTGCTTTAGTATAAGGGTAACGGTCAGCATGTGGCCACTTTCAATTCATTATTTTTACATACACACCACTGTGACATTCAAGAGGTTAATGTGCAGCTTGTGCAGTCACATGGTGAATTTAGGAAGTAAGGCGTTTGTAGAAATGTTATGGTTAGTGAACAGAGGGATTATCTTAAAGATAATTATGCCATCAAAGCACTAATAATGCCTCTGCTGTAAAATGCATGATGTGCGGTCATTTTTTGGAGTAGACTCCTGCTTAGCACTGCAACTTTTAAAATTACTTCCCATGTCTATTATGTTGGAAGTGCACTTTTTATTCTTTTAGTATTTTCTTAAGGAAAAAGTTCTTACCACAAGTCAGCAACAGAGCCTATAATAACATATTCTTTAGCAGAAAGCATGTGCATTTTGTTTATTAGAAATATGTATGGCAGAAAAAAAAATGATTGAGGGGGCTTATTTATTGCCATGATGCAAGGAGTAAAATGCATTTACGCACAAAAATGTTAGGTTTCAGCAGTTCAGTGTATTAAGATTAAAGGAAGTTTTGCTTTAGGTAATTGCATATAGTACCTTGCTGTTTGCTTTTTTAATTAGAAATGATATTTATTAGTGAAATCAACTACAACACTGCTTCTATACATAAAGGACCACCCAACATAACCGACAAAGCAGCATATGGTATTTTTTTTTCTACTGAAGGACATATTTATTATTTGCCATACTTTTGCTGACAAATCACTACATTTATAAAAACACATTTACTGGGAAAATTAACCTGCACATTCCCAGCATCAAACAACATTTGTTGATGTTCTTTACTAGCATCTGTCCTTCTTCTGGAGATATTGCTTACTGTTACTCATTCTTTTTATAACTCAGCAAATGCAACATTAACTATACATTCATTACATATTTCCCCCCAAAAAATTACATTGCACATATGCTAATCCAGAGTAGCAAATCATTACACTTCAGAGCTATAAATTACTCCCCGACTCCTCAAGATGCTGAACCTGTGTTTTTACACAAAATTCGTTTTTTTTTTTTTTCAAATAAAAACATTGGGCCAGATCCACAGAGCTAGTACGCCAGTGTATCTCCTGATACGCCGGCGTACTTTCAAATTACCCGCGTCGTATCATTAGTTTGAATCCTCAAACCATGATACGACGGCTTCGGGCTTCGATCCGACAGGCTTACGTCTTCGTATGCCTTCGGATCTACGCTGCAATCTTTTTGCACCCGCTGGGTGGAGTTTGCGTCGTTTTCCGCGTCGGGTATGCAAATTCGCTTTTTACGGCGATCCACAAAGTTACAATCGGCCGTCGCATTCTCTTACGTCGTCGCTAGTCGGCTTTTTCCGGTGTATAGTTAAAGCTGCTATTATCCGGTCTATAGTTAGACTGGCCATGTTAAAGGGGTTGTAAAGACAAAAATATTTT
Source organism: Rana kukunoris (assembly GCA_029574335.1). Lineage (NCBI taxonomy): Eukaryota > Metazoa > Chordata > Amphibia > Anura > Ranidae > Rana > Rana kukunoris. The sequence goes on from CM056049.1 coordinate 601,981,120, forward strand.
CCTCTTAAATTAAAGTCTGACAGTAGCTGATAAAGTAAAAAGTAATGTTTTGCATTATAACTAGTTTGATACCTGTTGAAATCAAGCTGTTTTATTCACCTTCGTCACTCCTGAATCATTAGTCTCACTGACTTCCTGGTTTGCGGTGCGCATTCATTCTTGCTACATCACGGCCTAATAGGAACTATAGTTCCCATAAGGCTTAGCCTCCATGCCTGTGAGGGATAAGAGAGCAACTTCACGCAGGGCTGTAGTCAGAGGGAGGGGGTGAGCACATTCTGCTTTCCACCATGCAAAACGGCTCAGATTCTGGTGGAAAGCAAGAAGAGGAGAGACAGGAAATGGCATTTTCAAACCTGGATTACTGTATTTTGGCGGTCAAAAGGAAAAACGAGGTAAGTGATATTTAAATGCTCTAGCTTACAGCAATCAATTGATCTAATAAAAAACGAACCTTTAGTGTTCCTTTAAGTATGGCCGTCGTTCCCGCGTCAAATTAATTTTTTTTTTTTTTGTGTAAGTCGTCCGTGAATAGGAATGTACGTAAATTACTCTACTAAAAAAAAAATGACGTTCCGACGTAATTTCGCGCAATGCACGGCTGGAAATTTCTGAACTGAGCATGCGCAGTTTGATCGGCGCGGGGACGCGCCTAATTTAAATGATTCAAGCCCCCTAATCGCGTATTTCAATTCCGCCGCGAGAAATACACTACGCCGCCGTACCTTACGGGCCGAAATCCTTCTGGATTCGACTTAGAACCAGGTAAAATACGGCAATTCTCTGTGGATCTGGCCCATATTTTTTTTCACAAATAAGCATGTCTCCCTTCTTGTAAAGCTACTAGACTTCAAGGAATTGTATCTGGTATTACTATTGCAGTGGAGCAGGAAGCATGCAGTTTTGCTAAAAAAAGGCATTCCCCTCCCAGAGCACAATACTTGATGCACAATAATATACTTGAAAACATCGCCGCTCAACACTATCCAGTCTATGTGGTTAACATGTACTGTATAAGCTGGCCTCAGCCTGGCACCACTACACTTGCCATGTCCTCTGACATGTTTCGTCCCACCCAATGGAGCTTAGTCAGCTCCGGTGGGTGGGAAAAAACATGTCAGAGGACATGTGGAGTAGTGCAAGGCTGAATCCAGCTTATACATGTTAACTACATAGACTGGATAGGGTTGAGTGATTTTTTCAAGTATGCTATACACTACTGGATGGTGATATTTTCCATCACCAGCACCCCATTCCTGAGTACCAGAGGGACTATATATACTTCCTTTTTTTGCTTAGAGTGGCACTACAAGTATTAGCATGTTACTTGATGCACAATAAAAACTTAGGCACACCAAGCAGAGGTGCCAACTAGGAAGATGTCTAAAACCTACCTATCACAACACTGATGTCGTGTACAGATGATCAGAACTTCCGAAAACAAAATTGTGCATTTTTTTCCGACGGATGTTGGCTCAAACTTGTCTTGTATATACACGGTAGCACAAATGTTGTTCAAAATTCCGATTGCCAAGAACGCGGTCACGTACAACACGTATGACGGCACTATTAAAGGGAAGGTCAATACCAGTCGTGTTAGTAGAAGTTTGGTGAGAGATGATTCGCGCTTTTCAGGCTTGTGCTTTTTAGTACGTTACAGCCTGACAAATGTGCTATCTCTATTATCAACGTTAGTTTTGCCAGACCGAGCGCTTCCGTCACATACTTGATTTAGAGCATGCATGGAATTTTGTGCATCGGAATAGTCTACACACGATCGGAATTTACGAGATCGGATTTTGTTGTCAGAAAATTTAAGAACCAGCTCTCAAATTTTTGTTGTTCAAAATTCCGACAGAAAATGTCCGATGGGGCCTACACACGGTCGGAACTTCTGACCAAAAGCTCCCATCGAACATTTGTTGTCGGAAATTCCGAGCACATGTACGCGGCATGAGACTTATGAGCTTTTAAATGAAGGAAATGATCATGAGCATCCAGTCTTTGCTTGCTTGCAGAGGTAAAAAAGATGCTATCTAACATTTCCAGGTGTATCGAATAGCTTGTTTCCCACTGTGTAATGTGGGTCCTCCAGTTGATACATCACTACTGGACCTAGTAGGGTGAAATGGCTATGTGTATTTAGAAATACCCTAGCTAACACAGTAGGAAGTGTCAAAAACCAGTGGCACTCATTGCTCTGCAAAAAAAGTAAAGATTGGACTTCTAGCCTACAAGACAGTAATTATAAAACAACTTTTTTTTTAGGGTGCTGCCAGTGCAAAACATGTTTTTAGGAAATATCTTAAGCCCCCATTAAATGCTATGACTTCTCATGATATGAATCCTCATCTTCAGAGGTGGGAAGCTGACATTCCTAAGAGTTCCTTTCCATTCCACGCTGAATTATCTGCTAATAAATGATTATTAAAGTTGGTGATGGACACTTTGATAAGAAATTGCCACCATGCCAAACTGGCATGACATCCTGAAAATCATCCTTTTACAACTTGTTTTGTACAGTCACTAACTCCTCTTATTGCTTATAGGCCTGCCTGTTTAATTCAACAAAATGTATTTTATTTTATCCCTGAAAGAGAATGCAGTGACAGGTGCAATGGATGTCAAAAAAGCATCTCTTATTTTGCAGTTAAAAGTGATTAAGTGAAATATCGACCACCTTGTATGCTCCTTTCAAGAAAACCAGGATTTTCTACTAATAAACATAGAAAAAAAGAGATACTACTAAAGTAAAAATAACCCAACCTTTGCCGTTTTAATCCATCATATAAATGGTCTGTAATTCCAATGTTTCAATGTGATTTAATCTTACCATTTGAATTATACATAGAAAGAAGAGATAGAAAACACCTGACAAAAAGAAAAATCTATTTGTTCTGGCATTAAGGGCATTAACTTTAAACAGAGCATTTTTACAGAGAAAACAAAAACAGGGTCCGAACCATTAGAGGCATGTTGCCAGATATGTTATGGTTAGGAAAAGTTCTTAATGTACTAACCATAACTGTTTTAAAAGGGCCCAGAGCCACAATCACTCTGATGCCTCGTACACACGATCGGGTTTCCCCGCGGTCAAAAGTCCGCTGGGAAAACCAAGGGGAAAACCAAGAACCTGCTTGGTTGCCTCTCCCGTGCACACACAGCCAGTTTTCCTGAAAGGAAAACTGCCATGACAGCTTTGGTCGGGAAAACCAGCCGTGTGTATGCTCCACTGCAGTGTTTCCCATAGGAAAACTGCGGGGAATAAAATGCTGAGAATCGCGGCGGGAAAAAAAAAGAACAAGTTCTCATTTTGTTTGCTCGCAGTTTTCCTGTTAGGAAAACTGCTATGGAGCATACACATGGCCGGTTTTCCCGACCAAAAGCAATCATGGCAGTTTTCCCGTCGGGAAAACCGATCGTGTGTACGAGGCATAAAAGTATCCTGCCACCTCTGTGAAACAGATTCCAGTTTTTAAGATTCAAATCACACTTATATGCTGCATATACTTAAACATATTGTAATGTACATAGCGGATATGTTATGTGTGAATTTTCTGAACGATTGCAAGCAATTATAATGAGATCCATGCCTCAAAAAATTCACATTATCCAGAACGCATGTAACCATTAGACACCTGCAGCATGGCAGGAAAAGAGAGTTGTGCATTTTTGGTGCATAGAAGCAAGATAAGGAAACATGAAATGTTTTAATGGACCAATCAATGCAGTACAATGCATGTGCACATGGGCCCTGAATGATTTCACTAATTGGTACATCATTAAAGGTGGACAAAGTCAACCTGATCCAGTTCAGGCATCACCTGAAGCCCTAAAGGGAAGACATTTCTAGAGAAAAATTATGCCCATCCCTGGCTTTTGGAAGGGCAAGTGGTGTCTCATAGCTCTGATGTCTCATAGCTCTCCCCTGTGCATGCGTGAGACACATTGTTCATTTGGACTGGTACCACAGCCTCCTATACCCTTGTGACATGTCTCACCAGGTTTTGGGTGGGATGGGGTGTGAAGAAGAGCAGAAGTGAGAGCAGGTACCTGTCAGAAATAGGTACCTGCTACTAGAGAAAAAGACAAAAGTGGTAGAGAAGTTATGGGGGGATGGAGGAGGGAAAGTGAAACATTTGTTTTAGTGAAGTTCTGCTTTAAGCACACATATGTATAGATCAGTTCAGTTGAGTACTGTATCTCCGGATCTAAGTGGATCCTGCATATTTGAGTAAATTCAGATGTTTCACCATGCAAAAGTTTTGTGGAAGAACTACCATAACTGTGATAAGCTGCTGGTAATTAAATCAATATAAGTAGGATTGTTCAGATTATTGTAAACATTGGCCCGGATTCACGTAGGGGGCGTATCTTTAGAGCGGCGTAGCGCATCTCAAATACGCTATGCCGACGTAACTTAGAGAGGCAAGTGCAAGTAGCGTAAATTGGCCGGCGTAAGCCTGCCTAATTCAAAGTAGGAATGAGGTGGACATCATCTATTTAAATTAAGCGTGACCCCATGCAAATGAATGGCGCATGTGCGCGCATGCTCAGAATCACGTTGCATATACTCCCTAAGATACGTCGGCTAAATGCCTACGATGTGAACGTAACCTACGCCATGCCCTATTTACGTAGTACTACGTAAACTACGTAAAAGACGCCGGCTGTTCTGATGTCCATACCTTTGAATGGGTTGTGTCACCTATATGGTGGAATAACTTTACGCCGGACGTAACCCTTATGCAAACCGCGTATCTTTTCCGCCTGGTGCATCTACGTTCGTGAATCGGCGTATCTTACTCATTTGCATATTTAACATAGGAATGCTGAATGCGTCCAGCGTAACTATGCGCCCAAGATACCCCGGCGTAAGCAAGTTACGTCGGGCGGCTAAAGCATTGTTTTACTGTGTATCTAGCTTTGCGAATCGGCGTAAAAGTACGACGGCGCACATTTGTACTTACGACGCCATATCTGGAGATACGCCGGCGTAAAGCTACCTGAATCTGGCTAATTGTTTTTAGGAATGTGCAAAGTTACACATTACCCTTTGTTAATCATTCACAAAAAAAATTCCAGTTAAAAACACTCACGCCATTATAAAATTTCTTTATTGAAAAATAAATAAATTAACAATGTGCAAATCCAACCTTAATCATGTCATTGATCCATCACCACGATGACCTGTGGGAGACTTCATTGATTAAATATGGTTTTGTCAATGATGTCCACCAGGATCCCTGCTGGCTTCTTTAACAACCAAAGCCACCAGGGATCTGTTATTAAGGGAAAATAGAGATTTGTACATTATCATCAGCTGGAGGTTCTGGTGGGCAAATTGGTCAGATGTGGCTAGTTTGTTTGCCAATTTGCCAAGGCATGTAGGGGCATTTAGACAAGTAACACCATTATGAGCATGGTACAAGATTATTGTGTATGACTGCAGGGTTTACATATAGGGGCGTCACGAGAATCCTTTCTACTCACAGGAATATAATGAAAACCTACCCAAATCTTGACTGCTGTTACTTTGTGGGCACATAGGAGGCTGCAACTTTCTGTACTTTCAGTAGATCCACCAATCAAGTAAGGCTTACAAAACAAGTACCAATTTGTGAATAAATGCAATGCAAGTGCAATGTTTTGGAATCAGAGTTTTGGAATCAGAGGTCTTTAAAAAGAAAGAGTCTATCCTTTATCATTACTAGAAGAATAAAAGGTTCAAAATAATTGCTCTTCTATGCACTTTCCTACTGAGGCCCATAATGGCAGATTTAGGATAGTATTTGCTTCTATGAAGAAAATTAATGTCACTGGTCCCTCTCTTTCTAACAGGAGAGGGCTAGGCTGTGGGTAAAGGGGGCATTTTCCCCTTGAGCCAGTACTAATAAGATATGTTGGGATGGTGACATTGAATAGAAAAATGTCACCATTCAGAAATGTATCAGTGAGACTTGCAATCAGTGACACATGCTGAGTATTATACATCTATCTGCTCCCCATTCAGTTCTGCAATCACAGGATCTGGCTAAAGAAAGTCTTTGAACAACAAATTGTACTTGGGGCTTTAAGGTGTCCTGTGACCAGAGCTGCTGTTGGAAATTACAGGCCCTGAACAGCCTACCTGACATCCCCCCCCCCCCCATTTTTTTTATATATCATGATATTCTTACTAAAATGCCACTTCTGCAATGGTTTGCTCTTCTCGTCCATGGCAGAAATGGTCTTTGCACACAGTTGAAGTGGAGGGTAAAAGCAGGTGGTGAGGAGGCAATATGCTCATGTGTTCATCCAGGAAAAAAAGGGGCTGGTATATATGACATATGCTCTCTATCCTGAAAAAATTCCCCTGTGTTCCCACAGCAGCTGCTGGCAGGAGAGGAGAGAAGAGAAGTTGGGAGCCCTGCAGTGGAGGGGAAAAAACACAGCGGGGCTTGACAGCAGGTGGAAGGGGGGCACTGATCCAAGAACCGACCCTTTGACAGGGTAGCTGGAGGGAGAAAAAGGAGTAGAAGCTGGCATTGTTCCAGGGGGAGGCACAAGAGTCACAGGTGTAAGCAATAGGGCAATACAGCTGGCCCACTGGTCAGCAGGGACCTGCCCCCCCCCCTCTTGAACTGATAGGGAGGCTGTACTGCCTTATCAGTGGCCCTGCGTGTGACAAAACACCCACAGCCACAAATGAAGCTGGTACTGGAAGATATGAAGAGATGCATCACAACATACTATACTCTTGAGGAACACCCACCAGTCAATGCAGCACAATGGCCCACTGCATGATACACTTTCTTTAGCCCACATAAATCTGCTGTTACTATAAAACAATGAGTTGTTTGTGTTTGGCTCCCTAGAACAAAGGTTTCCAGTCCACCCACACTAGTATCTAACATGCAGAAATAAAAAGTACAAAATGTATATATACAGTATATTCTTCCTATACTCTTGTATAGCCAGAGCAGGGAGGGGCCCCAGGGAGGGGCCCCATACAGCCTACCTGATGGGGCCCCTCCCTCTACACACACCTGATGGTATTCTATACAATATTTTCACAAAAAAATACATGAAAATCATTATTAATGGACACAAATGCCACCCCAATTCCCCCTCCTAGTACAAATCTCCCCTGCCTGCACAATTCCCCAAATCCCTCCTATTAGCCCCAAATTCCCTCATCGGTTCCTGGTACACAATCACCCGCATCTCCCCTTCCAGCACAAATCTTCTTTCTTCAATCCCTCTCCTAGTACACAATCCTACAAATCCCTCTCCTAGTACACATTCCCACAAATCCCTCCTCCTAGCACAACCCCCTCTCGGGGCAGGGGAAGGAGCTCAGCAGCGGAGGGCATTGTTCTCCACCAACCCTCCTGCTGTCTGGGCCCCTCTGTGTCCCGGACCCTCTACAGGAGGGCTGGTGGTTCCCCCCTATCAGCAGCCCTGAGCCAGAGTACAGTAACCCCTTTCAAATGTTGTAATGCATTACATACGGTACAATCAGGAATGTATAAATCTGCGTATACCTTCTAAGCATAATGAATTTTCTGAGCAAAACAGCAAAGTGTCTTAATGTACTGTATACTGTATTTGGTGCAATTGTATAACTAGTTTTCCTATCTATTATCTGTTGGCACAACAGTATGTTAATTATACCTATAAAAAGATGTCAGTGTGTTCTAGGATATTCAATGCCCACACAGGACAAAAATGCACTCCAAAGGCATAATTTTATTCCTTAAGATTTTAACTCATTAGTCATCATTAAACTCCCCCGAGAGCTGAATTGCTATACAGTATTATATAAATGGAGGTTTGATGGGGCAGTGTAAACTATGTATGTATTAATTTATCACACTCTCAGTCTTTTGATACGTCAGCTTTTGTTTTTGTTTTTTTTGGTCTGTAATGCAGTGGTTAGACACACAGCACTACTGTGTCTGTTTAGTTATTATTAATCAGAAGTGATTGTAATTTTATTATATCTGGAAGTTAACAAAATGTGCATTAGACCTCTAGATGTGAGGGTTTGCGAGTGCTTGAATATTTTTAGTGCTGTATATTGTGACTAATTCTCTGTATTGAATTTTAAGCTGGCTACTCTATATAGAGGAATTGAAATGTGCAATGGGCTAAATCACCTTATTATGAAATATTCTATAAAGCAGTGCTCACTTTGGCCAAGTGTATCTCTCTCAGAACATGCAAAGAGACATCACACAGTGTAGCAAGCACAAGGGTAGCTAATGCGTATAGAAGTCTTTCGAAAGCTGATTTCATGATTTAGGAGCCCATAGAAGTGATCATTCTAAGTTACATCCACAAAGTCGTGGAGAACCAATATCATTTATATGTACCCAGCATGAGCTTTACCTATAGAAGGTTACTAATTATGGGGTTCCTCATTAGACTATTACACTGAGCTCCTTGTATCATCTATAATATACGTAGTAAGGCTGAATGATTAGTCCCAAAACAACAGGTGGCATGGTCTGTATCATCATGTTCACATAGCCGTACAGTCAGTAGACACTTCGCTTCTATATTAATTATTTACTATCGTATATTTCTTCGTTTTCTCATTAGGGGTCCTCTTACTAGCAAATAGAAAAAAAAAGTTTTTAGCTTTGATTTTAATGGCTTTCCTCTTTAGTTTGTTTGTAAGCTGAAGGCGTGGGGAAGTGGTGAGTGCTCATGAGAAAGAGATAAAGCTCCTTTACTGGTGTTATTAGAAGTTTATTTCACAGTTGGAGTTGAAATCATACTCTTTAAGTAGATGAATTTGAGGCATTAGTAGAACTGTTTATATTTTATTTGGATGTTTCTTCCACTTCTGAAAAATGCCCGTCTCTCCTGTTCAGTTTTCTTTATTTTGTTAAATATATTTATTTTTATAAACTTCTAAGGGTGAAAATTCTTTTTCTTCAGTTTTCAATAATCTGTATACCCATGATAAATGCTTAAGGGTTCCCGCCCAGGCTGTGAAGGTCCGATGAGTTGGATGCCGCTGGCTAATGAAGGCACAGGCGGAGGAAAGGTCTGTCAAGACCCAAAGCATACAGTAAAAATGGGAAGAGATCGGTCCCGACTCACGGCAAATAAAAAAGACAGGGCAGGGGCCAGGGACAAATCAGCGGTGAGTGGGAGTGTGTGCTGGCGCTCAGCTTGCGCCCTGCACATGCCCTTAACACGGGCAAATCAGCTTCCCAGCTTGCAATCAGCGGATTGCAAGCTGGGAAACTCCCCATAGACTGCCGTGTGTCCGGCGCCCGCTCGCTCCTAAAGTGACTTTTTTTGTCAAAAGCTTGGGGGGACAGCAGTGCCTAGGCGCCCCCTATGGACAGGCCGCCACTGGAAGAGATACCCCGGCGGATGCACACCTCACACAGCCCGAGTGGTAAGCAGGTAAAAGCAGCCTCAGCTCAATTCATCTAGACCACAACTCCAACAATTTTTGACCGCCGTGGGGCTTAATCATGATTCATGACTAAGCCCCGGGCAGGGAGAAAGATGTTAGGGTTGTGGTCTAGATCAGCTGGATAGCTGTAGTTTGGAGATCCCTGGTCTAGATAAATTGAACTGAGGCTGCTAACTACTCAGGCTGGGGGAGGTATTTGGTGACCGGGCTACCTCTTCCTGTATACTCTTACTTTTGAATCTGTTGAGTTTGGCAACATCATATAGGTGCTACTTGTATTGGAAGCGTCCTGTGCCAGTACTGGCACAGGATGACTCTATAGTTTCAGTTTCTTCATTCTGTCTTTATTCTGACTTTCTAATTGTCATGCTTGATTTGTATTAGCAACTAAGAAAATATTGTAGCAAGAGACAACCAGGCAACTTGGATTTTAAAAAGCTAGTTAGCAATGCCTGTAGTTTTCTTAGCACAGGTTTCTTTAGGCCCCATACACACGAGCAGACAGATTTGTTCAAATCGGACTGCTGGGGCCGTATTGGTTTGATCGTGTACACACAATTAAACCCAAAATCCCCGCCGGCAGATGGCGCGCTGACGTGGCGGTGACGTTGACGCTGCCACGTCACCCCCCCAGGAAGTAAAACACTTCCGCGCATGCGTCGAAACCATTCGACGCGTGTGCGAGAAGACATGTCTGCTGGTTAGCGTACTAACCAGCAGACATGTCGGGCGGACGGGTTCCCAGCCGACAGATTTGAAAGCATGCTTTTAAATCTGTCGGCTGGCCAAATCCGTCGGCTCGCCCGTACACACGATCGAATCTGTCTGCTGGGACGGTCTGGCAGACCGTTTCCAGCAGACAGATTTGATCGTGTGTACGCGGCCTTAAAGGTTCCCTTTGCTGCCATTCCTTTTGAAAATTCAATTGGCTTTGCCATCACATTGATCCTCCTGCTTTTATACTTTGAGTCACTGAGTTGGGCTAGCTATGTAGATATATATGAAATTGACATGTTTCATGTTTCTGACTGTGCATAATGTTTTCAGGTCAATAAATCAGAAAGCATTGAACCTGCAAAGTCAGCAGCCAGGAAAATGCCATTTTTTTTTTTAGAAAACTCAGCACTGGCAGAGCTGTATTTTTCCTGTGAGGGGTTTGCTTTCCTTGCATGGTTATAAATGATGCCTAAAAAGAATAAGTGCTTGATTTGATGCACTCTGGGAATCTCTCACTAGAGGGAGCTTCATGGTCTGACATTGGTTATTTCACCAATTATTACTGGTGATATTGGTGATCCATTTTCTCTCCCTGTACTGTAGCTTCAAGATTTTTTCTTCATATGCAATAAAGATGTTGTATGATGTGATAGAGATAAACATAGACAGAACAAATCTCCTGGAAAGAGAATGACTTCAAATTTAATAACATTTATGAAAACAAAGAAATAACAACAACATTTATATATATATATATATATATATATATATATATATATATATATATATATATATATATATATATATATATATATATATAGATATAAATATATCTATATCTATATATATATAGATCTATCTATCTATCTATCTATCTATCTATCTATCTATCTATCGATATATATATATATATATATATATATATATATATATATATATATATATATATATACTGTATTAAAGACAATAAAGAACAGCATTTCTTTTTGCTAGCTATTATAATTCTATATAGTTGTTATGTATTAAAGTCTGTTCTGTAAATTTTGAACAAACGCTTTACATACTAAATTACATGACTTATTTTGTTGCTCCTAAAATCATGATTCAACTACAACATTGTGCAACATCTAGAATGAGTTGACTACCAGGTGATTAAAGCAGAACTGTGGGAAACATGAAAATTATCTCTTATAGCTCTGTACTGCAAGGGTTAAATGCGCCTTTAGGCATGGAAAAGTCGATTTACTTTTCCAATCCTCAGCTACGTCACCTGCTACAATGATCCCTACAGTGAAAAAAAGTTTTTGCCAACTGACTGGGTAAAACTGATTGTGGTCCATATCCCTGATACATAGAGTGAAAAACAGGTGGGATTTTAACGGACTATAAGCAGTAATGAATTTATAAACATACAAATTTAGTACAAATTTATTCATACCTAGTCATCCCTACAGTGTGTTCTCCTCCATGGTCCAGCGATCTAAGGTCCTGACATCATCAAGAAATATAACATTATGGCCACTAGATGGTGCTTATGATCATAGGAAATTATCATATTAAGCAAAACAAAATATGGCTATTTTCATTGGGGCTGCGTATATGTTTCTCATACAGAAAACTTTTATACGTACTGTAGACACTTATGTGTGTAAACATGTTATCATATGTTCAGTAATGCTAAATTAAAGCAGCTTATTCATTTTGAATAGGCTGGGACCACACCTTAACGCACACAAAAAGACTTTTATAACACAGCTTTTCTAACACAGTTTTTTGGTGTTGTTTTTTTTGTTTTGGGGGGGGGGTCCCAAACTAAATGAATGACACTTCAACTCACTGCAAATTGTGCATTATTGTGTGTTTCAATAATGCATGGGGATACAAGCATTTTTCTGTGAGTTTTATTGTTAAAGGGGTTGTAAACCCTTGTGTTTTTTTACCTTAATGCATCCTATGTGAAAAAACACCTTGCTGTGCCTGCCCCCCCCAAGCCCCTGTTTTACTTAGCTGAGCCCCGAATTACCGTGGGCGCAATCCAACGTCGCTTTCCACATGTCTTGTCGGCTCTTTATTGGATAGATTGATAGCAGTGCAGCCATTGGCTCCTGCTGTTGGCAATCAAATCCAATGATGCGGCCACGGGGGGTGGGGGGCCGAGTCATAAACTTGGCCGCTATGTACACCGAGTGTATCACACGGGAGCGTGCCCGCAAAGTAACCCCCTCGGGAGAGAGCTTCCTAGAGGGGGTTAGCTTTTGTGGGTAGGAGATATGAGAGCCGCAGTGGGACCCCAGAAGAGAATGATCAGGGACACTCTGTGCAAAATGAACTGCAGAGTGGAGGTAAGTATGACATGTTTGTTATTTAAAAAAAAAAAACTGAACCTTTAGTACCACTTTAAGCTCTTAATCAGCCATAAAGTACGGGTACACCTGCCTCTCTTACAGCATTGGGCTAATACAAACTTTATCCTGCTCTTATTTTCATCAGACCTGTGCCAATTCTGCATGAAATTGTGTTATTTGACTCCCCCTGCCCTAGTGTTTTCACTCAGGGGAGTGGCACATTGGAAGGTGTTAAAGTGGAGCTAAACGTTCACATCCTTTACAACCAAGGAAGCCGCTATCTCAGGCTCTGTTTCACCTGCAGTTGCCATAGCGCTGCACATATGATCAGTTTTGAACACCGACATTTGATGGCTTGACAGTTCAGTTGAAAGCACAAGCAACTGTCAATTATCATTTATGGCATGCCTTGAATGTAACTGTTTTGTGAAACAGTTAAATTGATTGGCTTAGTTACATTTTAAAGCACTGGGTTTCCAAAAGCAGCTCTCCTAGTGCAATGAAGACACAAACATAAAGATATTTTGAACATGTAGTATATACTGTGTAAAGCATAAAATGATCAGTCTGCCAATCTTCATCCTTTTTTCACAAGTGCACACCTGTTGGAACATTCGGCACATTTAGAAATCCCATTAGACAGACAGATTTGTCGCACACTAGCCAGGTGGCGTCTCGTTAGCTGCTGTTCGCCAAACATCTGGATTCACCATTTAACGGGGTATCTATATCTCAATAACTTTTTCCACATTTGTAATAAGGTTAATTTTACACCTGCTGGAGCTCAGCAGTTTATTTTGTTTGTCTATGATTTATATGGAAAACATTTAGCGCCATTTAGCTGCTCACTTCACCTTTACACAGTTGCCACGCAGTCAACACCCTACAAATTAAGCTTTCAACCTACAGCCCTCACTTTGCATTGACCATGATTCACCCTCTGGAAAGATAATAATTACAGCAAAACATCACAGCAAAGGTAGACAGCTGAGATTGAATGCGATCAAGGCTGTGTGTCTGGATTCGATCTCGGCTTTATCGATACGCCCCTTAACGATTTTGACAACTGCTCCTTTTATACCTTGTCCTGATATGACACAGATCTGTCAACCATCCTTGATGCGCTGCTAAAAGTCATCTGTGTGGTAAAGCAAAAAAAAAGCCATTTTAATTTTTATTTTTCCATTTTATTATTGGAACTTTAAAGACGAATTTCGGGCATGGACATTTTTTACAGTTACAATGGTCCAGCTTGGTGCAATGTAACTATGCATTAACTGTATCATACCTGTGGAATCCCTATATCATGGGTAACCAACCAGTGGCCCGGGGCGCATCATGTGGCCCATGGAGCCCTCTGATGTGGTCCGCGACCTCCTGCTCTGGAATGGTGGGTTGACAAGCCCAAATCGCAGGTTGCCGACCCGCCATACCATAGCATCAGTGTTGTGAATGAAGCTGGTGGTAGAGGAAGAAAGCGGCTGTGGAGCAGAGCCCCATAAGCCGATGCTTCCTCCACAGGCGGAGTCTATGGCACTGTTCAGCTAACCCGCAGAATAGACACAGGTGCACTACACTGCACACAGGGTGTGGGTAAACCACAGAACATCAGTGTGAAAGCAGTCTTAGGCTTTTTTCACACAATCAGCCCGACCAAATGGGGCCCTTAATTCACCTCTATAGAGCGACAGATGTCCCTTTACGCTCACCTACCTCCAATCCAAAAAACAGAAGGGAGTGCGTCCCCTTTCATCTGGGAAGATCGGAGGGCATATAGAGTACCCGTGACTTGTCATCCACCCGCTCCGCTCATTGTGGCCCCCGACTGGTTACCAAGTTGCTTAAGTGGCCCTCGCTAATTAAAAGGTTGGGCACCCCTGCCCTAGATAGTCTGGAAATCACTGAAGAAGACACCACTACGTCAATGATCTCCACTAGCTTTCAGGTTAATGCAAAGTGGTTGCCCTACTGCATTGTGAACACAGGAGGTCGCCCATTCGGCACAGACGCCATTCAGAAATCACTTTGCACTTTCCCAGTCTCATCTTTTAATGGACAAGGTGGAGTGTGCAACTTTTCTTGCCCTGCCTCTCTTCCTTGTTCACTCAGAGAATGCTTTGCATTCATTGAGAATGTGCAAAGCAAACTCCTGAATGGAGCCCATGCCTAGCCAGCGACTTCCTGTGTTTGTAATGAAGTAGGGCAACCACTTAGCATGGGCCTTGGAAGCTAGTGGAGATCGCTGTCCTTCAAATGTTAGGGGGGCCAGACTGTGACCACTGGGAGCAGAAAATGTTGTGGCGTCAGTGAGTTTAAACAATGCGCCATGACTTTTTCTTTTATATTCTTTCTCTCTGAGGCCACGTACACACGACTGGTTTCCTCGTCAGATTCCAGTAAGAAACTTGTTGGGAGCCGTGTTTTGCCGAGGAAACCGGTCATGTGTAGGTTTTTCATAAAGGAAACTGTTGAGGAACTCGACGAGCCAAAAAGAGAGCATGTTCTCTTTTTTCTCGACAGGAGTCGAATTTGGCTCGTCGAGTTTCTCGTCGGGCTGGTTTCCGATGAGAAACTCGAGCGTGTGTATGCTAAGAAACCCGTGCACCTTCTGTAAAAGTAGCGTTTGTAATGGAAATAGCACATTTGTCACACTGTAACAGACTGAAAAGTGCAAATGTTTCTTTCCAAACTTTTACCTAACACGCAGTAATGTGAGATTAGCAAAAGCAGCCCCTGCCGTTGTATGTGTTGAAGACACCGAGTTTGAGAACGAGGAGATTTGGGGCCAGATTCAGGTACATCTGCGCATTATTGGACTGGCGTAGCGCACCGCCTTTACGTTAGACTTGCGCAATTTTGCCGCGTAATCACCCTATTCTCGTAGCTTTTGCGCAGGAAATTGCGCATGCGTAACATTTTTTCAGAGGCGTAAGGAGGAGTAATACAAATTGGGAAGGACGTAGGCGTGTTACATTGAAATGAGCCGTGACCCCATGCAAATGAAGGGCCGGCCGGCTCGCGCATGTGCGCTTGAAGCATACCATGTCAGCTCCGCTGTGCGAATGCTCACAACTCGGGAGCGGCGCAATCAATGAAATTGGAAATGGACTAGTGCAACGTTGTGAACTACGCAAACAGCATAAATAGACACACACAAACGCACTTGCATTGCAAAAGTACATTCCTTTGTCCCTTCCCATTTAACCAAGTGCTTTTGTCCTGTTGTTCGTTGCGGTGTGTTTTGTAGTTGTCAGATTAGTGTTCTGTGTGATCAAGTGTTTGTTAGTAGATTTTTGAAAGTGGTTTTTGATAAGTGTTTGAGAGACTGTTTGTTTGATTGATATATTTGTGTTTGTTTGTTTTCCTGCTGTATTTTTGTTTTGTTTTTTGTGACTGTTTATTGCTGAGTAGTTTTCTCTCTGTGTGTGTTTTTGCTTGATTGGTTGGGCTTGTTTGTGTGAGTGAATTTTGTGGACTGGGAGTGATTTTTTTGGGAAGTATGACAGAGAGAAAACGAAAGCTGAATTTTACAGTTGTGGAAAAACAAATTTTTGCCCGGGCCATTAGCGAGTATGGGCGTTACCTCCACGGCCCAGAGAGTGCCAACACCACCCCGGCCAGGAGGAGGGAGATTTTGGATAGGATCACTGAGCAGGTCAATTCAGCGGGGCAGGGGGAGACACGGACCCGATCTGGGATTGACAAAAAAATCAATGACCTCCGGCGTCTGGTCAAACAGAAGCTGGCCAGAATGCATGCCCATGCCAGGGGCACAGGAGGGGGCCCACCATGCCGTATTAGGCTGACAGCGGAGGAGCGTGCGGTGGCCCTGACCTTTCATCGGCATGAAGTTGAGGGCCTGCCCGGCTTTGACTCAAGTCCGGAGCCCGTGGTGCCAGGTAAGTTTTTTTTTTTAATATCAGGTGTGTAGCATGTGTGGGGGAGGGGGTGAAAGGGAATATGTGGCAAGTGTGTGGATCCTCCAACCTGTGAATGTTTTGTGTCATCCACAGATGTGCAGGAGGGTGCAGGGCTATCTGGCCTGACCACACCAACCCCAGGACAGCAGCCTAATGAGGCCCCCCCAACAAGGCCGGAGTCCGCGGAGGAGGTTCAAGAGGAGCAGGAGAATCATGAGGAGGAGGAGAATCATGAGGAGGAGGAGTCCATGTCAGGCACTGGACGTTTGGTTTTTGAGGACTCTTCCCCTCTGGCTGGCAGCAGGCAGGCCTCCCTAAGGGGGAGCCCCCCCCCTCCTCCCCCAACATGGCTCCCCTCACAAGGGCCTCCCCTTCTCCCCGGCCACAAGCATCAGCTGGAGGCAGGATGTCATCCCAGACCACTAGGGGGGTGGCCGATCTCCTGCCCGCCACTCTGAGAAGGGACCAGTTCCTCCAGACCCGCCATCTGGGACAGGTCAGCCAGACATTGGTGCGGATGGAGGAGAGCCTGTCCTCCATCAAGGATACGCTGGGGAACCTGGACTCCCACTCCCGGGCTTTCACAACCTGCCTAAACGAACTGCAGACGACATCAGCAGGCGTTGGGCAGGATGTGAGGGCCCTTACCCTGGCTATCCAGGCCAACACGGCAACACTTGGTGCTGCCCTGGACAGAATAGCCGTGGCCTTGGAGGGCAGGCCGCCAGGTGGGCAGAGATCAGGGGCTGCTCCTCCTTCCCCGGTTTTACCCCTCCCCATGAGTCTCCCCTGAGAAGCCGGGGCCGTGGCCGGGGGCGCCCCAGGCGTGGCTCACGCAAAGGGCAATAATTTGTTTTTCCCCTTTTTTTTTTTTGCTGGAGATTTTTTGCTTTTGCAGGTAATTTTTTTTTTTTGGGTTGTGAATGCTGTGTGAATGTGGGGGTGACATTTCTGCCGGAAAAGGGGTGTCACCCTCAATTTTGGTGGAGAAGGGTTCCCCAGGACCAGGGAGAAGTGATCTCCAGGTCCGTGTGAATGGTGTATGAATGTACAGTGACATAATTGGAGCCTTGGTGTGGCGTTGCTGCTCACAAGTCCTGCATGGTGGACTGGTGCCAATCCAATTTGATGTGGATGTGGGGTGTGTGTGCTAGGGACCACAGTGGTGTGCATGCATGCATTCTCATTGTGCCATGATTAATGTGTGTGTTTAACGTGCAAAGATGCCCAATGTGAGCTGTCTCCTGGCTGCTCTTCCCTCAGAAGATGGGGTAGCCTCGGTTAGGGGGGGATTGTCTGGTTCAGGGGTCAGGTCATCACGTAGGCCAATCTGCAGGCCCTTTCTTTCTGCGAAGTTGTGCAGCATGGAACATGCACCGATGATCTGGCACACAAAGTTTGGGGAATACAAGAGGGTACCCCCAGACTTATCCAGGCATCGGAAACGTGACTTCAGGGGGCCAAAGGTGCGCTCCAGCACTGCTCGTGTTTGGGCATGTGCTTGATTGTATCTTTCCTCTCCTGGGGTTTGGGGGTTCCGGATAGGAGTCATGAGATGGGGTCCCAGTGGATATGCAGAGTCACCTGTAAGGGAAAAGACAGGAGGATGTTAGTCATGCATGTGCCCCTTGTGATGTGCATCATGGGAGGGGATAGTCGTGCCTGCCACCCATGTCACTCACCAACCAGCCAGGTGTCCCCATACACGTTCTGATCGAATTCCATTCGGATGTGGCATTGATTGTATATGTAGCTGTCATGGCTGGACCCTGGGTGTTTGGCACGGACGTGCCATATGAGGCCTTGGGCATCGACTATCACCTGTACATTGATGGAATGCCAATGCTTCCGATTGCGGTACATGTGCTCTGTCTCCTGGGGGGGCTGGAGTGCCACATGTGTGCAATCAATGGCCCCCACAGTGCGTGGGAATCTGGCAATTCTGTAGAAATCTGTCATTGCCTTCAGCCGCAGGTCCTCAGTGGTGGGTTTGATGATTTGGTTGGCCATGCGTCTGAGAATTGCAGGGACAACCTGGTGCACATATCTGCTCATGGAGGATTGTGACATCCCAGCCACCACTCCACTTGTACGCTGAAAAGAGCCACTGGCAAGGACATGGAGTGTTGCCAGTACCTTGACCAGTGGCTGCACTGCATGTGAGTGGTGTGTTGGGCTGGTGATGTCCTCCTGCAGGGTTGTGGTTAATTCCAGGATGGCATGAGGGGTGAATCTGAAGATGCGATACACCTCAGAATCACTCATGCCAAACAGGTCTATGCGGGTGCGGTATATCCTCTCCCGTGCCATCCTCCGTGCCATCCTCCGTGCCCTCATCCTTCTTTGTTCATCTAAAGTCAGTAGTATAGCTATGTGCGACGATGCCCCTGGCATGTTGGCATACAGATTGTTGTGCAACACGTGTGACTGCTGAGCTCCTCACTAACAGTGTTGCTTTATCTAACAAGTAGACTTTTTTTCTCTTTTTAGAGCAGCTTTTATATGCTCTAATTTTAGACATGACATTTTGCTATTGCGCACACTGCGTCGCCTGCGCTGCCCCAACGTTGTTTTGTGGATCCCCGTAAGTCCCTCATTAGCATATTTGACTAGCAAATCAATGGTGTGTCTAGCGCACTTTTGCACGGACGGATGCGCCAGTCTAACGAAATTACGCGGGACAAAAAAAAGTAGATTTTTTACGTATCTCATTCTGGGGATGCCGCGCATCGAAACGCACGCGCACATTTCGACTTACGCATGCGCATCTCCTGTTGCGCAGGCGTAATCGCTCTGTGAATCTGGCCCTTGGTCTTTAACGTGTGTACGCAAAAGAACTCGACGAGGAAAACGATGTGTTTCGCCCGTGTGAACGCAAAGGAACTCGACGAGGAAAACGATGTGTTTCGCCCGTGTGAACGCAAAGGAACTCGACGAGGAAAACGATGTGTTTCGCCCGATGAGTTCCTCGGTCGTGTGTACGCGGCCTTATATTTTTCCCCCTGCTCTTTCTCTCCTCTTTCATTTGACTCTTTATATACAGTAGTTCTGGTAGCAGAACTTGTATTTCCTTGGTTATCATTATACCAGCATTACATAGTTCCAATATGTAGTATAATATATTATATTCTATAATATATATATATATATTTTTTAAACTATACTTTTGCTAATAATTAAGACCTTTTTATTTATTTATCTGAGGTCATGGTCCAAGTTGGTTTTATCCTTTCTTATACAATGTATGGCGTAAACTTTTGTGTAGTTTTAGTTAAACTACCTTTAGTTTATGTTGGAACTACAACTCAATAGTGTTAACATATATGTGATCTTTTCTTTTGCTGCCACCATATGTACTTATGTTATGTATGCTAATTGTTAAAATTCAATAAACAAATTTGACAAGAAAAAAAAAAAAGCACCATGATTGGTATTAATAGTAATAGTAATAGTGCCCCATCGTTGTTGTCAGTAAGAGGAATAGAGTCCCACCACTGATGTCAGTGGAAGAAATAGTGCCCCATCATTTGTATTAATGGGAGGATTAGTGCCCCATCATTGGTATTAGTGGGAGAAATGGTGCCCTATCATTGGAATCAGTGGGAGGAATAGTGTGCCATCATTGGTGTCAGCAGGAGGAATAGTGCCCCATCTTTAGAATCAGAGTGAGAAATAGTTCCCCATTATTGTTGTCAGTAAGAGGAATAGTGCCCTATTTTTTGTATCAGTGGGAGGAATTGTGCCCCATCTTTAGTATCAGTGGGAGGGATAGTGCCCCAGTGTTAGCGTCAGTGGGAGGAATAGTGTTCCATCATTTGTGAGAGTGGGAGGAATAGTGTTCCATCAGAGATGTCAGTGGGGGGAATAGTGCCCCATCATTTGTGTCAGTGGGAGGAAAAGTTCTGCTTCATTGGTATCAGTGGAAGAAATAGTGCCCCATTATTAGTATTAATGGGAGAAATAGTGCCCCATCATTGGTATGGCTGGTAGGAATAGTGTGCCATCATTGGTGTCAGTGGGAGGAATATTGTCCCATCATTGGTGTCAGTGGGAGGAATATTGTCCCATCATTGGTATCAGTGAGAGAAATAGTGCCCCATTGTTAGTATTAATGGATGAAATAGTTTCCCATCATTGGTATGGTTGGTAGGAATAGTGTGCTATAGTTGGTGTCAGTGAGAGGACTAGTGCCCTATCATTGGTATCAGTGGCAGAAATGATGCCCCACTGTTGCAGACAGAGTGGGGAATAATACCCCAAGGGTCAGATAAAAGCAAGAAAGGGGCTGCATCTGTACCCCGGGCCACAGTTTGGTGACCACTGTTTTAGTAGGATCCTACAGGTATTGTTAATGCATATTTACATTGTTCCAAGCTGGATGTAACTATGTGGAAATAGCAAACAGAAAAAATTCTCCTGCGCTCCAGTATTTTCTACTATGGGGTAGCGTAATCCAATAAAAAGGTATCTTCCAAAGTCTTGCAGCTTTCCTCAGAATCGTGGAAATTAATATAGCTAAGAAAAAGAAAGAAGAATGGAGGGCGCAGCGACCTAGTGTCATACCGTACAACAAGGTTTTTTATCAAAATATTACTGTAGACCACCGAGGCTCTGAAAAAAGGGGTACGCCCCCTACCATCGGTTAGATACCAAATTGCGTTAAGCAATCATCGTGTTCTGCTGGTGTTGCTGTATACTTGCTGTGCTGTCTTTCAAGGCATGTTTTTAACTCACAAATAGTAAAAAGTATTCAGCGCTGGAAAAATAAAATAAAATATTAAAAAATTAAATATGCAAGCCAGCACTTAAGGACAAATTCATATAAAAATCCCAAAGAAAACTATATAGTGTTTTTAACTCATCTGTGTGAGTATAACTATTGATTTTAATATTTTAATAAAAACCTTGTTGTACGGTATCACACTATGTAGATATATTCATACCTAGAATTATTCTTTAAAATCACAAGTGAATTTGAAAGTGAAATACATAATAGAAATGTATTATTGTTATCATATCCATTCATATAACTACTTGCCGACCGGCCACCGTCGTTATACGTCGGCACTTTAAAGATGGATATCTCGGCAACGGCAGCAGCTGCTGCCACAACCGAGATATCCATCTCTTCGGTGGGCGGTCGGTCAAAGGATATCGATGGTCTCCGCTGTGGATTCGCCGCGAGATCGCCGTTATCGGTGGCGGTAGATATCGTCGCTTACCGGAGCCGGCGGTAGCGGTGGAGGCGATTGGGTCCTCTCCCGTGCTCAGTGGGGATGCGAGTGAGGGAAAAATGTCCATATAGCTCTGCTGGGCGGAAGTGACATCAAAACGTCAGTCCCGCCCAGCGTCTTAAAGAGACATTTTTTTTTTTGTCATTTGAAAAAATGACATTTTACATTTATTTTTTTTTGCATTTAAGCCTAAATGTGAGATCTGAGGTCTTTTTGACCCCAGATGTCATATTTAAGAGGACCTGTCATGCTTTTTTCTATTACAAGGGATGTTTACATTCCTTGTAAGCCCAGGTTCACACTGGGTACGATTTGGTTCGATTTGAGGTGCGATTTCACATGTGAAATCGCATCTCAAATCGGCGGCAATTGCCGGCAATGACACCGTCCTAATCGGTGCGACACCGCATCTGCGGCGCTGCACCGATTTCAAAAAGTAGTTCCTGTATTACTTTTTGCGATTTCAGGACGCGATTTACATTGACATCTGTGCAGAACTCTGCACAAATGTCTCCTAAATCGCGCTGAAATCGGGACTGCCAGAGGGAGTGAAATCGTGCAAAATCAGCTGAAATCGCGCGATTTCACTCCCGCAGCCCAGTGTGAACCAGGGCTAATAGGAATAAAAGTGATATATTTTTTTTTTTATTTCAGTGTTAAAAAATTGTAAAATAAATAAAAATAAATACGAAAACAAACAACATTTTTTTTTAAATCGCCCCGTCCCAACAAGCTTGTGCGCAGAAGCGAACGCATACGCGTGTAGCGCCCGCATAGGAAAACGGGGTTCAAACCACACAAGTGAGGTATCGCCACGATCGTTAGAGCGATAGCAATAATTCTAGCCCTAGATCTCCTCTGTATCTCAAAAAATGCAACCTATAGAATTTTTTAAACGTCGCCGAGATTTTTAGGGGTAAATGTTTGATGCCATGCCACGAGCGGGCGCAATTTTTAAGCGTGACATGTTGGGTATCATTTTACTCTGAGTAACATTATCTTTCACAATATGTAAAAAAATTGGGCCAAATTTATTGTTGTCCTATTTTCTTATTTAAAAAAGTGAATTTTTTCCAAAAAAAGTGCGCTTGTAAGACCGCTGCGCAAATACGGTGTGACAAAAAGTATTGTAATGACTGCCATTTTATTCTATAGGGTGTTAGAAAAACTATATATAATGTTTGGGGGTTTTAAGTAATTTTATAGCAAAAAATAATGTTTTAGTCTCGTAAACACCGAATCTGAAAAACAGGCTCTGGGCTTAAGTAGTTAAAATATCCTACAATATATTCTACATATGTGTGCGGTGTGATGTCACAGTAAGGCCTTGTACACACGACGGGAAATATCCGCTGTAAACGGTCCCCGGACCGTTTACAGCGTATATTTGCGCCGGGATGTTTTGATCCGATGGCTGTACACACCATCGGATCAAATTCCCCGCCGGCGGACAGCGCGGTGACGCGGCGGTGACGTTGACGCCGCCACGTGACCGCCACGTCACCGCACCAGGAAGTAAACACTTCCGCGCGCATGCGTCGGATCCATTCACAGGATACGACGCATGTGCGGCAAGATATGTCCGCTGGTTTGCCGTACTAACCAGCGGACATATCTGCCAGCCAGCTATCCGGCGGAAATATTTCAAAGCATGCTTTGGAATTTTTCCGCCGGATGAATCCGGCAAAAAGCGTCCGTTTGCCCCTACACACGAGGGGATTTTTCCGCTGAAATGGTCCGTCGGACCATCTTCAGCGGATTTATTCCCTCGTGTGTACAAGGCCTGATACTCGTCTTTTCAATATTAGAAGTCAGCCTTTAATGTCTTCAGAAATCAGAGTTCCTTGCTTGCTAGCATAGTGTGGCCCACACTTGCCTAAACACATGTACAGGCTGAATCTAGCATATAACTTGCAATCACTGAAGCACAATTGATACGCTCTGACATCCTATTGTAGACCTCCTTTTAAAAAATTAATTTTGGGCCACATAAAGCTGAGGATCCACTAGACATATTAAATACTTCCAGTGACATAGTGAATGTTGCACTGTTTAATTATTCAGTCATGTTTAATTATATATGTGCGTTGTGCAACCACCTTTGAACTCTCTGGCAAGATACTTTTGTATTATAAGCATAGCTAGCACTTATGTGCTAAAGGTCCTGAGAACGGCGATGTACGGCGAGGATCCCAGTCTTACACGCTTACTACCAAATGCATTGTCTTGGCCCACTTACTTTGCCTTTTTTCTTATTTGTATAGTGTAGATGTGAATGATAGATTACATGAAAAGAAGAGCTCTTTCTTTTTCCGTACCACCCTCTAGCTCTGCAATATTCAATATGAAGCTGTCATCTATTTACTTTTAACTGAGAGATTTTGAAGCAGTTGAAGCGTCTCTTTCCCTTAGAAGCATTATGGATTGAATCCTGTGCCTCACGCGTGCTATAGGCAAGGCTGGAAAATACCACTTGCTGTTATGTATTAATTCTTAGACATGAAAAAGTACAAATCTGCTTTCATTAGAATATGTGGCAAGGCACGAGCTTCGTTTACCCAAGTAGCGGGCATTACTTAAAATTCCAGTGTATCTGTCTACCTACTGTAGTCTATGCAATATAAAGCCTATTGGATTTTTCCGGGGGGTGCAGTGTGCTTGTTAGACTACGTTGGAGGTTTCCCGATGGTAATAGCAAAGTTCTGATAATCTATAATCTTACTGGAAAGAATAAATAAACAAACATATGTAATCCCAAGAAAAAAATTATATATTTGCTGCCTAGCAATCCTTCGATGTGGTGACTGCATTTGTTTTACTTTCCAGGCATTATTTCCTTTTTTTTTTTCTCCTGTGACCCTGCCAGTAACACACTTCCTGTCCTATAATGACAACACTCACTCTACTGTATCTATGGAGGAGCAGCAGTGTCACTCTTGGCTGCACTTATGAGTTGGACTACAGAACACCCCAACCTCATCACCATTAACAAGGAAGAGATGTCCCATAGTTTGCAGAAGAGGACATGAAATAGGGCTGTCTTAATGGGGTTGTAAAGGTAAAAAAATATCCCTAAATAGCTATCTTTACCTAAGTGCAGTGCTCTTTCACTTACCTCATCCTTCAATTTTGCTTTTAAATGTCCTTATTTCTTCTGAGAAATACTCACTTCCTGTTCTTCTGTCTGTAACTCACCACTGTAATGGAAGGCTTTCTCCCCGTTGTGGAGAAATCCTCTTGAGGTGGGAGGGGGCGAGCAGGCAAGTCAGGACACTCTCTACTTTGCAGATAGAGAAACGAGCTGTGTGTTAGTGGGCATCCTGACAGTCCTGCTCGCCCCCTCCCTCCTCAAGAGGCTTTCGCCACACTAGGGAGAAAGTGTCACATTACTGTGTTTAGTTACAGACAGAAGAACAGGAAGTGAGGATTTCTCATAACAAGGACATTTAAAAGCAAAATGGAAGGATGAGGTAAGTGAAGGAGGACTGCACTAAGGTAAAGGAAACTATTTAGGGAAAAAATGTTTTACCTTTACAATCCCTTTAATGAGAGGGCACACCTGGGCACTGCCCAGGGGCCCTAGCTGCATGGGGGCACCCTGCCCTTTCCCCAAAGAAGGTTGTCCTTGAGCCCACGATGCCCCAAAATTGTATCCATTGTAGGGGCCCCAGAGCATTACTTTGCCCAGGGGCCCATGATGCTATAAAGACGGCCCTGACTTGAAACACTGACAACATTTAAAAAAAAAAATTGTTTAGTGCATACAGTTACAAGGAAAATTTTCTGGCAAAATCAACCGTCATTTTTTATACTTGTAGGGAGAATTTAACCACTTCCCTGCCCATAGTCATATGACGTCCTGGGCTTCCCGGCCGTATAGGGGAGGTGCGTACCCCCCGACGCATCACTCGGGAGACGGTGCGCGTGCCCGGTGGCCGTAATGTCCGCTGGGCACCCGCGATTGCCCGTTAACACAGTAGGACTGTGGATCTGTGTGTGTAAACACACAGATCCACATCCTGTCAGATGAGAGGAGACCGACATTGTGTTCCCAGTACAGAGGAACACCGATCGGTCTCATCCCCTTGTGAGTCCTCTCCCCCACAGTTAGAATCGCTCCCTAGGACACACAATTAACCCCTTGATCGCCCCCTAGTGTTTAACCCCTTCCCTGACAGTGACATTTATACAGTAATCAGTGCATTTTTATAGCACTGATCGCTGTATAAATGTGAATGGTCCCAAAAATAATTCAAACGTGTCCGATTTGTCTGCCGCAATGTCACAGTCAGGATAAAAAAAATCACAGGTCTCCGCCTTTACTAGTAAAAAAAAAATAATAAAATAAAAAAAATGCCATAAATCTATCCCCTATTTTGCAGACACTATAACTTTTGCGCAAACCAATCAATATAAGCTTATTGCAATTTGTTTTACCAAACATATGTAGAATAATACATATCGGTGTAAACTGAGAAAATTATTATAATTTTTTTTAATTGGGGTATATATTATAGCAAAAATGTTAAAATATTGTGTTTTTTTTTCAAACTTGCCACTTTTTTGGTTTATAGCGCAAAAAATAACCGCATAGGTGATCAAATACCACCAAAACAAATGTCTATTTGTGGGGAAAAAAAAACATAAACATTTAAAAAATGTATTATATTGCAGCTTACCAATCATTAGGTGTGGTGTCTGCATCAGTTTTTCTTTTCTTTCACTTTTTTTGCCCTCTGTTTTCACTTGGCGATGTGGCCAATATTACACCTCCTGCAATACTGATGCACCACTCTGGAGGAAGAGCACAGTAGGCACAGCAGGTAGCACCATTCTCAGTCTAGGGGGGAGGGAAGGGTAGTGTTAGGCCGCGTACACGGGGAGACATGTCTGCTGAAACATGTCCGACGGACCGTTTCCAGCGGACATGTCTCCTCGGATTTTGGTCCGATGGCGTGTACACACCATCGGACGAAAATCCCCTCGGACTGAGGACGCGGTGATGTGGCGGTGACGTTGACGCCGCCACGTCACTACTCCAGGAAGTAAAATACTTCCACGCATGCGTGGAATCCATTCGACGCATGCGGGGGATTTCAGTCCGCTGGTTAGGCGTACCAACCAACCAGCGGACATGTCCGACGGACAGGTTTGCAGCAGACAAACTTCAAATGAAGTTTGAAATTTGTCCGCTGGAAAAACCTGTCCGCTAGGTCTTAGGCCTCGTACACACGAGGGGATATGTCCGCTGAAAACGGTCCGATGGACCGTTTCAGCAGACATCTCCGCTCGTGTGTATGGGCTAGCGGACAGATTTGTCCACCCGACAGATTTCAAAGCAAGCTTTGAAATCTATCCGGTGGGAATCTGTCCGCCCGACATGTCTGCTGGTTAGTACACTTACCAGCAGACATGTCGTCCCGCCGCGCCGCCGCGCCGCCGCGCCGCCACCGAATGGATTTGGCGCATGCGCGGAAGTGTTTAACTTCCTGGTGCGGTGACGTGGCGGTGACGTGGCGGCGTCAACGTCACCGCCACGTCACCGCGCCGTCCGGCGGCGGGGAATTTGATCCGATGGTGTGTACACGCCATCGGATCAAACTCCCGATCGGACATATCCGATGGACCAGTTTCAGTGGACATGTTCGATCGTGTGTACGCGGCCTCAAACATATTATGAGATTTAGAACCACTTACAAATTGAAGCCAAACTCCAGCTCACACTTTATATGCAGTTACAGCAAACAGTATTTTTTCTTTTGGGATAAAGGTTTTGCATGAATATACAAAAGCTGATTATTTTAATCATCAATGCCACTGTTAAGTGGTTTGTCTCATCCATGTAAACTGATACATTCAGCTGGAGAGCTGGAGAGTTTATGCTGTCTCACCAGATGAAAATAAAAGTAAGCCTAAAAAAATAAGTGCAGCCATCACATTTAGGAATTGGTAAGCTGCAATATAATAATGTTTGCTTTTGGGTTTAATATTGCTTTAATGTGAAATCCTATTCATCTCAGAGAAAAATAGAGCAGTAATCCAGTGCTATAGATAAAGGGCACCTAATTGGCCTATTTAGCCCCTCCTGAATGATCAAGTCCCTCAACCCAGCTTACACCGTATTGTCATTTTTCTTCCTTACAGATACTGTATTTTTGGTCTCAATTTACTGAGACTGTCACATCTCAAGAGTTATAAGTATTCCAAAAGTCAGATAACACTGATTCAATGGGAATACATTGATACGAAATCTAAAGCTTAATGAATTTTATTTGATTGGTTTCCAAATTTACATCCGACACTGACCCACCTGCTACTGCATTTCAATTTGTTATTTAAACCAAAATTCTGTCTGTAGATGGTATTTATGTATACAGCAAGTGCTATTTTAACAAGCAAGCGGGTCAAAATGAACTGCAAAGAATATTTATCTAATTAGACAAAGTGCTTGTATAAATGCAGCATTCCCCCGTGCCAGCAGTGCTGTCATCCCTTAAATTTGCCATTAGTGTGTCTGGAATTGTTAATAGACAACAACTAAACTATTTAATAATTTACACATTTTTGTCTTCTGAAATATTTCTTTTAGACAGACAGTATTTCCTCTAAAGAAGGAGCGGTGTCTTTTTTTTCAGAGAGTATTTACTATAAAATCTTATGTAGTGGTAACCCTGTAGGGGCTGCTGGCAGTTATGGCCCACCTGTCACCCTGTCCAGCTCGGCATTCACTTCCCAATCACCTTGAGTTATTCAACAGTCAACAGATCATATGCTTGTTTTTTTTTTATTTTTTTTATTGAGAGATGGGAATATTTGGGATGCCCGTTAGAATTGTAGAACAGTCAATTTGGGACAGAACTGTGTATACTCCTTGTACACAAAAGTTCTTCAAACTCCTCTTGCACAACACTTGTTGGCAGACTGGCACTCCCTCTCTTTCTTCTGCACAAAACTTAACTCCAGGCACAGCAAGCACATGGTTAGGCACAACACTGACTCAGTCAGGCCCTAGAAGTTACCATTTGTGGGCAGGGACTGCGGGTCCCTTTTTGTGTAGCAAAAATAGAAAGTCTTTAGTGCTAGCTGTTCTATGGGGGACTAATGCTCCCAGCAACCCCTCTTCAGGTCCTGCCAGCCCTCCTGGCTGCAGCAGCCCAGCTCCACTGCCAGTAATATTGCAATCCCCACTGGCTCCACACCCAGCTTGGACTGTGGCCTCTCAGTCCTCTCTGGCATGCCTCTCCAGTACTCCCGATAGCACATGTCCCACACCCGTCCTCCTGGCTATGCACACACCGGTGGTTCCCTCCTGTAGACTTTCCCAGCAGAACTAGCTCCTGCTGTCCTCTCTGACTCCTCCTTGTGCCTCCTGTCAAGATCCTCCACGCGTTCCTGAAGGGATCCTTCCTGGACTCGAGTCCCAGGCCCAAGGTCACCCTCCCCATAATGGGGGCACCCTCAAAGGCCCTGACAGCCTAGTTCTCCATCCTCAGTTCTCCTCCTGGCTATGCACACACCGGTGGTTCCCTCCTGTAGACTTTCCAAGCAGAACTAGCTCCTACTGTCCTCTCTGACTCCTCCTTGTGCCTCCTGTCAAGATCCTCCACGCGTTCCTGAAGGGATCCTTCCTGCACCTGAGTCTCTGGCCCAAGGTCACCCTCCCCATAATGGGGGCACCCTCAAAGGCCCTGACAGCCTAGTTATCCATCCTCAGTTCTTCCATCTGACAACTCCCTCCCAGCTGGGCTGGTTTTCAGGTATTTAAAGAGGCCTGCCCTCTGCCAATCCAAGTTGGGGATCGGTCAGGGCTCCTTAGAACACCCCAGGCAGCTCCACCTCTCTTCCCCTCCTCTCTTCTAAAATCCTCTAGAAGCCAGATTGATGTAACCGAGAAGTAGTCACCAGCCTACTCTGAGCCAATCCCAGCCCTCCAAAGATCAAAACAAAGTTTTCAGCTAGGCCTGCCTAAATGTACCTACTCTCACAAAAATACTAACTCTAGCACCTACCTAAGTAGAGGGTGCTACACTAAATTGATTATGAACAATATGAATATGCTTTTTAAAAAAGGGATTAATAACAGCTGTGGTGATATAGGCCATTTCTTTTTCTTTTTAGATACACATGGAAACTGACCCTACTATAGTGGGTTCCCTACTATAAGGATTGTTCACACAATATCCACTGAGCTGTGTTTTTTAACACATCACTGTACATGTGTGGTGTGAACAGTTGTTTTCTATCTGCCCTGTTCACGCCATGCATGAAAAGTGGTGGACAGGAAAATGAAGCCCATCGGATGTTGTGTGACCTTCAATGTCTCATTTTTTTATATACCTAGTGTTTCTATGTTTATAGGGACAGCCTTGTTTTCTCATTACGTATGCGGATTTTCTTCCAGCCTATTTTCTTACCTTTTATAATTAAAAAGATGCCCTTGAGCTCTGGTCATGTTACAGTTCATGGGCTGATGGATTTTGGGATAATAATGTTAGTCAGGAGGGAAAAATGTAATGAGCCTCCTTCACTAGTTATCACTTATTTAACTATGACAGACAATTTAACCTCTTGGCGTAACGTCTATGTGTGTCAAAAAAGAGAATGGGCTTTAAAGCTGTAGTAAACACCGCTTTGTCACTTGTACCTACAGGTAAGCTTATAATAAAGATTACCTGCAGGTTCAGTTATTATCTCTTAAAGCGGAGTTCCACCCAAAAATGGAACTTCCGCTTAACCCACTCCTCATACGCTTACATTTGGCATATCATTTTTTTGGGGGGGAGAGTGGCACTTCCTGTCCCACTTCTTCCTTCCGCTGAGGGGCTGGTTAGGCGATTAGCTTAATCTTCAGCCCCTCCCTGTAGGCGATCGCCTAGGACACGTCACAGGCGATCGCCTGTCCAATCAGACGGCGCAGCGCTGCGCCGTTCGCGCATGCGCAGTGCCGCTCGCGCATGTGCTGTGGGTGCCCGGCCGTGAAGCCGAAAGCTGTCACTGCCGGGTGCCCACACTAGGAATAAAGACGCCGGCCGGCGAGGGGGGGCGAGGAGCGGAGCCCCGACCGGTGCGTCGCTGGAACTGTGGAGCAGGTAAGTGTCTTTTTATTAAAAGCCAGCAGCTACACTTTTTGTAGCTGCTGACTTTTAATAAACATAAAAATGGGGTGGAACACCCCTTTAAGCCTCGTACACAAGACTGGTTTTCCCGGCACGAGAACCGCCAGGAGAGCATTTGGCCAGGAATTCTGGCTGTGTATGTGCTCCCTAGAAGTTTTCCCATCAGGAAAACAGATGGAATCCCGATGGGAAAATAGAGAACCTGGTCTCCCGGCAGAGTGTTTCCTGCCGACAAAACCGATCGTCTGTATGCTTACCTGCATGGTAGAAAAACCGCACCTGCTCGTTAACACTTTGAAGCATGCACGGTAGCATACGACGATAGCGTGGGGTGTAGCAAGATGGCGGCGACCGAATCGAATGTGACGAGACACACGTCACCGCGTTCTTGCCATTCAAAAGGTTTTTGTGTGGCCGTGTGTATACACGACTTTTCAGGGCAAGCCTGCCAGGAATCCCGTCAGGAAAACCAACGTTTTTTTATTCCTGACAGGATTCGCGGTCGTGTGTACAGGGCTTTAAACGTGCACGGCTTAGGAGATATTCACAATTATGGCAGCTGGTGACATGACCTACACATGTACACTGAATTGAGGGCACAATGAATATGCCATCGATCTAGAGCACTGTGCTGAGGCCATGACTCATGTGCGTATGCCCAGGAGTGACATCATCACAGTTTGGCCATTCAAACGGCTGTAGCCGTTAGGAAGGCTGGGTAAAGATGGAAGCCCTGTCAGTGGTGATAGCTCAACGCTGGAGGGATACTTTTTACAGGTAAGTCTGCCATAATATGGTAGTATGAGATTCATACTAGTACATTATGCTATTACCTTGCAAAGGACAGTTTTTTTTTTTTTTGGAAAAAATACTTTACTGCTGCTTTAATGCCCACGTGCCACACATATGCATTCATGGGCAGTCTATGTTTTCTATGGGTGGCTGAGGTTTCTCCGAGCTGCCAAAATTACAGTGGTCATATGACTGGGAAGACCTTCTCGTCCCCAGGGCATAATTGCCCAATTAAAAGCATACCGATCAGGGCTCAAGTCCTGCGGGAACGCGTGGGAACGGAGTTCCTGCACTTTTTTCACAGCAGGAACTCAGTTCCCTTTTGCAGGACTAGAGCAGCTGAGAGCAGCCGAGCCGCCCAAGCCAATCCTTCACTAAGTGGCGATACCCAGCTCGAGTCACTGTCAGTGGCAGGCGAACCTTAGTAATCCTTTGTTACTGGCCACCCTCTGTATATGTATTCATCAGGTAGTGTGCGGGTATTCCGTCACTTCCTCGATGCCGCAATGTCTCCTGGGAGCTTTTGTCATTGTTGTTCCCAGGAGACATGGCGGAGGTCTGCCGCAAGTTATCACGGGATTTAGAAAAAACTTGCTTAGGATTACTAAGGTACAGTGGATCGAAAAAAAACAAAACATGTGGTTTAGTAATTATGCATATGAGCGTATATTTTTTTTTTTTTGGTGGGGGAGTGGATCATGGGTGGGAGTTCCCACACTTTTTTCCCCAGGACTTGACTCCTGATACCGATACTGGATGGGAAGGGGTAAAATGCACACATGCAAGACCATTAAGAATGAGTTGTGCTGTGCAGGGTGATTGTATTAACAGCAGAACAGCATCTCTGTCCAGAAAGAAGATGCTGACTTTATATGATGCCTGAAAAGAAATGAAGCTAGCCCCTGGGTAGAAAATATAATAAAGGTATTGTCATATCTCTATGAAATGTAATACATATCTGGAAGCGTTACATATACACAAATCCACTTTAAAGCAATCATCATTCATCCCACTAGCAGCCTGAGTAATGGACAGGATCATTTCATCCCTAGAAACCATTACAAAGTAGAACTTTCACTTGACAAATATTTGGAAATCCTCATATCCATCTGCAACTGTCATGTAAAACAGCAGTTCTGTATACTTGCATACAGAAGCATGGGATATTATTCTAAAGTCTCTGTTAACCTAAATGAAGAGTAAACCCGTATTTTTGAGTTTTGGAGGCACATGCAATGTGAAGACCTGTTTTGCGAGGAAGCTTCTTTTTTTCTTTCCTTTTGTGAGTGCTCTGTAAGCCTTGTAAATGCTGTGCTGATAAAACATGCAGAGCAGTCATTGCAAGCAAAGGTGAAAGCATGCTTTATTTTTTTCAAGCTTTGACTTCTACTAGTGGAAATCAATTTGTGACTACATGAATAGTATGACCTATTTTTATAACTATGGTTTTGATGTGATGATGAGACCAATCAGTTCAGGCAGATGCATTATCAAAAGTTACCAGTAAATGTACAGCTGTAACAGTGATGGAGAGAGGTTCTGCCATCTTAATATTTCCTTTTATATTTGTCATACATCAGAAAATTGTCCACTTTCCTCCACACTGCTGTGGTATATGGGTGACATCTGTCAGGCAGAGCTACACTGAAGGCACCAACAACAACTAAACTGAACATAGCAAAAATCCCAAAGAACGTGCAGTATATAGATTTATTTACCAGAAATATAAAAGTATTTTATTAGATAGGATAGAGCTCTTTCATTGAGTTTTTGTACTGTCTTTGAAGGGGGGGGGGGGTGCGGGTTACTAAAACGGCAGGATCTGGTACGGCTGTGCATGGTACCCAATCAGCTTCTAAAGCAGGCCATACACGGTCGCATATGGAACTAATTTTCTTTTTAAAATCAGGAAGTTCTTTTTTTTTTGTGATCCGATGATGCAACCATTGATTTTCGAAAATTTGGCCTGAAAAAACCTTCATGTTGCCGGGAATATTCGTTTCTCTCTAGGAATATTCTTTTCTCTCCGGGAATATTCTTTTCTTGCACAAGCGCATTTTTTTTTCAATTACATTTCTCGCACGATTCTCCCATCATTGATCAGAAAATCGTTAGTTTTTCAAAAAATTTCGCACATGTCGGATTTCTCAAATTTGTTTGCGACACGAAAATCGGCTGTTGCTGCAGCCCACTAACAGTGCGAAATACGAAAGAAAATTCTTTCATACGATTTTCGAAAGAAAATTATTTTGAAATTCGAACCGTGTATGGGCGCCTTTACTTAACTTTGTTCAATTAAGCTTTGATAATAAAACCTGGAAGCTGATTGGTTTCTAAGCAGAGCTGCACCAGATTTTGCACACTCTAGTTTTAATAAATCCCCCAGTCCCAAATGGGAAGATTTTCTCTAGGATTCCTATCTCAACCGTTTTTAACCATGGTTATCACATTGGCAAAAGGCGTGCCATGCCTAGTCTTAAAACAATGGCATGCCTTTATCTTTCAGGCTGGGTTCACACTTGTCCGACAAACGCTCCGACATTGGGAGCTCATGTCGCATGACGTGTGAAAATCAATGTTTCCTTGTGAGAGCCGTCTTAACTGGTCCGTCACAAGTCGGTCCGACTTTGAAAATGCTCCCTGTACTACTTTGGTTCGACTTTGATCCTACTTCAGCCCATTGAATATCATTGAAGTCGGATCAAAGTAGGAGCCTTGTCCTTACCATCCAACTTTTGACATCAGACATGTGATTACAGCAGCAGTAAAAGGAATTTATCTCACTCTGGGATTGTTTTGATTGGTCAAAGAAGTCAAACTATCACAAAGTCGGATCAAAGTAGTATCCTGTTCATGAAAGTCGGATGGATGTAGGACCAATGTAGGACCAATGTCGTAGAGCAAAGTAAGATGAAAGTCATGTAGTATAGTGTGAACCCGTGTTGTTTGACAGGTACATTTTAAAGAGCTAGTTTTTCACTTTATTTTTTGCTGCCCTATACTCACAATAAACACACAACACAAGTAAATTGTAAGGCTGGATTTACACTTATGCAGTTAAAATTCTTTCTGCATTTTGCAGATTTGTACTGCAGTCCATTTAACATGGTTTCCTATGGAACACTTTCTGTAGTGCAAATCTGCAAAAATGCAAAAAGCACTTAAACTGCATAAGTGTGAATCACTTCGGAATTTCCGATGGGATAAAATCCAATGCAATTTTCCGTTGGAATTCTATTCAAGCTGTCTTGCATACACACTCTCAGACCAAATTCTGACTGTCCAAAATGTGACGTAAAAAATTACGACGAGCCCAGAAAAATTAAGTTCAATGCTTCCGAGCATGCATCGACTTGATTCTGAGCATGCATGTTTTTTTTCTCCATCGGCGTTCCACACAGACGATGGGAATTTCCCATAGGATTTTTTTTCATCAGAAAATCATCATAAGTGATTGGCGTGATGACAAAAGCTCCCCCCCGGCACATAATACGCGTCACCAGTTTCCGAAAGAAGCCGAACGTTGGTGCGCAGACGCCAGATAGCGCCGTATAGAGCCAACTTGCAGTTCGGCTTCTTTCGGAAACTGGTGGCGCGCCTTATGCGCCGGGGGAAGCTTTTGTCATCACGTCAATCACTTAGTCTCTGAATAGGAACGCCCAGTCCCGCGGGAGCCACTACCCGGAAGCCAGGGTGAAAATAGCTATACGGCGGTATGTACAGCGAAAAACAAAAAAAAAACAAAAAAAAATACTGTACATGTCGGCAGTATGCTGGATGGAATGGTATATACATGTTTTTAGGGTGAACCTCCGCTTTAAGTAAAAGAGGAAGATAAGGGGTCAAGTCCAGCAATGGGAATTGTAGGGTAAGCACCAAAAAAATATCAAAATAATTCCTTATTTCAATAGCTGCAGATATGCCCAAAATGCATATTTTAACATCCTATCACAGATATATGATGAGGAAAAGAAGTTCCCAACACATAACTACCAAAATTGGAGAAGACAGAAACCTCCATACAGTGAAGCCAGGGTGCATTCAAGCTCCCACAGAGCTGGAAAACCTGATCAGGCAGCCCACCAAAGTAGTAATGACAGCATCCCTCCCACTATCACCAGGAGCTGTAGGTTTTATATAATTTTCTGTTTTTAGGGTGATTTCATCATACAGTGTTGGTAGACTACGTAGAAAAAAAAAGAAACCTAGTTCTGCCTCTCTGTGTTTGTTTACTGTTCCCACTAATTAGAATTGTAAATCTGACCATCTCTTCTGGGGGGTAGGGGGTAACATCTCTGAATGGTTTAGCTTAGGGTGTGTAATCAGATATCCTGAAGGTAAGGTGCCAATAAACAGCAGTAGAGTGCTCTAAGAATTCTGAAGCACTACCCACACAACGTGCTGACTGAAAGTGTTAAAAACATGAAAATAATACACAATAGTTTATATTTCCCTAAATAAAATTAAATTGGTTATAAACCCAATTCATGAAATGTGTCCGAGGCACATATATATGTAGTTTTTACTTTCTCTCTCCAAAGCTCTAAGTGCATTGTCTTACTGCTGCTCTGTTCCTCTAACAGCAGTTGAAAATTTGTGTCTGGGAGGGAGCTTAGAGGGAGAGAAGCACATATCTGGTCTATTTAGCGTACAACTCTGCAAGTTCCTTTATTCCTCTGCCTATGTGGATTGGGGGTGTGTGCCTTTTCTCCAATTAGCTCTCATACAATGTATGCCCAGACTCCACATCTACTGCTGGAAGGGGAAACTAGGTTTCTAAGACACGATTTGCACTTTCCAAAGACTGTAGAAAGGGTAAGACAGCAAATATACCACTAAAACTTATGTAGGGTGATTTGTTCCATCTCTGTGTATCATCCAAGGCTGTTCACTTCACTGGGTATAGAAGAGGGTTTACAACCACTTTAAGTATTTTCATATTTTTTAAACATGAAGGCAACACATGCAAAAACATTCTGTGCTCCTTGAAGTATGTTATTGTATAGTATGTTATATTTAAACAACCTGCATGTACAAATTGGTCATGAACCCATTTTATATAGTAAGGGACATACAGAAAGAAATGAGGCCAAGAAAAATGTGCACCAATCGGAGATTATTTTCACGGATTGACAATTGAAATCCAATTGGTTGTCCAGGGTTGTTTCAGACTGCACATAGCTGTTGCCCTTTACAAAGCTTAGTTGTATTCGCTCCTCAATGTTTTGAATTACTTTGTATAATGGGAATGAGCTTCTTTATGTTAAACGAATTGTAAATGTTTTACTAAGCCTTATCTGCCCTTGATAATTGCATAACGCAGCTTTAGGCTAGTGCATAGCCTAGCAGAATAGATCGCCAGCAGCTCTTTTCCCTCTGCTGCTCTGTAGTGCTGCTATTCTGGGTCATCTGAGCCATCAAAGATTATGTCAGTGGATGTATGAAGCTTAACTCCGAACTCGGCACCAAGGCTTTTACTGGCCAAAAACTGGGCTTGGTGGGTGCTTGGACCTCCATCTGAAATGTATCACAAACAGATCCACGCTGGTTTTGTCATGTCACAGGATTGTTCTCGCTTGGCTTTATCAACCTTGTTCACTTAACCTAATGCGTGTGTGCTTACGACATGCACTTGAACTGAGTTATTCACTTGAATGACTGATAGGGCTCTGTAAGTGCTACTGTGCTTTAGGGAGCAACAGGCTTAGCTGCTGCATTAAAATATTTTTACCCATTGCAAAAATAGTTTGGATTCTGTTTAAAATTATTTCCCTTGAAAAAACAAAAAAAAAACATTCCGCTGTGTATTATTATATTATTAAACACTGCAAATAATGTTTCTTTTTTTTTTTTTTTTTTTTTTTTTTTAATAATGTTTCTATAAAAATAAGCCTAGCTGTTTTCTATAAAGAAAAAAAAGGTCTAGCTTGTTAATAGTTTATGCTGTTTATATTGTAGTTTTCCCTAATAACACACTAAGCTGGCTAGCTTTGCCAATATGAAATGTTAGTCATCTAGTTGGTAGGATAGTCATAGATTTTGCTTGGGGAAGCCTCTCAGCAGATGCTTAATGCTTATCTGTTTAAAAACTTGCTGCATAGTACATTTTCCATATGCTTAAAGCATAAGTAGAAGCTTACCCATTGTATATGTGTTCATATACAAGCCAGGGCGCTACACAGAACCTTGGTACAGTCTCTGCCACTGACCTTCCCAATGGTGGAGATACGTTCAGTCCAGAATCCTCTCACTTTAGGATTAAGCACCCGGATCTCTTCTTAAAGTAATTACTTGTGAAATCAGGAAACTGACGGGCGACCACTGCTCAGCCTTTCAGTAGTTGTGTGTCCTTCAATGAAGTTCAGGCCCTCCTGAGTGTACCAGCCTCGTGCTCGTTGCTCTCCAGAACAGGTACTTCATTCGGTGGCTTCCTCCCTCTAGGACAGATAGCGCAGGACCACTTTATTAATGCAGACCCAGTCTGACTACTGGGCCTGCCCGGCAAATCGTGACTCCAGACCAACGTGGTGCAGAGCCAGGAACTCTGAACACGCACCCCCGGCCAGGATGGCCACACATAGGGGTGGTGGGACGACTGCCCAGGGCAGACGACGACGACCCAGAACCTGTGACATCTGTCCCTTAAATACTCTCCCCCAGCATGCACAGCGAGGCGATCAACCCTCACTGATTGGCCGCTGAGAAAGAATACCCAACACACCTCGATCTAACTGCTGCCACCCTCGGCCTGGGATGGTACCAACACCCCAGACAACAATAGTGGTCACCTGCAGCACAGCCATGGCTGGAACAGAGGCCCAAATTTGAAAACAAATAGGTCAGAGGTAACTAATCCTCTGACTACCCTCTAAATGTAAAGCAGGGCCAGCAGAGAAAAACAGCTGCCCACTACACATAAATCTTTTGGCAGGTAAAACAGCGCATGTGTCGCAGGTATAGCCATGTGCTTAGCTAAGAATGGAGAGCGATGCTGAGTGATGCTGAACTGGTTAATAGCTATATCAGCAAGAGGAGGGATCTGCTGATCAGAACAAATTCAATAGACTCAGTCAGGCAGCTCTGCACTGTGGGATCTGTAGTCCAGAGGACAACATTTATTATAATCAAGAGCTTTTAAACTGCATTTCCCAGAGAGAGTTTGCCAGGAACGGGTGAAAGAGCTGCATTTCTTAGGCTACACAGGACACAACTTTCTCTTGCTTTGAGTGAGACTGGAGGATGCACATCACTGTTCAACGTGCACCATCACTGACTTATATCTGAGACCTGAGAAGAAACTGGAGTGTTGAGTTCAGGAGTGCCGACAAGAGTCGCCAGGACGCAGAGCAGAAAGTGGACTAATTATTGTGTGTGAGCAGATGGTGATTTGCAATATCACATGGGCTGGTGATCTGCTGCTTTGGGGATTTACTGTCTGCTGCTAGAGAGACTGAGCCCTTTAAGAACCAACCATACAGCCAACTAGTAACCTTATTTCTGCCTGCAGGCTTGACTGGGGCTATTCTCGTGTGCACCAACAATACAACTACACCCCAAAGCTTGCCGGCTGAAGCATTAGGACTGTGTCTGACATTTCCTTCTTCTGTTTGTTCATTTATGCTCAAACCACCATTTATTCTAACACATACTAATACATTGAGTTAATTTATCTCAGTCTAATGCCTATTTTCTTGTCACTAATCCACAGCCGTGTTAAATGTATCTATATTTGTGTTGTTATAAGTGCTTGAAGTAACTTTCATTCAATCAGGTATGTCAGATGGTCTGGGTTTGTTCTTGCATTCCAGGTGCAAAACTAAGAACCCAAATTACCAAGCTGCTTCTGCTGATAGCGCTACATATGGATGTATGCAATATTTGTCTGGGCTGCAGCTTTAATAAAGTTAGCAATAGTAAGGTCTTGCTAGAGATCATTTTAAAGTAGAACTATGACCACCCAAAATATTACTGGTGCAGGAGTTAATTAGTGTATCTGCACTTCGTTTTCATCGGTCCAAACCGATCGTGTGTAGGACCCATCGGTCCGTTATCCTTTGGTCCAAAAACAGATGGCTTCCTTTAAAATTGAACCAATGGACGGCTAACTATCGTTAGTACGCACAAGCATCGGTTAAAAATCTACGCATGCTCATAATCAAGTCGGCGCATGCTTGGAAGCATTCAACTTAATTTTTTTCATCATGTCGTTGTGTTTTACGTCACTGCATTCTGACACGATCGGTTCATGAACCGATGGTGTGTGAGCACATCAGTCCATCAGTCAGCTTCATCGGTGAACCGATGAAAACTGTCCGTCGGACCTTTCTCATCGGATGGACCGGTCGTGTGTACAGGGCTTTACAGTTTTCTCTTCTCCTGCAAAATCCCACAAATACCTGTTGAGCAAGCCAATGACATCCACCTAATTTATCTACCCGTGACTGTGTGGCAATGGTGCTGCACTGCTCCTGAATTCAGAGCAGAGTTGTCACTCTCGTGTCACTCTCGTGTCACTCTCATGTAGGCTGTGCCTGCTTTTACTACATTTGGATAAAAAAATGTTGCAGGGAGCATTACTATCATCATTGTCACTGATGTTTCATAAGCCTTAAGCTTGTGAATAATTACCTGATCATACCAATGTTTTTTTGGTGGACTGCACTGCCCTTTTTAATGAAACTGAGAGCTGCAATGCCTATGAAAGGGAACATTTGAGACATAAATAAAGGAGGATTTGGTGCAATCAGAGGAAGTAAAAAAATGTTTTTTGTTTACTGTACGAGGCTTGTGCTTCATATAGTAACTACATTTGCATCTTGTTTAGATTGTCATACAGGAGCCTTTAGTTGTAATTTAAAGGTAGCCTTTCCTGACAGACACATGGAGGCTTCCATTGCTCATTCTTACCTTGCAAATGCCTGTTGCATTCCTCGGCTTGCCTGAGAATTGTCATGCTGACACTCATGTTCCAATATTTTGATTCACAACTAGCATGAACATAAGAATGTCTATCTTACTTTACATCTACTTTCCTGATTTGAATACTTTTTCCAGTATTAACAACGGTTTACTGACGTATGTCAGTAAATGTTTTCTTATTTCTGTTCGGCCAATATCATCTTTTTCTTCTGTTGTAAACTTGTGGATGTGGGATTATGCTTTGAATGGAGGAACACTGGGAAAGGGTCCAATGGACCCTCTTTACTAGCTCACTTCATAGAATGACATCTCCTTTGAGTCTGTGGGACCTGGGTCAATGCCCAGTTTATGTGGATTGTTTCACCTTCCTTGTTTCCTTATGAAGTGTTACGTCTATTGAATAAGTAATGATGGGACAATCTGAGAACTTGTTTATATAAGTAAATTCACAATTTTTCTACTTCTCCTCTTAGATTGCAGTAAATAATCATGAAGCTTGAAGCAGCAGCTTGGTTGTGAAGTGTTTTTGTAATTCCACCCTCAGCCAGTAACTTTTGAATTTGATGAGGTTTGAGTATTGTCAAACATGCCTTTGAGAATGCTTATATGAGCTGTCTGGAATTGTAAAACTCACAATGTTAGACGGCAGCTAGAAAAATTGTTCTGACAAGTAGCATAGCGGAGACGCATGCTGGTGACTAAAGTTAATTAAATTTAGCAGCAGTTAATTTTTCAGACTTTTTTTGTTTAGATTAATAAACGTTCATTCAGCGTGTCGGTTTTTAGTTAAATGCATCCCATATGCTGATTTTGATTAGATCTGTTTTAAGCACTAGACCATCATATAGTTTGCCTATGATTAGGGATTCAGTTGCAGGAAATTCCTTCTCAGAACACTGTGATTTTTCTGCAATATGTCATTTAGACTAACCAAACTGCTCCCTTCCAAGAGAAGTGGAGAGGCATCATGATCATATGCATTTCCACAAGTGTACTTTCTCATCCATACTGCTGTTATTTCCTTCCAATTTGAAGCTGAAATTGCATCGTTGTCCCAATCAAACACAACAGACTATCCCCTATGCAGCAAATCCCAAGTCCCATTACAATATGTGCAACGCACCTCCAAATTCTTATAGCTGCCGTGCAGTTATATGTTATCCTCATATATACAGCCAATTAAATACATTTTAAAAATAACAATTACTGTGCTGACAAATTTACATAAAGCAAACAATACAAAAATAAAACAATCCATCAAACGTGCTGAATATCTTCAAAACCCATCATAAAAGTTTCTATATAATCAGGCAAAGCCAAGAAGAAAACTCCAATTGTTTTTTACTGTTGTAAATACTTAATTAAAATAAAACACTCATATTATTCAGCGCACTTCAAGTTTGTGATCAAACAACAAAGGATATTATTCAGGGGCATTCATGGTTTATAGCAATAAATACAGCACCTTACTTCCAGGATCGCAGCATGCACGATGACATCACCCACAAGCTCCGCCCCAATGAGTTTTGTCACTAGGACACATGACTTATTCAGGGAGATAAAAAGGTGCCCTACTTCCAGGATCTCAACATGTATGACATCACCCACAAGCTACTCCCTAACTCGCACCATCACTTGGTCACGTGACTCCTTCTGGGGGTGATCCAATTTTTTAACCCCTGAGGAAGTCACATGTTTAAGTGATGAAACATGTAGTGGTAGGGCTTGTAGGTGACATCATTGTCCATGCCGCAACCTTGGAATTAAGGTGCAGCATTGATTGCTATGTACCACGGATGTTGCTGAGTAACATGCTTTGTTGTTTGTGCTCAAAATATGAAGTGCACTAAATAATGTAAATGTTTTAGCTGGATTTTGTTTTTAAGTATTTGAAACTGTTAAAATGTTCTTCTTGGCTTTACATAATTGTCCTGGAGATGTGGAGAAGTAAGAGAGGAAGAGACAAAGGCATTAAATAATGATCCTGGGAATACTAATATTACTGTTAGGTGATATTGATAAGGTAAAAGCACAATCAGTCATTTGCATAAGAGTGAAGGTGGATGGTGGCACGATTAAGTTGATTGAAGTTCACATCACAGAATGAACAATTATAAAGAGACGTTTATGGGTTATGAGAATATTCAGCATAGGGCTGTTACTGATCAAAATTTTTGTGTTCGATTAATCGTTTATTTTTTTAATCGATTAATCGACTAATTTTGATTAATTATAACGCACATACAGATCAACTACTGGTACTTTTAGCTGATCTCCTTGCAGGCCAATTCCCAGTGCAGCTATCAACCACTGGAAAAATGGATAGCAGGATACAAAAAACACACAAAGGCAGTGCTCGATGGGAATAGCATTAAAACTTTTATAGTCTTCAAGTAGGTGACAAAATAAATATTGCACTGGAGATAAAATCGATGTAGCTACATAAACTGTAAAAATGGTGCGAGTAATACCAAACGGTAGCAAAAGCAGTCATAAAAACATGTAGCCAAGTATAATACTGGTATAAAAATGTGTACAACGATACCACTGCTGAATTCAGATGAGGAGTGGTTAACATCAGTCCGTCGGCATGTAGATGTCCCATGAAGGGAACTATCACAACTTCCATTGGATGGCTGTAGAATCCCAGGTTGATAGAGGGAAGTGTAAGGCGGCGTACACACGTACGAGAACCTCGACGGGCGGAACACATCGTTCCGCCCGCCGAGGTTCTCGCCCGGCCGTCGAAATCGGCGACCCGCCCGTCGGGAATGGCAACCAGCCATTCATCCCGACGGGCCGTCGAGCTCTCTATTCGCTCGACGGGATTCCCGACGGGCGGGGCGAGCCAGGAGCGTACACACGGCCGAGGTTCTCGCTGGAATGCAGCTCCCAGCGAGGTTCTCGCTGGTTTCTAGCGAGAACCTCGGTCGTGTGTACGCCGCCTAACAGCCCTTGCATGTGGCAGATAGTAAGGTCCCGCCGGCATGCAGATATGAAGGCACAGCAAAGGAGCCCTTCAGATGGACCTGGCAAGCCCCGCCGGTGTCTGTGACGTTACCAAATCTCTGAAGGAACTCCCTGCAGGCCCAGAAGCCGGGGGAGAGGTGAGTACCAATCAAAATAATTTTAATCGATCAAAAAGATTTTGATCGATCAAAAAAATTAAAGATTAATCGATTAATTAAAAGTTAATTTGCACAGCCCTAATTCAGCATGTTTGATGGTATTTGTTTGATGGTTGATTTGGTTATGTTTATTGTTTGATTTATGTTTATATGTCATCACTGCACCGGTTCATTTTAATTTATATCTTTGTCCTCCTTATCCCTAGAATGTATAGGTAACGATGAAGTACTAATAATTGTTGCATGTAACAGTAGTTAATTGCCTTGCAGTGAGTAGCTGTCCTGTACAGAGATAAAAAAAAGTTTTGGGTGATTTAGTCTGTCAAACTTGTAAACCAATCATTAATAAATAATTACAGCTTTAAAATCTTAAAAACCTAAAGTCGTTCTAAAGGCAGAAGATTTTTTTACCTTTAAGCATTCTAGGCATGATGGTAAAAAAACTGTGTGCAGCAGCACCCCTTATACTTACCCAAGTCCATTGAGATCCAGCGCCTCTTTATTTGGCTCATAGTTCTATTTTAAAGTGGTTGTAAACCCTGCATATACACAGTGAAGTGACTGACCTCAAGTGACCCACAGAGATGAAACAAATCCTCTTACATAAGTTGCACCTATTTATCTGCCCCGACATTCATTCAAAGTGATTTTTTTCACAGGATCTCTCAGCTTTGAAAAGCAGGAGGCAGGGATCTGAATTTACATCAGTGAGGAGAGCTCTGAGAGCTGATTGGAGGAAAGCGACACCCCCCCCCATTCAAACAGCACACAGAAACAAAGTTGAGGCTGACAATCATCTGAAGGTCCTTCCCCTCTCACCATTTTTCTCTGGGTGTCAGGAAAA
This sequence comes from Rana kukunoris, assembly GCA_029574335.1. NCBI lineage: Eukaryota > Metazoa > Chordata > Amphibia > Anura > Ranidae > Rana > Rana kukunoris. Next base: position 602,025,553 of record CM056049.1, read on the forward strand.
CTTGTCAGAATTGACTCATGCTTTAGCAGAGAAACGAAGCAGCGGACAGAAATTACACTTTATTTCCCTAGCACTACTTGTGAGACTTGACCTTAAGGGTCCTTTCACACGGAGCGGACCGTTTTTCGGTCCACTCCGTGTGTGTCTGTCGGCTCAGCGGGGAATCCTCGCTCAGCTGTCGGCGGACAGGGCGGTCCCCGCACACTGTGCAGGGACCGCCCTGTGTCTCCTCCGCTCTCCCCTATGGGGAATCGGAAGAATACGGACCGTGTGTTCATATTCATCCGATCCGCGGACGGCCGAAAAACCGTATCCAGACAGGCGCGGATCTTTGCGGACGTTAGCTAACGGACGCGATCCCATAGGGGTCCATTACAAGTCCGTTTACGGACTTGTAAAAACGGACGAACGGAGGCGGACGTCTGAAAGGGGCCTAAGCCCTCTTTCACATTCGTACGACTTCAAAGTCGCGCGATTTTACCACAATTTCGCGGCCGCGATTTTCCCACGATTCGCGGCCCACGATTTCAATGAATGCCTATGTAAGTGGCATCAAAATCGGACCAAAGTAGTGCAAGGACTACTTTGAAGTAGACACTACTTAAAATCGTGCCAGTATGAATGGTAGTCATTGAAAATAATGGAGAATGACTTGTCATACGATTTTGCAGTCTAAAATCGTGGGACAAGTCGTATAAGTGTGAAAGGGGACTTAACGGTTTTACTACCAGGAACTTTCACCCCTTTCCCGCCCAAGTCAATTTTCATCTTTCAACATTGCAATGACAATTAGACAGTCATACAATAGTGTACCCATATGACATTTTTATAATTTTTCCACACACATAGAGCTTTCTTGTGGTGGTGTTTAATCTTTAATCTTTTTTTGCTAACTTAGCAAAATAGACCAAACATTTTGAAAAAAATAATTCTTTGTTTCTGGTATAAGATTTTACCAATAATAATCTTTTCTCATACATTTAGGCCATAATGAATGCTGTTACATTTCTTTTGTGAAAATAATCCAAATCAGTGTATATTATTTAGTAGTCTATAGGAAAGTTATAGAGATCCACAAACTATGGTATACATATCTGAAATTTTATCATCTTATTTCTTGAGGCCCGAAGATGCCAGGACAGTACAAATATCCCCCAAAATATTTTTTGTAAAGTAGACAGTCCAAGGTATTTAGTAAGAGGCATGATGATTTTTTTTAAGTGCCCATTTTTTGTCACAATTCTTTTAAATTGAAGAAATTAAAAAAAAATCACATACAGGGAAGTTCAGCATCATTATATAACTGGCTAGGCCGTGATCAGTGACACTGACTGGTGACAGTATGTAAATAATAATAATAATAATAATAATATTAATATTATCTTTTTATATTTTTTTCATATTTTTTGTTTTTATTATTTATTTACATTTTTTTTTTACATACAGTGACCAGAGAAATACAGTGTTACCATAGTTAGACTGTACTACTCTTGGGAGGTGATCAGGATTTTTTATTTTTATTTTTGTTTTGCACACTATGATTGCTTATAACTAGGGATTTTAAAGCTATCAGCAACATTTTTTTTCTGAATGAAAACTATTCAATCTGTGTCTACTATTGTGATTAGCTGTGATTGGGCACAGCTAATCACATGCTACAGATGGGCTGTGATTGACCCTATTTGTGCTATGCAATCACTGTGACCAATTACAGAGCTCATCACAATAGTACACAATGCATGAAACAAAGCCATTCATTGTGTACAATTGTCATGTGATCTGTTGTTATTTGCCACAGCAAATACATGGTACCAGCAGTGGTACAGTAGTTTGTCATCGGCCGTGTCTGGTGGACACATCAGGTAACAGATAATGCCAGACGTCCTCCAAGGATAGTAGCCTCCCATCTGCCCTCATACTTTAAAAGGGCCCGACTGGAAGGGGTTACATCTGTTATGAGATAAATACTATACCATTACTGGCCTCCTTTTTAAAAATGATAGTTGCAAGTTTCTGGCTTAAAAACATTTGACTCACGTATTTGGAACAGGTATGCTGTACATGGGTAGCAGGAAAGGAACAATTCCTTGGTTCTACACTTGTTCAAGATGTACCAATTAAATGTACCAACTTCTGCATTGGATAACTTTTTTAAGAAAACACAGAAAACCCCTTAGGTTTTATATTTGGAAAACAGGTTGTTTTATCAGGATTGCAAGTATTTTCTCAGATGCAGGAGGTACAGACAGGTACTGCACAAACACAAATATCAGAATGGCTAACATCATTTAGAAGAAAAAAAAAACATCTGTTTTTCGAGGACTGCGCCATGAGTGTTTGTCACATTTGCAGTAAGGCAGGTTTATGCTATCTTTTCAATGAGCCCATGAAAACAAATAAGAAAGCATATAGCCTGCAGCTTGTTTATGTCAGAGATCACAAGTGCACAAGGTGTAGTTTAAGAAGTTTAATAGCCTGGAATATACAGAGCTGTCATGCAGGTGGTAACAATGTACCCTTTCATTGCCCGCAGTCACTGTATAAAATCATCTAGTATCTACTGATGTGTACTGCTACTCTGTATAAATCCTTGTTACATGTGTGGGATAAGTGTTGTTGCACCATGAGAAATACGAATACTTAGCAGGGACAATTGGCTATATTACCCATACACACATATATGTTTTATTGTTCAGCCTACAGCCAACAGAATAAATCAAACAGATTCCTTCATCCACGCTACACAGCATGGATGGACAAATCTCCAGCTCCAGTCATTATAGCTTGACAGCCAGACACATGTATCTGCTGCCGGTGAAATTTTTTCCATCTGGTGCCTTTCATTTTTCAATTAAAGGATGTCAGGCAGGATACTGCCAACAGGGCCACCGACTTGTTTGCCTCAATAAATTAATAATTGCCACAATAAATTAACTTTGTTACTTGTTAAACTAAACTAGAGAAAGCAAACAATAAAATCAGGAGATCTTCCCTACTAACCTGCCTTAAAAGATAAGTAAAGGATCCCCCCCCCAAATATACTTACCAAGGTGGATGCAGCATCGGTCCAATGCTGTATCTGTCCCCCCGGCACCTCTGCACTGAGAACTGAGTGATCAAACACCATCGGTCATTCGGCTCTGACAGCTCCCCGAGCAGAGAGCTGCTGACTGTCAATCAGCATCTCTCCACTCTTCTCCCTCCTCGCTCACTGGAGCACTGAGCTGTAGGGGAGCGGGGAGTGGGTGGCTCGGACTCTCAGCGGCTCACCGAGAGGCTGAGAGGGGTGTCAGTCCAGGCTGATGCTGTGCCTGGACTGATTTGTAGGACGTCAGTAGAGAGCAGACTTTACCCCGCTCTCAGCTGAAAACGGGTCACAGGAACGGGTCACAGGAATGCAAAATGACTTGCACTACTGTGATCAATAGGCGAAGTACAGCCAAACAAGCTTTGGCTATACTTCTCATTTATTCTATCAATTTCTTCTCTAGGAGAGCAAATATGTTCAATTTACTAAGCTTCACTTTCTTAGGGGTCCCAAAATCTAGTTTCGCGTTCCATCATGTCACTGCTGCTTGTCCCCAATTTATGTACTTGTTGGAAACCGACAAGCACTGAAATTTGTCGTTCTGAGTCACACTAAGGCCGGGACATAGGGACATGTCAACCATAGTACAGCTGAGCTCCCTCCCCACAATTGCAGTTGTCACATAGAAAGCATGAAGGCGGATGGGTTTTGAAGCTGGGTGGGCAGATTGTGGTGGAGGTTCAAAGATACTGGTTCCCCATCAGACCTCCTTCCCTTGTATAACAAATAGACACCCTTGCTATGGACGCTGCCTGTTGTAAATCACAAAGAGAGAGCAGACCTGATTGGAAATTAGTCCATCAGGCTCCACCCACTGTCAGTGTCACTGGTTGATAAGAGCCTGTTGACTTTGAAGCTGAGCAAATATTCTGCTCTGCTATACAGCGTACAGAGACAGACACACTGCCTGTCTTTTTATGCCAACTTGGCCATAATTGCTTCCACTTATGTACATACTGGTGGTAATTATTTTTGAATCTGTTGCAGCCATAAAAGTGGCACAAATAAGAGCTACCTGAATCTGTCAGAGATTGTTTCAGTGAAGCTACAGTACCAAAACTGGTGGCAGGAATTTTTTTAATCTGGTGAAGAATCATGCCGCCAGAAAAGTGGCATAAAAGCTTTATTGAATTCACCTCTCCACATAAATAGGCATACAGGTTTATTTGCTTAAAAAGACTATAATAATATATATCTTATTTTTTCCTTGCATTGTATTGAAAATGCTAAATGATACACATATGAAAATACTATTTTGGTCAGATATTCATTGATTACTTAATCATTATTTCTGTGCATAAAGAAGCTTTGTGTATAGGGATTTTTGTATCCCCTGTGTGAGGATCTCAACAATCTGTAATTCATCTGACACTAAGTGGAGTAAAAAAACGCCCTAGGATTAACAATAATACGTAATGCTGTCTTTGGCCTCTTTCACGCTGGCGATCCAATCCAATCAGTTTATCAGGTGAACCTGATCAGAAGGCCCATGAATTTCCACGGACCTGTACATGTGAACAGACTTTTGTCCATTTACACCCGACTACCTCTGGGTCTAATCCAGTCCATTAAAAAAACAGAAGGGGATCCATCCACTTCTGTTCAGGTGGATCATATAGGACAGAAGTTGGGTGGAAATGGACAGTGGAGTCGGTTTACTCCCAGCCTCCCATAGAGCAGAGCAGGCTGCAGAAACTGAGTGGATATGGATGGGTCATCTGCTCTTTTTGCTCAGATCAGCAGGGGATCTGTGACCTGATCCCCTGCTGATCAGAACGGAAACTACCCCATGGCCTTTTCTGTAAATCAATTAGCATTTTCTTAAAGGGCCTTTAAAAAGGAACAAACACAGACTGGACAGACTGTGTGTAACTAATATAAAACTATTGTATGGCTTTTGTGCAATTTACATTTTTTAATAGACACCCATTTATGAACAAATCATATATGTCTGGAAATAGAGTAATGCCGCGTACACACGATCGGATTCTCCAATGTTCTACATTCCGATAAATTTTTTCATCAGAATTGTGTTCAAGCTGTCTTGCATACAGACTGTCAGACTAAATTCCGACCGTTCAAAACGCGATGATGTAAAACACTACAACGAGCCAAGAAAAAATAATTTCAATGCTTCCGAGCATACGTCGACTTGATTTTGAGCATGCGTGGGTTTTTTCTCCGTCAAAGTTGCATACAGACGATAGGAATTTCCTATCTTTTTTTTCCATCGGAAAAATTTAAAACATGTTCTATTTTTTTACTCTGATGGAATAAAGTCAGATGGGGCCTACACACGATCGGAATTTCCGATGAAACAAGTCCGTGGGGAAAGCTCTATTTGTGGGGGAAAAAGGACGCCAATTTTGTTTGGGTACAATGTAGCATGACCGCGCAATTGTCATTCAAAGTGCGACAGTGCTGAAAGCTGAAAATTGGCTTGGGCGGGAAGGTGCGTAAGTGCCTGGTATGGAAGTGGAAGTGGATATACTATACTGGACCTGAGTTGGACCTCAGTATACTAATCTTTGTAAGCATATTTAGGCTGGCCATAGATGAGTAATTTTGTCCCCATTCACCCAGCAGGTTGAACAAAAATAAATGACTTGATTCCCCAATCCACACATTCAAGGTGGATGGGAAAAGCCTCCCCTGTGCTATTATATTCTGACAGCGGGGAGACTTCCTCAACATCAGAATACACTGATCAGCCTTGCCAGCTATAACCAAGCAGAAAAAATCTTACAGGGTGGTTGTACAGAAGTTGATTTGTAGACCGAATTCTGTACAACCACCCTGCCATTACATGGATTGAAATTTGACTGGTTCCGCAAGGACCAGTCAAATTTTGATCTATGTATGGTCTGCTTTACTTTTATGCTGTAACATTAATACATGTCATTAATAATTATGGATACAACCACACATTAACAATAATACAAATATGTATACAGTTGGTGTACTATATTTAAATATAATAATATGTATTAAATTTATATTTTTCAAAATAATTTTACTTGCTCAGCAATGAAAGGCACAACCAAAGCAGCCCTTTAATACCAATTATGGCAGGGAGTCTCTGGATTCGAAACACTTGTCTTTATTGCATCAGTCCAAAAGTCTATTTACAACACTTAGCATTCCCATGATTTATCATGTTATAAATATTAAATATTTCTGTCTGCAAATGATCAGTTTATGTATTAAAGCCAACTTCCTCCTTACAATAATTAAGCATGTTCAGCAGCAAGCGTTGTTCTCTCTTCAAAACCTTCTACTTCATTGCCTTGCGGAGTCTATTAACAAGCTGTTAGCCCTGAACACAAATTGATGTTTTAATTGGTTCATTCTGCTTCTTTAACCTTCTAAATGCTTAACAGGTAGTTTTTTTTATGATTTTTTTTTTTTACTGTGGGCTGATAATATGCTCTCCAAAATGCCACTGTACATCAAAAAAGTGATTTTCTCTAGACAGTGACTTAAAATCACATATATGAAGCCATTCTTTGCGAATTGTAATAAATCAGAGTTGCAGATCATCCCAAGCACCTCTTCCTAAAGTGTCATTTTTCCAGCTCGGTTGTCTTTTGATGTGTCTCAATTCATCAGCCAATGACTTGGAAACTGCACCACTTGTCAGCTTCTTTTTAGGGTTTTTTCATAGCATTTCAGCTTATACTGCATCTTCTAAAATGTTCAGGAAAATTCCTTTTCGACGGATATTCTTCTTTCCCTATTTAGTGTTAGTGGTTTTGTGTTACTGAAATATAGTTACATAGTTACATAGTTACATAGTTAGGTTGAAAAAAGTCCATAAAGTTCAACCATAAATTTTTTTAATAATAATAATAATATCATACAATCCCATATACCCAATTATATACCCACAGTTAATCCAGAAGAAGGAAAAAAAAAACAGCAAAGCATGATCCAACTTGCTACAGCAGGGAAAACAAATCCTTCCTGATCCCCTATGAGGCAATCGGATGTTCCCCAGATCAACTTTACCTATAAATGTTAGTACCCAGTTATATTATGTACATCTAGTAATTACTCTTTCTTAAAGTACTCTACCGAGCTGGCCAGAACCACCTCTGGAGGGAGTCTGTTCCATATTTTCACAGCTCTTACTGTGAAGAAACCTTTCCGTATTTGGAGGTGAAATCTCTTTTCCTCTAGACGTAAAGAGTGTCCTCAGTGTTGACACTATATGGACCCCTCATATATTTGTAATATGCTTCAGTATAAAAATTTCAAGAAAGAATAACAATATTTTCTTTTGTTGTGAGGTCAAACATTGGTTCTGGCCTTCCAACCCCTAATGCCTCGTACACACGACCGGTTTTCCAGATGGGAACACTGACATGTTTGCTTTTTGTCGGGAAAACCGGCCGTGTGTATATTCCAAAGCAGTGTTCCAGACGAGAAAACTGCCCACAAAAAAATTTGAACGAGCTCTCTTTTTTCCCATCATGATTCCCAGCGGTCTTTTTCCCATCGCGAAAACCGCTCGTGTGTATGCTTTTCCGAGGGCGAAAAACGTGCATGCTCAGAATCAAGTATACAACGGGAGCGCTCGTTCTGGTTAAACTAGCGTTTGTACTGGAGATAGCACATTTGTCACGCTGTAACGGACTGAAAAGCACGAGGCTCACCAAACTTTTACTAACATGAGTATCAGCAAAAGCAGCCCAAAAGGTGGCGCCATTTGAATGGAACTTCCCCTTTATAGTCCCGTCGTACGTGAAGTACGTCACAGCGCTTTGATCAAGCGGGATTTGGCATGAACGTCTATATGCAAGTCAGGCTTGTTTTTTTTTCCAGACAGGAAAACCGGTTGTGTGTACGAGGCATTAGTATTACAAGTGATATATCTGAGCTGTACTTTTCCAGCTGTAACAAAAGGCTGGATCTACTGTTTGAAAAGGCTAACTTCACTCAAAACTAATTTTAAATTGAAATTTGTCCGCTACAAACCTGTCCGTCGGATATGTCCGCTGGTTAGTACACTAACCAGCGGACAGAACTGTCTGCGCATGCGTCGAATGGATTCGACACATGAGTGGAAGTATTTTACTTCCTGGAGTGGTGACGTGGCAGCGTCAACGTCACCGCCACGTCACCGCGTCCTCACCGCGTCCTCAGACCGAGGGGATTTTCGTCCGATGGTGTGTAGACGCCATCGGACCAAAATCCGATTAAACGGTCCATCGGACATATTTGAGCGGACATGTCTCATCGTGTGTACGCGGCCTTAGTCTTGTGAGTAATTGCTAAAAGCGACTTCCCAAGATAATAAAGATAAATCAAGATAACGATAAATAACATCAATATACTGCATTTACCATGTTCTGATCTCCAAATCTATTTTCCATAATGAAAAATGTTAATTAACAAATAGAAAGACTGACTTAAAGAAACACATTTTTTTGTTTTTGTTTTTTGGTAAGGGGTGGTTGTACTGTGGTATATGGCAATGCATGTGCACTGGAGACCATTTGAAAGGTGTGTTGTCCTTCAAAGTTAATTCAGACCCAAAGCCAATCATAAAAGTTAATTATAGAGTTATTGTAAGAGTTATATAAAGTTAACTGAAGCATACTAGCCCTGTTATACTTTGTGTGGGCAACTAAGCTTCGAAAAACCCTGGTCATAAAATGAATAATGCATGTCACCACAATTACACAGGTCAGACATTTGCTTGCTCACATTTGTTGACATATATTTTTTTTATACATCAACATGCATTACAAGGCCTATTGGTGATAATAGCAGTGCAGCGAAAGATTTGAATCAAGCCTAATTTTACAGGAGGAAGCTTTAGTGAGGGAGAGTGGAACACCTTCATTCCCAGTTAACTTTTTTCATATATTTCTGGATAGGGATTGGCAGTGATCTTTTATATTGGAAAATATTTTATTATATTTTACCATTAAAATGATGTGAACAGCTAGGGGCTACAAAGGAACCTTTCACTTGAGGTCACCGGAGTCAGGGGAAGCCAGGTTACCTGTAAACATCTAGGTCTGCTAGGTTTATTAGGTTGCCAGATATTTATGGATATATACAATCTGCAAGCTGATTAGATGCAGGAGCATAATATCCTTATATCTAGATGTGGATAATGTGTCCGCCAGTATGCACATATTTGATAAAGTGGAAAAACATTTCTACCTGGACCTGCTAATATAATAATCTAGGGAGAAATGCACCCCTGTAGTTACATGTTTGTGATTTAGAGTTAAAAAATTAAGAATTTATGTGCTGCTACTAAGTGGATGAAATATTTCGTTCTTTTGTTTGTTTTATTTCCGTGTAACATCTGGAGTGAGTGTGGCATCGCCAGTCTATCAAGTAACATGAGAGTTAACAATCACTAGCGCAAATTACTTTTCTTTCTGGTTCAACAGCTGGACAATAAATCTACATTATTCATAATTAGCATTAGTTACATTTTGAATTATTGCATTAATTAATTTTTAATTAGAAGCAATAGGAGAATGTCTGCGAGCTCGACAGGATTGCTCTGTCTGTAAGGTCACTTTTATGGCACATTCTCATTTGAAGGAGATTTAACGAAGCGTTCTTCTGTAACAAGAGCAATGAAAAAAAATTTAGAGAAGCAACTGTAAACATTATGACAGGCAACAGAAAATATTTTAGGCAGGAGTTGTTGTATAAACCATACAATACTAACACACAGATTAGGATGATGTGTTCATTTTACAGTCATGCCACCTATCAAGAATAAAATCGTTGTCATCATTTTACGGATCCGCGCTTGTAAAATCTGCACACTACATTAATGCTTGGTTTATGTTTTATTTCATTATATATGTATTTTCTGTCGAAGAAAATGAGTATATAAAATTAACAGCACTGGTATTTTTATTTTTCTGTATAAAAGTGTCTTTCTCGATAATAAACTGTCTGGTGTTTTCCCGTCGGTGTAAAGTACTGAAATAATGTCCAGGACATCCCCAAGTTCATTTCTGGCATTCAGTTTTCATGCCGACAGTGAATTAGCAGTGAAATAAGCCAAGGTAACACAGTGCAGTGTGCGTTATAAATTGGGTTGTCACTTATCTGCTTTTGTTTGGCGCCACATTGCCCTCGTAGTTAGCACCTGGAAAGCTTGATAAATTACATGGCTGGCAGGACTTTGACTCACGTTTTGCTTTCAGGCTGGGAACTTTCAGAAGGGAAATGGGCTATGGAACTGTGAATCAAATGCTGGATATCTGCATTAAATATTAACTTGTTTAAAGAGGTATTTTTATAAGCCCAGCTCCTGTGCAGAGAATTTATTGAAGAAGATCATTTGCAAACACTCCTGGACTAGGATTAAAAACAGCTATGTGATATAAAAGGCAGTGTTGAGCGGAATATGCCATATTCGATTTCGCGATATTTCACGAATATATAGAAGAATATTCGCAAAATATTCGTTAATATCGAATATTCGTGATATTTTATCAAAAATTTTTTTTGCGAAATTTCGCTAATGCGAATGCGAAATTGATTGCGAAATTCTCGTCTGCGCATGCGCGCGAACAATAAGCGAAAACGGAGATCATTTCCTATAGGAAGCACAATGCTAAGCTCTAAGATCGCAATACACAGGTCTGATGCAAAAGAAGGGCAGAGAAAGTATTCGCGAATATTCGTAATACGAATATTCGCATTGCGAATATTCGGCATCATAAAAGGATCGCCTCAGCTACTCGGCCCAGGGTCTCTAATCATACCAGCAATGCTTTTAGACGTCGATGGAGATCACTAGGATGTAATTTGTTTTAAAAATAAATTTGAAAAAATACGAATATTCGCAATAGCGAATATTCGCCGCGATATTAGATTTATTCGCGAATACTCGAATATGCAATATTCGTAAACGAATATTCGCAATGCGAATATTCGTGAGCAACACTAATAAAAGGCACTAGCTTATATCTTTGTACACCAAGAGACCAAGCTCAGGCTCAAGTGAGCAACAATCATCCACAATGTGGAACCTGTGTCAAAAATTGTAGCACTAAAGGGGTTGTAAAGGGTCTTTTTTTCTAAATAGGTTCCTTTAAGCTAGTGCATTGTTGGTTCACTTACCTTTTCCTTCAATTTCCCTTCTAAATGTTTGTTTTCTTTGTTTTCTTTGTCTGAATTTCTCACTTCCTGTTCCTCCTCAGTTAAGTGTTCAGTAAGCTGTTCTAAATTACTTTCCACCGCTCAGATGATGGTGGAAAGCTTACTGAGGAGAAACAAGAAGTAAAAAAAAAAACATTTAGAAGGGAAATCATTGGAAAAATTAAGTGAACCAACAATGCACTAGCTTAAAGGAACTAATTTAGAGAATAAAAGACAAGCCTTTAGAACCCCTTTAATATTGAAGCTCTATTATCCGTTGTTGATAGAAAAAACTACGAGTGACTGGAAATATGAAGAAATGTTGCCTTGTACACCAACTAACCAAGTCCTGCTTATATTTTATATAAAATCAGGTACTCAGATAGCAAGGATAACTTGCCACTAATTTGTGGCAGGGTTGAATTCTAAGTCTTGTTAACTTGCTGCACATTTTCACCAACAAGTTGTACACTTGCAGAGCACTTGAATCACAAGTTCTAGTTGACACTTTTACAACTTTGCGTGGCAAGTCTTTAGCAAGAGCAAAGTTGCAGTGGTGAGTCTACAGCAAGAGCTCTGCCTGTCTACGGCATGCTAATTCAGCCATAGAGATCCCTGTGGTCGGATGACTATTGCACAACATAACTGAACCATAACTTGCAGCAGACTTGCAGAATGTTGATCTGGAGTTCCCAAGTGTGAAGCCAATTAACACAAACACACACATACACAATGAAATTGCTTTGCAAACCGTCTCTTTTCTAGGAACTAGTAATGATCAATGTTCCCCTGGAGATAGCAATAATAACCCCCTGAGTCACAAGCATTGGTTTAAATTGTTGCTGTAGTTATATTGTTTTAGCACTGTTCAAAAATAGAATCTTATTCCCATGGCTGTTTAAGGGTTCAATGACAATTGATAACCAAGAGAAAAAAATAGTCCTGAAACTGAATTGATTGGCTTTTGGGATTCTAATCCTGCTAAAAAGCATTTTATAAGAAGGCTCTATAGCACATTGTACATGGGACATTGCAATCACAACAGACAAGTATCAGTTTCAAAGTACCTGTAAGCTGGGGGAGGGGTCTAGTTATGGCCAAGCTTGTCAATGTAGGTGGATCAAAGTATGTTTTTTCCTCTTATGTTGAACAGTGAGGGGACAGAGAACAGATGTAGTGCAAAACTTACACTTGAAAGTATGGAAGCTGCTCTTACTGGCATCGCCTTCTGATTTTTATTCAATAAGGGGGGTTGGGGGGGGGGGGTTGGCAAACCTTGCATTTTCATGCAATGACAGCTTTAAGCAAGGTTTAACATTTATTTTTTTGCCATTCGTATCACTTTAGAAATATTTACCTTCACTTCCTGTTCTATACACTCAACAATGTGATGGAAATCTCCTATTAAACAGTCATCATGGAAACAAGAGTACCCATTGGCAGATTTCCCTGCTTTACCTGTTCTGGTGGCAATTACAATTTTTGGATTTACCCGCACTTTCATTCTTTTTTTTTTTATATATATATATATTAAATTTATATTGCACGTACATGGTAAACAGCAAAACAAGGAAAGAAAATAGCTACACATTGCTCACCCATCCTGGGCCAGATTCAGATACAATTACATTGGCGCAGAATATCAGAGATACACTACGCTGCCGTATTTTACCAGGCTGTACGACAAATCCTGGTAGATTTTGTCCCTTACGGTACGGCGGCGTAGTGTATTTCTCGCCTCGTAATCGAAATACGCGATTAGGGGGCATGAAGCATTTAAATTAGGCGCGTCCCCGCGGCGATCAAACTGCGCATGCTCCGTTCAGAAATTTCCCGCCGTGCATTGCGCGAAATAACGTCGATACGTCATTCGTTGTTTGAGTAGCGTCGTTTACGGACATTCCTATTCCCGGACGTTTTACGTCAAAAATAAAAAAAGACGTCGGAAAACGTTGGTATTCGACGCGGGAACGACGGCCATACTTAACATGGGCTGTCTAATATTAGACCAGCAAAAAGCTGGTATAGTTTTACGCAGCAAAAAGATGACTAAAGATGCCGTAAGAGATTGCGATAGACGTTCGTAATTTCGTGGATAGTCGGCAAAAGCTCATTTGCATACCCCGACGCGGAAAACGACGGGAACTCCACCCAGCGGCTGAAATTTTATTGCAGCGTAGATCTGAAGGCGTACGAACACGTAAAACAGTCGGATTGAAGCCCGCAGCCGTAATTTCATGGTTTGAGGTTTCAGAGTAGTGAAAAAAGCGCGTAATTCGAAAGTACTCCAGTCTAACGCAAAGATAGACAGGAGTAATCGCTCTGTGAATCTGGCCCACTGTTTTACCATATTTACCCCTAACTATTTTTACTCCCCCACCCCCCAATCCCCCACTAAGTCTATACCCCCAAACTCTCTATTTTGTTTTACACCCCCCCCCCTTTAAACCTCCTTCATCCTCACTTCATACTTTAAATGTCACTATACCTCCTCGTTAGCTAGAATTTTTTCCACTCTTCCTCTTTTTGAAAGCACCTCTGTTGTATCTTTGTAGCATTGTCTTAGGTATTCCATGTTACATGTCTCTTCTATTTTATCAAACCATTCACCTATCTTTGGGCTTTCTACGTCTTTCCAATTTTTCGGTATTAGGCTCTTTGCCATATTGATCATGTGTATTGTCATTGAGTTTTTATATTTCTTTATAGGGAATATCTACTCCATGAAATAGACATGTCCAAGGTTCCTCAGGCAGGTCTGTCTTGGTGATCTATTTTATATAGCCTAGTACTTCCTTCCAGTAGATCGCTATCTTGGGGAATCCCCACCATATATAGGCCATAGTTTCCACCTGTCCACACCCCGTATTTATTAAATCTTAATCTTTTGAAAAAATAAATAAAATAATATAGAGTCATTTAGTGCAAACTGCAGGGATTAGTGAGAGGCAGTACACAAAAAATGAGATTGAAATTTTAAACATTATTGTGGTCATTTTACAACACTAATGCCATTTACACACGATCGGATTTTCCGATGAAACAAGTCCACCAAGTCCGGTGGACTTGTTTAATCGGAATTTCCGATCGTGTGTGGGCCTATGTATCAGACTTTTCTCCATCGAAGTAAAAAAATAGAACATATTTTAAATTCTTCCAATGAAAAAAAAACAGATGGGAAATTCTCATTGTCTGTGCAGAATTCCATCAGAGAAAAATCCAAGCATGCTCAGAATCAAGTTGACGCATGCTCGGAAGCTTTGAACTTAATTTTTCTCGGCTCTTTGTAGTGTTTTACATCACAGTCAGAATTTAGTCTGATAGTGTGTATGCAAGACAGCTTGAACGGAATTCCGATGAAAAAATCCATTGGATTTTAGAGCATCGGATACTCTGATCGTGTGTACGCGGCATAATAAGTAGTCTGTCCAGCCAATCAATTCTCTGGTGTAGGTGGGTTTAGTTTTGGGCTAATCTCAGAATATCACCGTAGGTGACCAGGCTGTCACAGCTAAGTTTTATTTTTCCATTCTAATATTCTAAACTACTAAAGAATATAAACTTTATTTTAATACAGTCTTCATATTAGTTATAGTTGACACCAGATTGCCTGGCTGCAATAAGCCTTAGGGGATCTCAGAATAAAAAAGTTCCTGAACTGAATGCAGCTACGATATTTTCATCACAATTTAAAGGGCCTGCAGGCATGCTAAATTCTTTGCACAATGTTACATTTAACACTCTGCTGCATGACCCTGAGTCCTCATTTACATTTCTGCAATGAAAATATTTTTCATGGAGAACTTTTCAGTGTGGCATATTCTAATAAAAGGAAGTACATCTGGTCCATATGCTGACATTTTGGCAACTGGTTATCTACATTTTTTTAGGATATTAGTGTATTTTTTCTCTTGAATTATATTTCCACTTTTAGAAATCCAGTGTAATTAGCGCTGTATCACTAAACCTATAGAAAGACTACAACCAAAATAATGTGTTCTATTAGTTTTGTATAAGGTATCTGTCACCAAGAAAAAAGCCAAGATATGCAGTGACTCACTAATAATTAAATGAAATATTGTAAGTTTACCAGGTCTAAAGCAAACAAGATGGTTCCTAATCATAAATTATATAAGGATTATGCAAATGAAAAAAATACATATATATATAGTATATACTCATAGTTAACAGTGAATGATGACCCTAGAATTATTGCTCTCATGCTTACCTGTGGCAATACCTAATGTGTGGTGCAATAGCGATTTACATATGTGTGCCCTATGTGCATGTGTTTGAATTTTCATCAGGATTACTTTTAAGATTGTTTTTGTTATTTTTATTTATTTTATTTTCATTTTAATTTTTTAACATCTTTATAAATATTGCAAGAGGGTTAACAACATTGGTGGGTGAAAACATTCTCTTCATGGAGACATCAGGGGTATATTAGACCCTTAATGCCTCCCCTGTCTTCCACTATAGCTAATCAAGTACAGGACTGTACTTGATCGCCCCTTTACATGGCATTTCAGCCAGAATAATGATAACTTGGAACCTGTACATGCTGTTAACTGAGGGCTTGGGCCCTGTACACATGATCAGTTTAAACTGATGAAAACGAACTGAAGTTCATTTTCATCGGTTCACAGACTGATGGTCTGATGTGCTTACACACCATCAGTTCAAAAACCGATCGTGTCAGAACGCGGTGACGTAAAACACAACGTGCTGAAAAATAAATGTTTTGGTGAAAATGCTTTGGGGTTAATTTACTTAATTTAAATAGGATTTCACTTAGCAGGAGAATTTGCACTTTGCAAGGACATTTCCTTAGATCAAAATCACAAGAAAATAGGAAAAAAAAAAGTTTTTTTCATTACTTATGATTGGATGATGGAAGTCAGCATAGTTCCGCCCACATTCACAAAGGTAATGGAAAATGTCTTTCCAATGTGCAATTTCACAAATGAACAGCCTATTTGCCTTTAGGCAAATTTAGAGTGCACCTGTGCACAGACTAATGCCGCGTACACATTAAAAACGATGTTGCCCACACACCATCATTTTTGAGAAATGATGAAAAAAGCGCGGTGACGTGCAACACATACAACGGCAATCTAAAGGGGAAGTTCTATTCGCCTTTGGGCTGCTTTTAGCTGATTCCTTGTTAGTAAAAGACGATTTGCGCTTTTCTGTCTGTTACAGCGTGATGAATGTGCTTACTCCTTTATGAACGGTAGTTTTACCAGAACGAGCGCTCCCGTCTCATAACTTGCTTCTAAGCATGCGCAGGTTTAAAACGTCGTTTTAGCCCACACACGATCATTTTTTACAACCCGAAAAACAACATTTTGGATTGTGGAAATAAAAACTTTTGATAAAATGCATTGGGGTCATTTGAAAAGGCAAATCTCAAGTGTACCTCTCTTGCTGCAGACACTGTGAAGTAAGCATTCCTTAAAATCAGAAGAATGACTCTGAACTGCTTCCATCTAAACAATGACAGACAGACAATATTTTTCTTTCCTGATAAAAAGAAAAGGCATTGTAGTTTCAGTACCTTCTCTTTTGAACTTGAACTTGAAATCACATTTCTTCACAATGCCTATTGCTAAAGGGGTAAAAATATGGCTTCTTTTAAAGTGCTATACATAGTTCACCTTGAACATGGCTTTCATGGGTGTTTAAGGCAACTGTTCAGATCAGTTTGAAACTGGCAAAAGAAAGAAAGGCGCATAGGGCAGGGCAGAGAGAACCAGCACATTTAAGCTAACCATCAAAACAAAAAACTAACTAAGCTGTCTTATGCCTA
Source organism: Rana kukunoris (assembly GCA_029574335.1). Lineage (NCBI taxonomy): Eukaryota > Metazoa > Chordata > Amphibia > Anura > Ranidae > Rana > Rana kukunoris. The sequence goes on from CM056049.1 coordinate 602,042,577, forward strand.
GTACACACGGGCCAAATGTCATGAGATATTGGCTAGTTCAATAAAAACCGTCCGACAATAAGCCCATGTGTAAGTCACCTGGTCTGTTTGGTTGGTTCTGTCAGATGAGCATGCTGGAAAACCAGCAGCCAAACGGCTCCAGATTAGTGTTCTCAGCCAATGTCTGAGAGCGCTGATTGGGGTGTTCTGGCAGGGCGTCCTCCTGGCAGAACACACCAGCTCAGCTGGGGAGATCGCTGTACTAAAGTTGGATCATTAGTACAGCGGCTCTGACTGGACCCTGTATCAGGCTTTAAGTAACTAAGATGATGTAAATTAAAACAAGGCAAATTCAAATGTTGTGGTCACACTGCTTTGATAAATGTGTTCTCTAATTTAAAACCATCATTGTGGCCAAAACAAATTCAGGTAATGTAAGATGGCTTCAGCTCTGCTCTACTCCTACAGGAGAGTTACTCTTCTATTGGTACAGAGCAGAGCTGAAACCATCCTGGTTGTGATCGGTTGCTATTTTTCTGTAGCATATTTTAGCCTGACAAGCCCTTTTATACGAACTGCACAAGTTCCTTACATGTCATGTTGGCAGTGATTGGAGCATTAGTGTGACCTTTTTTTTTGTTTGTCTAAGTCAAAACTATCATTGCTATATGTGTGCAATCTACTGTATGGAGAATATATATATCAACACACAAACTAAAAAAAGGCTTACCCTCTTCCTAATCCTTACAGGTATAGCAACACGCTAGCTGTGTTGCTATACACTTTACAGAAGAGCCTTGGCACTGCAGTGTGTCTTCCGCATGTATTTTCAAATGTATGCAACTAAATCCTCTGGGCCAGATTCAGGTAGAATTAGATTCCCGCAGAGCATCAGAGATACTCTACGCCGCCGTACTTTACCTGGCTCTACGAGGAATTCAGAGAGATTTTGGCCCGTAAGGTACGGCGGCGTAGTGTATTTCTCCCGGCGGAATCAAACTACGCAAATAGGGGGCGTGAGGCATTTAAATTAGGCACGTTCCCACGGCGATCGAACTGCGCATGCTCCGTTCAGAAATTTCCCGCCGTGCATTGCGCGAAATCACGTTGTTACGTCGTTTACGGACATTCCTATTCCCGAACGACTTACGTAAAAAATAAAAAATAAATTGAAAGTTGACGCGGGAACGACGGCCATACTTAACATGGGCCGCGTAACGTTAGACCAGCTAATAGCTGGTTTAACATTACGTAGCAAAAAAATGACGTACGCGATTGCGAACGACTTTTGTAACTTCGTGGATCGCCGGAAAAAGCTCATTTGCATACCCCGACGCTGAAAACGACGCGAACTCCACCCAGCGGCCGCAAAAAGATTGCAGCGTAGATCCGAAGGCGTACGAAGACGTAAGCTTGTCAGATCGAAGCCCAACGCCGCCGTATCATGGTTTGAGGATTCAAACTAGTGATACGGCGCGCGTAATTTGAAAGTACTCCTGTCTAACACCAGTTAGACAGGTGTAATCGCTCTGTGAATCTGGCCCTCTGTTTTTAACCTACAGTAAGTACAACAGCTTAGTTCGATTTTTTTTTTTCACTTTAGTTCATGTCGCCCACCTAGGCCAATCAGGGCCAGTGCTGTGACAGTAGCCCTGTGTGAACTATGGCTATAACACTTTTTAGTTTACACAGGATTTTGTTTTTACTCAATCTGTTTTACATTGTAAGTATTTGGGACAGTTTAATTACTTTTTTTTTTTTTTTACCTTAATCCATGTTGCAGATCTGGGCCAATCAGTGCTAGTGCACTAGCTTACACAAGGCTTTGCATTCACTCCAAATAGCTAAAGGAAGTGGAAAGGGAGGTGAGTGGGTATGTGAGTGGGTTAAGTGGGTTAAAATGAGTGGGTTAAACCATGCATGGAAAAAGCACAGGTTCACATTTGTATTTATGATTTCAATTCCAAAAAGTTTTTTTTTTTGTAATCGAATACTGTATATGTTTTTGTGTACTTATTTACTTATTTCAATCGCAGCATTAAATACAATTCTAGAGCATTTTAAGATAAATAAAGTCTGTAAATGTGTTTTATAATTTTGACATTTCAGTATCTAAATTTAAAATAATTATCCTTTGTGATGTTTTTGTTTCAAAGACAGAGTGCTTAACTGCAATCTAACAATAAAAAGATGTCAGTAAAGCGCTCTTGTACTTGTGTATTGTATTCATTTTATACCATTTAACCACTTACCGACCGCCGCATGTAGATATACGTCGACAGAAGGGAACGTTAGGGCAGATTAACGTATATATGTCTCTGCCTCCCCCCCCCCCGCTACATGTGGCGGTCGGAAACCCACGGGGAGCGTTCCGGGACGAGGGCGTGGCTATTCGTTTCTAGCCGCCCGCTCGCGATCGCTCCCCGGAGCTGAAGAACGGGGAGAGCCGTATGTAAAACCGGCTTCCCCGTGCTTCACTGTGGCGGCTGCATCAATCAAGTGATCCCTTTTATAGGGAGACTCGATCGATGACGTCAGACCTACAGCCACACCCCCCTACAGTTGTAAACACACACAGGAAACACACAAATCCTACAGCGCCCCCTGTGGTTAACTCCCAAACTGCAACTGTCATTTTCCCAATAAACAATGCAATTTAAATGCATTTTTTTGCTGTGGAAATTACAATGGTCCCAAAAATGTGTCAAAATTGACCGAAGTGTCCGCCATCATGTCGCAGTCATGAAAAAAAACGCTGATCGGCGTCATTAGTAGTAAAAAAAAAAAAATAATTATAAAAATGCAATAAAACTATTCCCTATTTTGTAAACGCTATATATTTTGCACAAACCAATCGATAAACGCTTATTGATTTTTACCAAAAATAGGTAGAAGAATACGTAATGGCCTAAACTGAGGGAAAAAAATGTTTATATATGTTTTTGGGGGATATTTATTATAGCAAAAAGTAAAAAATATTGCATTTTTTTCAAAATTGTCGCTCTATTTTTGTTTATAGCACAACAAATTAAAACCGCAGAGATGATCAATGACCACCAAAAAAAAGCTCTATTTGTGGGGAAAAAAGGACGCCAATTTTGTTTGGGAGCCACGTCACACAACCGCGGAATTATCTGTTAAAGCGACGCAGTGCCGAATTGTAAAAACGCCTTTGGGCATTTAGCAGCATATTGGTCCGGGGCTTAAGTGGTTAAAAACCTTCAAATATATATACACTTCATAATTTGACCTAGAAGGCATACATTCTAATATTTAAACGCTGTGTTCAAGAATACAATTTTCATTTTTCAGCGCTGTCGCACTTTGAATGACAATTGCGTGGTCATGCAACAATGTACCCATATGACATTTTTATAATTGTTTTCAAACAATAGAACTTTCTTTTGGTGATATTTATTCACCACTGTGTTTTTTCTTTTTTGCTAAATAAACAAAAAAAGGCCAAACATTTTCAAAAGTTTTTCTTCTATTAAGTTTTGCAAATAGAATAATCTTTCTTCATTAATATAGGCCAAATTGTATTCTCTGATGCCGCGTACACACGAAAAAATTTTGGCATTAAAAAATGTAATTTAAAAAAAAAATTCATTTAAAATGATTGTGTGTGGGCTTCACATGATTCTTCGGGTTCTGAAAAACGAAAAATTTTTATTTCCGAACATGCTGCATTTTTTAACGTCGTTTTAAACAATGTAGTTTTTCGGGTTGTAAAAAATGATCGTGTGTGGGCTAAAACGATGTTAAAAACCCGCGCATGTTTAGAAGCAAGTTATGAGACGGGAGCGCTCGTTCTGGTAAAACTACCGTTCATAATAGAGTAAGCACATTCATCACGCTGTAACAGACAGAAAAGCACGAATCGTCTTTTACTAACACAAAATCCGCTAAAGCAGCCCCAAGGGTGGCGTCATCCGCATAGAACTTCCCCTTTATAGTGCCGTCAGAGGTGCTGCACATCACCACGCTTTGCTAGAGCATTTTTTTAAAACGATGGTGTGTGGGCAACGTTGTTTTAATGATGAAGTTAGAAAAATGTTGTTTTTTATACATGCCGAAAAATGATCGTGTGTACGCAGCATTACTTTTCCATGGTGGAAAGAACCCGAGTCAGTGTATATTATTTAGTCTGTAGGAAAGTTATAGAGTCCACAAACGATGGTACAGTGTATATATCTGAAAGTTGATCAATCCTGATGTACCGATCTCATTTCTTGAGTCACGAAAATGCCAGGACAGTACAAATACCCCCCAAATGGCCACTTTTTGGAAAGTAGACAGTCTAAAGTAATTAGTAAGAAGGCTGGTGCATTTTTTAAGTTGTAATTTCCTGTCACCTTATTTGGAAAATGAAGAAACAAAAACAATTTTTTCACATTTTTCTTTTTTACATCCTGTCACCAGTTCAAAACGGCGTCATTATATAACTTCTGTGGCAGTGACCAGGGACAATGACTAATATTATTTATTTATTTTTTACTTAAAAAAAATGTATTTGTTTTCTGTTTTTTTTTTTTTTTTTTTAACATACTGTGACCAGATCAATACAGTGTTACCATAGTAACACATTACCACTCTGCGAAGTTGATCAGGATTTTTATTAATTTTTTCCTACTATATTTGCTTATAACAGTGAATTTCAGTGCTATAGACAAATAATGTTACTAAACTGTGTATTGTTGTGATTAGATGTGATTGGTCACAGCTAATCACATGGTACAAATGGGCTTTGATTGGTCCTGTTTGTATCATGTAATCATTGTGATCAATTTCAGCTAGCAACACAATTGTATACAATGAATGGCATTAAGGAAGCCGTCAACTGTCATGTGGTCTGCTGGGATTAGTCACAACGTTCACATGACACTGGCAGTGGACCGGCATAGTGATTGGTCATCCACTGTGCCCAGTGGATGCAGCAGGTGGCTGATTGCACTGGAGTGCAGCCTGTTCTCAGGAAGGTGTCATATAACCTACTCCCAGAACAATAGCGTTCTTGCCCCTCCTTCATTTTACAATGGCACCGACAGGAAGCAATTAAAGTGGTTGTAAAGGTGATACCCAAAAATAAATAAAATCATCCTTCATATTTTGTACCTGTTTATCTGCAGCCCTCACTTCTCCATAGCTTTCTAAAAATCAAAAGCCATTTCTTAACTTCAGAAGGCAGGGGAAGAAGGATCTGATATCAAACATGGGACAGGGCACTGAATTTGATGTGACACCTGAGTGGAGGGAAAGTACATGCCCCCTCTAACCAGTCTCATAAGCAAACATGCACATCTGAGACTGTCAATTATTTACTGTGTGCTGCAAGGCCATCTCCCAAGATTCTGTTTTGTTGGGGTAACTTAGAGATGACTAATGCAGATAGCAGTGTGAAGAGAGAGGAGACCGAAGTCACACTTGGTGCTTTGGATTGAGGGTATATACACACCACAGGTATTCTAATCCCTCTCCAGTCTCCACTCTATCCAAAACGTAAAAAAAAGTGTGCCTTTAATTATACTTAAAAATTGCTTCAAGTAACACTCAATTTTTGTTAACATGTTACTTACAAAGTATTAGCACATACAAAAGAAGATAATGTTTGGTAATTTTTCTTTTTTTTTAATGTATAGTTTTCTTTTCTTGTTAGTTGATTTCTTTATTTCACCAAGATTTTGGAATATGTACATATAGGGCCGGATGGGAGCAGCTCAGATGTGGGTGGACGTACCATACGTCCTCACACCTTGGCCCCATGTACATGCTCCCAGAGCACACAGCAGCATGATAGGTATCCAGTGGAAACAGTGGATCACATATCTGGGTACAGGGTCACTGTGATTGGCCCTTTACCATGTGATCAATGTGGACAATCATAGCGATCACAGTCACAATATTAAACATTGGCTGTCATTTGTGATGCCATTGTCTTTACTGTGATCCATGTGATTGGTATCAGAAATTACATGGTACGAGGTCAACCACAGGGGACCTATACCATGTGACAGATGTGGCCAATCACAGTAATTACAGTAATAAACAATGGAATCATTAATGATGCCAAACACATATTGAAATGATTGTTTATGTAGTGATAATCATTGGCAGGCTGCTCTAATGTCATATCAGTCCCACCAGCAGTTGTCTCTGATTACCACCACAGCAGCGCAATGTCACCAGACAAATGCTGCCATCAGTATCGCTAATCACCGCCACACCAGTCAGTGTCCCTAATCACCGCCCACTACTCAGTGTCCCTGACACACTGCTCACAGTGTTTCTGATAACCACCAACACCAGTTACATTGTCTCCAATCACTGCCACACCAGTCCCAGTGTCTTTGATTACCACCACATCAGTCTCAATGTCCCTGATCACTGCCACACCAGTCATAGAATCACCATAAGGACTTGTTCACATGTGTGATGCTCTCTGAAGTGCCATCTGTGTTCGGATCTTTCTTCAGTGGGCATTTGACAGGCAGGCATTGTATCACCTCCTCTAAGGGCCCCTCTATGTGGATACTCTTTGTCTCACACGTTTGGTATCATCGTACCTTTGGAGGTGTAGCAGAATGTGTTTTGGGGTGTAAATCTAAGTATATCTGTGACAAACTAGGCAAGCAGAAAGAAAGAGAGCACATCACAAGGAACCCAACGTACAGGCGTTTATTGGGGATCTCGAGTGTACAGGAAGGGTAGAAGTTGCACATAACCTAAAGAAATAGCCCACAGGGCAACAATATATCACAGCACTAATAAATAGTGTACAGAATAGCAATATGGCACAGCAACAGGATAAATGATCCTCAGGGCAGCACAATGGGACAACAAAGGGGAAACAGCCCACAGGGCAATCAGAAGGCACGGCAAGAGTTAAATCTGGCAGACAGGCAGAGACCCAGGCAAAGTAGGGTATGGCACAGCAGGGATTAAATGTCCATGGAGAGGTAGTATGGCACAGCAACAGGGAATTAGTTCACAGGGCAACAACAGGCACAGACAGGGTTGATAATACATGGGACAGTATATGAAAAGAAGTCCAGTGGACAGAGGTACAGTATGGGTCTTCAGAGGGCTGTGTGTCCTGGCCGCAGCATCCAGATTACACAGACAGTAGTTGTGGGCAGAGCAGAGAGGAGAGCAGAGTGCTAGTGTCGAGGAAGCCAAACAAGCCATATGGTCCCCTCAGATTTGAAATTTCACTGCCCATGGGGAACTATCTGTCTCAGCAGTTCTATGCATCCTCTAACCTCCTTGTAGTAAGACATGCAGCCATTAGCTCCTTTGTGTCCATCATGGGAGTAAACTCAGAAAAGTCTGACCCTTTACTGCCAGCATAGGGATATTATATAGTACTTTGAATTCAGCCAAGACCTAAGCATAAAATAGCTATCCCCAAAGCATCTGGCTTTATCCAGGGATCAGGAGACAATACTGGCTGCACTACCCATTGAGAGCTGCCTCATCTACTAGCCCCTGCAGGGCACAGCAACTCGTATATATCAATTATGCAGATAAACTGACTACTTACTGTTAGAGGTTGATTTCACACAAAAAAAAATTTCTCCGCTACAATACCCAAGATGAGTAGTACAAATATCTTATTAATTGAGAATTCTGTGGAAAAAAATAAAACGTTTTCTTTCTTTCCACATTTTCCAAAAACTTGTGGCAAAAAATTATATTTTTAAAAGACTCGCTTTGCCTTTCAAAAATACATTGGAGTGTTTGCTTTCCAGTGTATAAATAATCAACCTGTGCAATCCAATAAGATGTCAATCAAATTAATTATAAAGGTTGCTAGCCAACACCCAAGTGATTCTAACCTCATTAAAACAATATAAAAAACAAAAACGATGTAGCGCAACTTACAAAAAATAACCACAATGTAATAAAAGTGCAAACAATTATGTAAAAAATGATATATGTGCAAAACATTGTCCAATAAATATCCAAAAATATTAAATAAAAAAAACAATATTCAATCTGAATCCACTCCAATCACCAATGTGACATGTAATATAATGTGACTTGTAATGTAATAATAAAGTGTGAATCATCCACCCTTGTAGATATGCCTCGCACCTGACTGCTGTGACCCCTGCATTACAAGTATGTCTCACCACATGTTTTTACCTTTCTGGGGATGAAGACAAATAGCTATCACTTCAAATGTCTCTTACACAGATAGATGGATGGATGGATGGATGGATTGAAAGATTTCCAATCCCCACAACATTCATGCAGGAAGAAAAAACACCTAGATCTAGTGCTCGCCTTTTAAAACTTCACATTTTTAAAAAAAAGGTACAATATTGGACTTACAAAAGTGTAGGAAGTGCTAACCACGAATTGCATGTCTGTCACATACAATCACAGGATCCTTTAGATGCAGAGATGATAGTGGGATGACGTCATATGTGTGAAACCTCATCCTGTTTGCTTTCCAAAACTGGGTCAATTTGTGGGGGTTTGTCCTGTAGTAGTAGTGAAAAAGTAGTGAAGAAATTAGATGCGTAAATTTTGGATTAGAGTTTACCATTTTTATATTTTCCTTTACTCAAATCAATCTAACCAAAATGCCCTGTTGGATTACACGGTTGCTGAAGTCTCGAATAATAAGAGGCAACTACTCACCTTCATATATCTATTCGTTAGAATGACTAAAGCTAGAAACTGGAGTTTGGCCATCATTAAATTTGACCAGCTTAAAAAAAAGCTTTTCTGACTCATGGTCAATGAAAGGCTCTCGGCAGTTTTAAATGACAAAATTAAGGTGTTCAAAAAAGCCTGGGGTTCATAGATCTGGTTCTTGACTGGTGACCCCCGGACTATTCCTTACTAATATGTCTCCGGGTGGCGTTGGCCAGAGCACAGGGCTTCCCCCTCATGCCCACCTTATCCCCCCTTCTTGCTTTTCTTCTTATTTTCTGATTTATGTGCATGGAGGAGGGCACCTTCATCTCCAAAACACGGGGTGAGAGTCTTGGGCCCGTTGTCCCACACTGGCTGTTAAGCAGTTATTAAGCTATAAAGAGCTGTCATTCATTGTTTATTTGCAGTTTTGCAAGACACCGTTGTTGGTTAGACAATGTTTGTGCACTAACCTATATGTTCACAATTCAATTCCTTGGGTGTGTCTTGGAGTTGTACTGTTGAGGGAAAATTCGAAAGCTAGCATGGGGCTCAGGACTACGTGTCTTCTACTTCTTTCCTTTTGATTGTTAATGCAAACCCTTTCTTTTCTTGATATAAAAGGCACTTTAAATTGTGTAAACTGTGCATTCTTCAAATATCTATATGGTTTTACGCTCTGTAAAAACTTTCAATAAAAACATATTGATACAAAGATATATAGATAGATTTAGGGTAAATGGATGCAGTATGGTTCATTGGAAACAAACATATGAGCTAAATTATATACTAAATACTGTATATTTATTTCTCTAATTTCTCAATTTCCACTTACTGTAGCAAGCTAGAAGATTGGTTGACTGATCAGGCAAATCCTTTATAAGTTCTATACACAAAACACAAAGAAATCCAGATTTCAAAGTTTTTGTAAATGCAGTTTACGTATAGTGGATTTTTGCTGCTGCTAAAACAAAATGATATATTGCAATAGTAAGATACAATGTACTATCTTAATTCACTGTGTTCTAAGCATGGGACCCGTACAGTGTATGAATAAAGCATAGCCTGATATACAGTGAATAAAACAAGGGTTGAACCTGCCCTAATGACCTTGCTATTGCGCTTACAGCATGTTATTAAATGAACTCTCCTCCCTGTCTTGAAAGGATTTATGTGATTTTGTGAATTGATATTGTTCACCACCACTCCAACATAAAGACTTGATGTAATCATACTAGCCTATATTTATTATATGTGTGTAGAAAGAATTATAGGATGAAATAGTTCACACAAATATTTTATAGGCACAGATGTCTTTGGGGGACTGCAGTCCTGAGTCTCTTTGATGAGTTTTGATTTAAAGCTGAATGTTTCATGTGGGAGCTTTGTGAGGACTTTCACATATTTCATTTTTTATATATACAGTATTTCTTTAAGCAGTACATAATTTAGCTGTTCTTTGATATTAAGGACTGAGATATTGAAAAATTTAGATATTGCTATTATCCTTTCAGTTGAAATGTAAAATCGAATTGTAATAATTATTAGAAATGATTATAACAACAATTTGAATAAACTGAGAATTGTTCCTCTGGTGTATTTTTGTTTTAAATTTACATGTAAACTTGTATTCCTTTTGAAGGACCTATTTACAATTTTCCTGCATTAACACATGAAGTAGAAATCCCATTGTATCATATGTGTCTGGTACCAAGTTTAGTGTGTTGGTGAACTATGATGGTCCATTCACACCTACATGTGCAAGTTACTATCTGTGTTGCAGTGGAGTAGTGAGCATTAAAATGGAACTCCGATTTGTTTCCCTTTGTTTATGCCACCTTAAAGAGGAAGTAAACCTAATAGGTTTACTTCCTCTTTGTTTCACTGCAAAGGTAAAGCATAATGGGCTACTATGCATTGCATAGTAGCCCATTATGTGTCACTTACCTGCAGAAGAAGCCCCCAATGTCCCGGTCTTCCTCGCTAGCAGCGAGCGGCCATTCTTCACCCCTCTTCTTCCGGGTCCGCAAACTCCGGCTCTGTGACTGGCCGGAGTCGCGTGACGGCACTCCGATGCATGCTCACGGGAGCCGTCACTTGCGGCATTACCACATTCATAAAATGGCAAGCTCAGTGCACCTGACATCGATACAGTCTTTTTTGCAAATATCTCCTAAACCGTGTAGGTTAAGGAGATATTGCAAGCATCTACAATCAAGCCTTAATCTAGGCTTATCTGTGGGTGAAAGTTCTACCTGAGGGTTTGCAACCACTTTAAAGGATAAATTCACTTGTAGGAGCATATTTAGATTAGGATGTAACATGCTCCTATGAACTACAAGTATCATCAGCTACAATAGCTTGTAGTTCTCAATAAACTGGAAGGGCACTGGTAAACACTTTCATAGTTCATTGACTCTACCTGCCATTCAGTAACTGCCTACGGGCAGACAGTGTACTGAGAGTCCGCAGGAATCAGGCATTGCAGCAATATTCACCTTTAATCTAAAGCTCAGTAAAAAATCATTGTACACATTCTCATATTTTTTTTTTTACCAATTGAGTGTTGTAGCAACCACCATCTGGGAACCGTTATCAACACAAGGTTAAGCATGGACCGTTAAAACACAAGGTTCCTGCACACCATGGATCTTTGAAATAGCGTCTTATAGTTTATTTAAATGGTCATATCACAGCATAGAATTATGACATTTCGGGACCACACAGGAAACTTTCATCATGCATGTGACAAGTGTTCAGTGCAGTGCAATTAGGTACTGCTCTTGTGTGGGGAGGTCTGTTCCTTGATTGGTTCCAACTACCAATCAAGGAACAGACAAAAAAGCAACTTCCTGACCTCCTTTGGTATAATGATGTCACAACCCCACCCAAATAATTTAAATACCAACTAAAATAATCCAGTCCAGTCAAATGTACACATTATAATTCATTAAACAATCAATACAGGTTATAACATTAGCATGGGAAAACACATGTAGTGGGTTCTCACCTCATGCCATGGAACCTCTGAGGCCACGTACACACGATCAGACCGGTCCGATGAAACTGGTCCGACGGACCGTTTTCATCGGACCAGGCTGAAGTGGTCTGATGGTCTGATGTGCGTACACACCATCGGACCAAAAATCCGATCAGACCAGAACGCGGTGACGTAGAACACACCGACGTGCTGAAAAAACAAAGTTCAATGCTTCCAAGCATGCGTTGTCTTGATTCTGAGCATGCGTGGGTTTTTGGTCCAATGCTTTGGCATACTAACCATTGAATCTGTCCGACGGACAGGTGTCCGTCGGACAGATTTTAAAGCAAGTTTTCAAACTTTCGTCCGATGGACAACGGTCCGATAGGCCGTACACACCATCGAACTGGTCCGATAAAACTGGTCTTAAGACCAGTTTCATCGGACCGGTCTGATCGTGTGTACGCGGCCTAAAATTTACAACCGCATAAGCACCCATTTACATGTGCGTTCTCACTATGCTTTGGGAGAGAATATCAGTATTCTGAATTCTTATTTTGTGAGGTGCAGACAGAAAACTGCTTATAAAACTATTTCAGAATTGAAATGTGACACAACATTCACAATTAAATAATCTTTAACCACTTCCCTACGGCCGTACGACTATATGCGGCCGCAGGGTGGCTCTAATTCTTCGGGCCGCCGTGTTTTCACGGCGGCCCCTTTCGTCATTCCCAGAGCGCGCTCCAGAGCGCGCAGCGGGGAACTTGTGTACTGGCCGTGTCCCTTGGACACAGCTAATCACAGATCGCCGCGAACGGCCAATTAGAGTGTCCGTTTGCGATGCGATCTGTGCAGCGAATGAGAGATGATCTCATATGTAAACATATGAGATCATTTCTCATTGCCGGCTCTCACAATGACAGCGTCCTGTCACTGGAGTGAGGAGACCGATCTGTGTCTCTTGTACATAGGGACACAGATCGGTCACCCCCAAGTCACCCCCCCTCCCCCCACAGTTAGAACACTATACAGGATACACATTAACCCCTTCCTCACCCCCTAGTGTTAACCCCTTCCCTGCCAGTCACATTTATACAGTAATTAGTGCATATTTATAGCACTGATTGCAGTATAAATGTGAATGGTGCCAAAAATGTGTCAAAAGTGTCCGATGTGTCCGCCATGATGTCGCAGTCGTAATAAAAATCGCAGATCGGCGCCATTACAAAAAAAAAAAATAATACTAATTCTGTCCCTTATTTTGTAGGCGCTATAACTTTTGCGCAAACCAGTCGCTTATTGCGTTTTTGTTTTTTTTTCCAAAAATATGTAGAAGAATACGTATCGGCCTAAACTGAATTTTTTTTTTTTTAAATTGGGCTATTTTTTATAGTAACAAGTAAAAAATATTGTATTTTTTTTTCAAAATTGTCGTCCTTTTTTGTTTATAGCGCAAAAAATAAAAACCGCAGAGGTGACCAAATACCACCAAAAGAAAGCTCTATTTGTGGGGGAAAAAAGAACGTCAATTTTGTTTGGGAGCCATATCGCACGACCGCGCAATTGTCAGTTAAAGCGACGCAGTGCCGCAAGCTGAAATTTCACCTGGTCAGGAAGGGGGTATACATGCCCAGTAAGGAAGTGGTTAATGTTAGCATGCTCCTCCTTTGCAAAGAGTTGCCTGTAAAGAAATAATATGTCCTCTTTAAAGATGATCAACAGGCAAAAAATGCATGGGTCAACTGCTTGTTTTTGTCTGTGGAATTGGATAACAGAGATATACTTACCTAATCCTCTAATCCTCCCTACACAAGAGCAGTACCTTCAGCTTCATCCCTCCATGGTCTAGCAGTCTTGTGTGGTGGACTGTTCCTGATGTCATTGTGCTCATAGACATGCCCTGGACATAAGGATGATAGGAACCATCTGCTGCTGCTTTCTCTAATTCCCTAGACAGAAATGAGCAGTTGACCCGTGCAGTGTGGGCACAGCCCCACTGCATAGGAAAACTTTGTTTTTGCCCAAAGTTAGTCTTTAACCAAATAACATACTAAAAAAGTCTTTTTTATTTACCAAGTGGAGCTGTGTTCACATCATACAGCCAGTCACGTCCAGAAACACTAAAATAGATGTAGACCATATGAATACATTGGCCCAGATTCAGAGAGAATTGGATTCTCGTAGCGTATCAGAAATACACTACGCCGCCGTTTTTTACCTGGCTCTACGTGGAATCCAGGTAGATTTTGTCCAGTAAACGACGGCAGCGTAGTGTATTTCTCCCGTCGCAATCCATCTAGACGAGTAGGGGGCGTGAAGGATTTTAAATAGGTGCGTTCCCGCGGCGATCGAACTGCGCATGCTCCGTTCGCAAATTTCCCGCCGTGCATTGCGCGAAATCACGTCGTTACGTCATTCGTTGTTTGAGTAGCGTCGTTTACGGACATTTCTATTCCCGAACGAGTTACACAAAAAAAATAAAAAATTTAAATTCGACGCGGAAACGACGGCCATACTTAACATGGGCTACGCACCGTTAGACCAGCAAAAAGCTGGTCTAACAGTACGTAAAAAAAAACAGACGTAAGCGATTGCGAAGACCGCTCGTATCTTCGTGGATCGCCGTAAAAACACATTTGCATATCCCGACGCATGAAAACGACGCAAACTCCTCCCAGCGGCCGCAAAAATATTGCAGCATAGATCCGAAGGCTTACGAAGACGTAAGCCTCTCAGGTCGAAGCCCGAAGCCGCCGTATCATGGTTTGAGGATTCAAACTAGTGATACGGCGCACGAAATTTGAAATTACTCCTAACACCAGTTAGACAGGCGTAATTGCTTTATGAATCTGGGCCAAAGTATATATCTAAGCTATTACATGCTGTAACGGAATGGCCTGTGACAGACTGAGATATTCCTATGTCTAGGGTCACCTTATGTCCACTAGGGCCATAGGGTGACAAAGAATCATAATTCATTCATTACAGAAGATGGGACATTAATAATAATTCATGTTGGCAGGATGTCTTCAAATTTTAAAAGCTGTTAGCTAGTCAATCTGGGCACACATGCTTTTGAAAGGTGTTAATTCAGGTCTACAAGACCAGAGTGAGTCATACCTTTGTATAATATGCTATTGAAATATCTGAAGGTGTTGGCTATTCACTGTAAAGACATTCCGTTGAAGGTGTGGATTGCACCCACTCTCACAAGACTCTGCCATTGTGTGATAAAGCTGTCTAGAGAACGTATTCAACTAGATGTCTGTGTTACTATTCAAGGTTAATTGAACCCTATTGATGATACGGTGCCGTCATGTCTAGCTACCAATTAAAGAATTATCCTCAGTGAGTGAATAGGGGGGTGGAGATTGCATTGTCCTGTGATTAACTGCATTATGCTTGAGACTGTATAAGAAGCTGAGAAAATACCAATAAATGGTCATATATATCTTTGGAAGCAAGAACGGAGCTCTGTCTCGTCTTATTCTGGGAAAGGATATGGATCGTGTATGCAATATTGTTGGAGTGTGTCAGATAAGCTTGTCGTGGTTGGATGGAAGATCGTAAGCGGTGGTGACCGTTACACATGCTATTGTAGTTCCAAAATATGTTTACAATCTTTTTTTAATCTTGAATTTAAAAAAAAAATAACACCTAGTGATCCTGCCAAAAAGCTCCTTGATGAGAACTTTCTGTAAGTGCATGTAGACAGAAAGTAGTTAAAAAGTCCAAAAGAGAACAGTAACCTTAAGATGAATAAAGGGATAAAAAAAAAGGGAAAGCCGTAATTAGGCAAAGTAAAATAAATAAATAGACTTTCCTGCTCACATCCAGATGTTTGAAGCGAACATAAATTAACTGGTCTACCTTTTTTACAAGTACATGAGTTTGCTAATCTGAGAGGAAAAAAAAAAGGATTTTATTTTAGTATTCTTAAAATGTCCTTACCAGTAAGAATCTGTATAGCCTGCAAACTGGCATGCAGTGGCTGTGTGCATTTGATATACGCAGAAACAAATGACCAGAATGGCAGAGTGAAATAAAATGTAATATCTAACAGACTTCAACAAATCCTTCCAAGTTCTGCTAGACTGTAAAAAGGTCAGTAGCAAAATTATTGTCTAAAACTGTGAATACATTTTGTTTTAGATTCCTTCTTGAGGACACATTACCTTTCAACTGCTCCATCCATCACAATTGCTGCACGCGGCTTTTCCCAGCCAGTTTAAATCAAACCTCTTCTCTGGCCATGATGAAAATATTTCCAGAGAATGAAGATTTTTTTTTTATAGCACCTTTTAACACATTCCAAAGTACATCTAAAAGTTTCATTATTTCCAGAAGGTTTTCAGGGTAGCAATGTTTATGTAATATTGCATTAAGGGTCCTAATTCTATTATGTGTAAATGTTTTATGTGATTTGTCAAGAAAGCTACTCATGTGTCAAATGAGTCACTACTTCCCCTCTGGGTCTTTGTGTTGTACTTGTTATTTCGTGTGAGCTTTTACAAGGCGTAGTGGAGGGAAAAGGACACTGTGTGTTCATCGGTGCCCTCTGGTAAGTCCCTCTGGGACGTCGCTCTCATGTTAAGGATGAAAATTGGGAGAAATGTAAAACACTTTGGAGATTGGGTGACCGGGAGGTCACTTGGACGTGCTGAGGGTTTCAAAAGTTGAAAAGAATTGTTTGCAACGTAAGCTAACGCACTGACAGCATCGAGAAGAGATGTGCTAAATTGCTTCCTTTTCACCTACCCCATCAGTGCTTAGGTGCACAGCTCGTTGCATTGCTCTAATGTTCTCTTGGGTCTTCCAGCAATCAAAGAGTACATGTGTTTTAAGTAGTTCAATCCTTACAAAGGTTACTTGAGGATCGGCAATAGGAAGATGATGGAACAATTGGTTAGGTTCACTCAAAATTCATCAGAAATTGTTTCAGTGAATCCAGTGAAACATTGAGATGTTTTTAGTATAATGAGAGGGAGTGTATTTTTTCAAATAAGGAGATTGTTTTATTTTTGGACAAAATAATGAACATATTATTTTGAGAATTATGCTTAATATTCCTTTTTAAGGACCAATAACATAATATAATACGCCTCATGCAGAGAAGACAACATTAAAATATAGTAAGGATAGAAGATTCCCAGTGTGGTCCTTGTGGTGTTTTATCTATTTGATCTCGGGTGCTACAACAATAGAGATAAACAGCGCTGTTCTGCAAAAAAGGTTGTGCAATATCTTGGGGTGATAACCTCATAACCTCCCTGGCGGTATGATTCTTTCAGATTTTAGGTGCTGAAAGCGTTACTATTATTTTGCATGGAAATTTGGCGTTTTATATTGTAGGCCTGTAATTCTTAGTAATAACTCACTTAATTTTGTCCAAACAAGAGTCTAGTAGACATCTCGGGTATGATAGTTTGAAACACAAAATCATAAATTATAATATAATAAATAACTATAAATAATTATACCAAATAATAATATAATTATAATAAAAATTATTCAATAATGTAATCAAATCAAAAACACTGAAACTTGCTCAGTTGCAGAATTGTCGCTGTCATTAGATTTAGTGTTTGATGATGATTTCCCCACAAATCACTATCGCTCAATTCTGCTAGTGATTCTAATTAATGATCGCTGTTTTCTAGCTGGTCTAAAAGCACTTTTGACATAAAGGGACACTTTTTGGTTGCTATGGACAATCTACAGTTTCCAGGCAGAAAGAATAGTTTTTAATTTATTATATAAACGTACATGCAGGACACTAGGGACAAAGGGGATGTGTATTTATTTCATACTGTTTCTGTACTATGTTTAAACTTTTTTGAATTTGGCGTCGATCTCTGCCCCCCGTGCGTCGCAAGGTACTGTGTGAATCGAGTGAGGAGATAGCTCGATTACATAGCAGGGTGACATCGCAAAATCCAGGGGACAAGGTAAGTAACTCCTTGCCTGAATACGGCGATGCAATCCCGAGTCAGGCTCGGGGTTATCGCTATTGTTGCTGAAATTCCACCCCGAGCCAGACTCGGGAATACAGATAGTCTTATTCATCATAAAACTGTAATGTCACAGCTTCAATTGCATGGCCCCAGTTACTAAGATGCTCACTCACACACACATATGCTTATGCAAGATCTTATTGCCATCGCTATAGCATGTAGGCTATGACTAACACAGTTCCCAGACTAACACCCCTCTGCTAATATAATATAATAATTTTAATAATAATAATAATAATAATAATTTTTACACAAAAAAAATCTCGCTTTTTTTGTCTTAATCTGACTTAGAATACTGCGTAATTTGTAAGCTTATGTTATGTCAAGACAAATACTGATATATAGCAGAAACTGCTCCCTCCCTCTCTTTCTCTACTTCCTAGGCACATGCCTACTCTGCCTAATTGCAAATGAGACCCTGTAAATATGCACATACCTGTGCAGTTGGATGAAACTACTTATTGTGGTTGATTTACTAAATGGAAAGAGACCGTGCTCTCTGCAAATGCAGTTGCTGCAGAGCATAGTAAATGAGTAGAAACTCTGCTGACTTCCATTATCCAATCAAGTGCAAGCAAAAATATGTTTTTTATTTATTTTTTGTTCTTCCTTGCTCGATTTACCAAGCTCTGTAGAAACTGCACTTGCAGAGCACAAATGCCCTCTGCAAAGTGCACAGTCTATTTGCCTTTAGTAAATCAACCCCAATGTGTGATCGATTTTCAAACTTGGAGAGGCTGAAAGGAGAACATATCGCTAAATTTTACAAATTTTATAGTATTCCCTCAGATTTCCTTCCATAAAGGAAAAGGGCTTAGTGTAGTGTATGAGACCTAATTTACATAGGATGAAATCTAGTTTGTTCAAGATATTTCTTTAAATTTTATAGAACTGTTGCGGTACAGATACAAAAATGAAAATAAAGATATGAGTTTTAAACAAAAGATACATTTTATTCAAACAGTGGTGTTGCATATGGTTATTACCATTTTAATTTAGTATTTTTTTATCTTGTTCCATGTTTGAATAAAATGTATCTTTTGTTTTAAACTCATATCTTTATTTTCATTTTTGTATCTGTACCGCAACAGTCCTATTGCCCCCCCTTTTTTCTTGGCTCTATGGTTTGGGGACCTTAGATCCAACTACTCTATATTCATGTATCTGTGTAAGCCAACCT
Organism: Rana kukunoris; assembly: GCA_029574335.1. Lineage (NCBI taxonomy): Eukaryota > Metazoa > Chordata > Amphibia > Anura > Ranidae > Rana > Rana kukunoris. The sequence continues at coordinate 602,061,376 of CM056049.1, forward strand.
GCATTTTAGGATTACCGGTCATTAAGGGAAAAAAAGAATTTCATTATTTGTAGCTGTGTCCTATAAAATTGCTAGACGAAGAGAATTTGTTGAGTATTTCTTCATATGCAGTTATACTGTAAGTAGCATTTATTATTTCTTCTTTTTTTGTTCCCAGAAAACTACTCTCTTGCAGTTATATAATTTCTATTTTTTTTATGCTAACACTGAAAAATATTATAATATAGCCTCAGATTTTAAGATTTGAACAATATTCATTCACTGTCAGGCTAAACAATACAGTCATCTAATTCACACCTTTTAAATCTGTGAAATGTGGCACAGTAAAATTGTCACTTTTATAAAAATACATTTCTAATCAATTTGCAGTTCTAATTTTTTCTACCATTTTAGCCAACACAAAACTGACATTTCGAACATATCAATTAAAGTGTATGTAAACTTTTTTGTAGTGATTGATTAAAACCTTTGTCAAGTATTTTTTGCTGTCTGTGTATTGTTGGGGCGCTTTCCCTTCACTTTCTTTCTTCTAGACTTATCAGACAGTATATTTTTTTTAAAATTGGCGCTCTTATTTTGATTATAGCGCAAAAAATAAAAACCGCAGAGGTGATCAAATACCACCAAAAGAATACTCTATTTGTGGGAAAAAAATGACGTCAATTTTGTTTGGGTACCACGTCGCACCCTGTGACTCAGTGCCGAATCGCAAAAAGTGCTCTGGTCAGGAAGGGGGTAAATTTTTCCGGGGTGAAGTGGTTAATCTCCCCACAATTCCAGAAAATATGTAGGTGTGCACCCCAACCTATATATATATATTTACGATATATATATATATATATATATATATATATATATATATATATAATGTATATACACACACATATATCATTATATATATATAAAAAAAACTTTAATTTATTTATTTCCTACATTTTATACTTTTATTTTTTATCCATTGGGTATTGTATCTGGTCAGTGGAAACGTAATTTAGACTCCCCATGTGCTGTGCAGCAACAGAACACTTCTAATGGTTATTTATTGCTGGCTGCAATCAGAAAACAATACATCACTACAGGAGTTACATGCTGCTGCAGGGAGGGGCAGGTAATGGCTACTTTAGCTATTCCTGATCCTCTGTACAATGATGAAGTGTCATGATGTTACTTGTGCAAAATCATTCTGTTCAAGTAATTCACTACAAGCGTTCCTCTGGAGCTCTGTGTAACAAGACCATAAGCCCAGAAGCTGAAACGATGGCTTACATGCCAGCCAGTACCTGACAGATTCAGTAGAAAGAATAGCCACTGTCCCTGTGCTATTTTAAAATGGCCCTCAGAACTCAAGTGGTATATAAAACAAAATAAAAAAAATAGGCAGTGGTGACGCTCAGTACCCCTTCCTGCTTTGCCACAATAAAATGGACAAACATCACCTACATCACTGGAAAAATATCACAACTTAATTTATCATTTAGTTAGTGTCTAAAATTAGGAACTCGAGGCAATGAAATTCTCACTACACAACAAATCATATAACCTTTTTGCCCCATCCCTTAAAGTGGTTGTATAGTGTTTTTTCTGACACAGCATGACAGCATATACGTATGGGAAGGCTCCGCCCCCCTGCCCAATCAGGACCGGTTATACTATAAAAGTAGATCTCCTCCCCTATACCCGCATTCTCTGTTTTTTCCTTCACTGCTACAGGCGGTTATACTACTGCTAAAGAAAGCAGGAATTTTTATTTTCCCTCACCTGGCCGGACACTTCCCGCCAAGCCGCACAGGTTCAAAGCCTCTCCTGTGACGAAGCTCCCCGCTGTACAGGCAGACCTGAACGCCTAATGGAGGAGGCCTCACCCCAGCAGGATCCAGGAGGATGGGGGTGAAGGCATATGGTCTCTAGTGATTGCTCATTTATCATGACGCCATGTATGGACATTCATTGGACTTTGGACATGAAGCATGCAGGTGGTAAGGCACCACATGGTGCACACAATTCTATTCAGTTACTGCTGCAAGTATAGGCAAGGATGTGGTTAACTTGCATTACTGAAGGGCTGTGGTTGTGTCTGCAATACTGCTAATGATGATAGCAGGTGCTGTGCTGGGCTGAAGCCTTCCATTTTAACTGAATAAGCCTGGCTCTACAGTCTTGATTTATTTCCTGCAGGTTTGTGGTTAATTTGCATTTCTGAAAAGCATATATTACACATGTGAATGTAACTGGATGTCTGTAATGTCACTCTGTTTACTAATATTAAACAGACTATAGGATGTGTTTGCAGCATTGCTGAAGTTTGAACTGATATCAGGTGATACTGAGAGCCCTTTCATTTAATGCAGGGATTGGGCCTGCAGTGTGGGCTCACTGTGTATGGAAGATCGGTCTCCTCCTTTCTGGTACATATGTCTAAGTAGGTTTAACTTGCTAGTGCTAATGTCAAAGGATCGTTAATTTGTGCTGCATTTCTGTGATTACATTAACTCCACACTAGGTAAGGCTGTGATGTGTGTACTTCTATGCATTTACATGTTGAACTGGGTGCTAAAATGTCAGGATCTGTTTAGTCACACTCCTTAGTACTGGTTAGCAATAGGTAATTGCTTGTGTTATTTGGGGTACCCCACTGAAAGATATGGGGTTTGTAGTGGTTACTATTTATGGGAAAATTATCCCAGGCATCTGTGAACCAGTAGCAATCAGCCTTCCTAGAGACCAGCAACTTTGAATAAAGGTGAGGGCAGGTAGGTATATGCTATATCCTAAAAAAGAGTGCACATTATGGGCATAATGAGTGTACATCTCAAGCCCTCAACACCAAACACCAGTCTACCTGCTTCTGCGACAAGGGACAGATCTTCTTCAACCCTGAAAAAATCCCACTATGCAGCTAACTGCCAGAAATCGCTACAGGAATCATAGTGGTCGGGTGTAACTGGTGTGACGGCCAGAATGCAAAGCAAGGTTGCAGGCCAAGGACAGTGACAAAGGGGCAGAGACTGAGAAGTCACTAATGGTTCCATACCAAGCCTAATCAAACAACCATGCTTGTTTAAAGGCAACCACTACCTGAGAGCTTGCTTATGGAAAATCGATCTGACTAGTTGGCAGATCAGAAGCAAGAGACGGCGACTTTAACCCCGTCCAGACTGACTGTGTGGAACTCAGGTACTAAGCTATTCAAGCAAAATCAGCTAAGAGGTACCTCTGCCTCTAGAGCATGAATGAATGAAAACTTATATAGCGCGGCACATGCAAACTAAAATCGCCTCTGGTGCTTGTTGTTTCTGTCTCCTTTGGTGTCAAAGAGCAGCCAGCCAAACAGGCTTCAGCAGATTAACCAAGGTAACCATTCTTCCAAACAGAGGAAACAATATCCTTGCAAAGACCCTGTGACAGCAAGTAGATCTAGAGATCAACAAGATTCATGCAGAGGCTATAGATTGAGGGTTAATGTACATGACAAAGTATAATTACCTAGGCGGTGTTCTGTTACTGTGTACAAGTGATTGTGTGAACTGTACTGTACGATGTGTTTGCAACATGTCTGTTGTTGTTTTAATAAGCGCTTTTTCTGATAAAAAAAAAAAAAAAGATTCATACTACTGTTAAGTAGTGTTGTTGTCACCTGCGATGAGGCAGGATGGAAACTGAGCTCTGGTCAGTGATGAGCTCTATGGCAGATCCTAGATTGAAAGGGAATAGCCAATGATGCAGTTAAGTCACTACGGATACAAGACTGTATGCTGTTTCTCCAGAAATCATTGTGGCCAGTGAACCCTTATGGCCCCTCCCACAAGTGAACACATGCCGCTTTAGTCAGAGTGGTGACTGTTCAAGTCGGATCTGGCAATATCTAGAAGGAAGATTAATTCCTTATGTTAATCACCAAAGACCAGAGGATAGCCAAAAGATTGACAAGTTAAACGTGGGAGAACTATGGCGGAGAATAAAGAAGCGATAATCTTTATTAGCCTAAACCCAAGTCGCCCAATAGGGTCAGCTGACAGTTGTATGTAAATTTCAGCGAAGGTTCCATGAGTCCTGGGCATTAGGAAGCCAATGGAATTGTTTCATTCCTCTACCTATTCATTGCATTCCCTTCATGATGCGCAAGGGCTATGATTACATGGGCGTTGGTCCAGAAGGATGGCATAGGCCATCGTGGCAATTAATCTCTCCAGTAAAGCCTGACCTCCACAAATCCTACTCCAGGATTTTTAAGGAGTATTGTTCATAGCAGTGCGGCGACTTCAAAGTAGTCCCTACACTACGTTTGAACCCACTGTGGTCTAACTGGGGGCCTTGAGCGTTAAGAATACATAGGCATTGATTCAAGACGCATAGGAATCGCAGTAAAATCGCACAATTTTATGCCGTAATACTGGAAACCTAGTCCATTAAGCCCAACCTGGTGGTGTGATAGGGGTAGTTACCTTGGTATACCCTGTATGTTGTGGTCGTTCAGGCCGACTTGCGGGCACAAGGACTACTGGTAAGTCTTGTTTGAACAGCAAAGTGAATAACTTTATAGCGCTGACAAATGCGAACCGAATCGCCTCAAGGCGCTTTGTATCCAGAGTCGTGCTAATCCTTCAGAAGAGTTGTGGCACAATGGCTTCCAAGTTCTGGGAAAGGTCCCAGTACAGACTCTAATCAAGTCGGGAGGAGCCATCATCGAGAGACAAACTAGTCTCATTGCAGTAATCACCTACTGAAGGGTAGTTTTGAATGGGGAAAAAGTTAATGAACAAATTTAAGTTACACTCAGAGAAACAGTGTAAGTATCCCATTTGAAGAGATGCTCTTTCCTATTGGTTGCATCCCACGATCGGAAAAGCGATAAAGTACCCTGTAATAACCCTTGTGGTCCGAAGGGGGCCCAAGCAGGGTTGACAACTGTATAAACCTTAGTAAAGAGAGACTTACTTCCCACGTGGGAAACGATGACTCCACAGAGAAGAAAAGTCCCCGATTGGGGAGGTAGCTAAGCTAATCTTTCAGCATACCAATCATCACAAGTTGTCACTCGTGGGGTAGGCATGCCAATGAAGGACAAGGTGTCCAAAATCCAGAGCTACAGCGGTCGCAGACTAAAGTCTTTCGTAAACACAACAGAGGGAGCCTCAACTATGCTGAAAGGACTCGGCAAAATGGGGAAGGCCTAGCCTCGCTGGCAAGACGGAATGCAAAACTAGTCAACTTCTGTCAGAGGTATCTCCCAGCATGTTAGGGTTTTCTAGAACTTACAGCCAGAGGGCGTAAGATACAAAAGCCGTTGGATGACAAGGGACAGTCTCAAATGAAAGGCAGTCAAGGGATCGGCAACGAGCAAGACTATCAAGTTATTGGGTCTGACCGTAACCTGGGTGGCTTCCCAGAGGTGGAAGCAGATAAACTAAGGACAGCCAGCTGGGTTGGCAGATTAGCCAATACGTATATATTCAACAAACCTAAGAGTCTCCAGGAGGCCTATCCGGATTTGCAGCCGTTCGGTGGTGATGACAATTACCCTGTAGCTTGCAGGCAATGTTGCCCACGGGTACAGTCTCAGATCCGAAAACTCCCTATTCTCCTTCCTGAGATTCAACACCTCATACAGCATGCCAATGGTATCTTCCAAGTTCATACAAATTATATTTAGATACAGGAGACCAAGATGTGGAGGTCTCACCGTTAGTGTTGGAAATCTAATGGAGGTCAGAGTGTCTACTCTAGACTTCAAATACCTTAGCTAAGAGAAGAACCGACAGAATTTAAAGGATGGAATTCTCTGTTCCTTACTGGAAGGAATGAATTGTATACAGGAGAGCCTAGAGACGGCATGAAAGGCAGGTCATTCTTTCCCCCATGGGGTCTTCCAAATAGTGGGAGACACATTATCTCACTCTCCATTTAGAGGGACAAAACATCCCAAATATGGCCAGGAAAATGGGAATAAGTATTCCTTTTGGCAAATACAGTATGTAAAGTAGATCTAGAAGAATCTCAAACATCCAAGTGTCATACCATAAACTTCCTGGTGGCTGAAATGATCAGGCAAAATGGCTCTAGTCTCTTCCTCAACACTAGACAAAGGTTGGTATCGTGGCAGCCTGAGTTAGAACATCATCATCCTTTTGGCAGATCCAAACGGAAGTGTTTGAAGTTCCACAAACTTGGAAAAGAGATTCGAGGTTGAAGAGACATAGGCCGTGTACACACGGCAGAGAACCTCGACGGGCAGAACACATCGTTCCGCCCGTCGAGGTTCTCTGCCGGCCGTCGAAATCGGCGACCCGCCCGTCGGGAATGGCAACCAGCCATTCATCCAGACGGGCCGTCGAGCAAATAGAGAGCGTGCTCTCTATTTCTGCTCGACGGGCTTCCCGACGGGAAGCTCGCCGAGAGCGTACACACGGCCGAGGTCCTCGCTGGAATGCAGCTTCCAGCGAGGTTCTCGCTGGTTTCCAGCGAGAACCTCGGTCGTGTGTACGCCGCCATAGAATTGGCCCTTCTTCTTCTAGGAGAAAAATGATAAACTCATCAGGCTTAATGGCGTCGGAAAAGGACAATCCCGCTGTCCAACGAAGACCATCGCAGTTGTACGGATACAATTAGTCAAAACCTAGATGGAGAGGACAAGTCCATCTGATGAGGGCAGAGACAGCTCCTCCAAGCTGGTGATGCATCCATTGACGGAACTCCAAAATAGTTCCTCCAGAGTTAATATCTAAACTACGACCTGGTCTACATTCCACATGTTGGGGGTCCATTCTGGCGGACCCAGCAGTTGTAACTACAATACATCTCAGTCGTTAGAGAGGATAGATCTAATCCTCTTAAACACTTGAGCAGTACCCACCCTTATTGTCTGGTGATTCTGTACATCCCATACGTATATGCTGTCATGCTGTGTCAGGAAAAGGGAAAATTTTATACTTACCTAACGGTAATTTTCCTTTCCTGATGCAAGCATGACAGCATATAGGTCCCTCCCTTTAAAAAAAAAATAAAAAAAATACAGAGGTCTGAAACAGTTAAGTAGGGCCTTCCGCAGTGATAATAAATTACGAGAATGCGGGTATAGGGGAGGAGACCTACTTTTATAGTATAACCGGTCCTGATTGGGCAGGGGGGCGGAGCCATCCCATACATATATGCTGTCATGCTTGCTTCAGGAAAGGAAAATTACCGTTAGGTAAGTATAACATTTTCCCTTTTTTAACTTTTACCTACAGGTAATCCTATAATAAGGCTAATCTGTAGGTACAAAAATCTCCTAAACCTTTACAGTTTAGGAGATATTCCCCTCGCAATGAGCCACTGACTGCAGCGGCACATGCGCACATGGGATTCTCGGCTAAAGGCCCGGCAGACGCCGGATCTAGATGGAAAGAAGTCTCCCACGTGCATGTGCGGGAGTGACGACATTGCGGCTCCAGCCACTCACAGCGCTGGAGCCGCGATACCCCAGAAGACATGCAGAGGCAACATGTCAGCTACCTTGGAGCAGGTAAGTTACCGATGCCTCATTCTTAGGTAAGTATTTCATAATGAGCTAGTATGCAGTGAATACTAGCTCATTATGCCTTTTGCCTTACAGGTGACAAAAATAAATACATTTTTTTTTACTATACAACCGCTTTAAAATTCATAGAATGAGCATGAATTCTTTCCAGAATCAGCAGCTTCACATCCTTGTAAGGTCAATTCACACTGAGCAATGACCGGATCATGTTTGCTAGTACATATTAAATGATACATTCCAACATGTTTTCCTTTCCTGTTCTCAAACAGCTTCAAGATTTAACTCGACTTTTCCAGACACAAACTTTTCTCCACCTTATTAAAGAAAGAGATTTAATTTAGCTGCACTTTTAATACTGGATAAACCAAAGTCAGGCAAGGACCACAGTGATCATTTTCTTTTTTGAAAGATTGAAAAAAATCTATGGAATGAAAACACTGTTTATTGCTATTATTTTTTACACAATGTTAAGGGAATCTCCTTCTTAATTTTTTTTTTTTTTATAATAAATGTGGGACACATGTTGATCACTACTTTTGGTCATCTTAAGCCCCATACACACTATGGGCCAGATTCACAGAGCGATTACGCCTGCGCAACTGCTGTTGCGCGTGCGTAAGTCTAAATGTGCGCGTGCGTATAGTTGGACGCGATTCACAAAACAATATACGCCAGAAATCTACGTTTTTTGGTCCGGCGTAATTTAATTAGACATTCGCTTCCCTTCGCGCAAAACTGCGCTAGACACACCATTGATTTGCTAGTCAAATATGCTAATGAGGGAGTTACGGGGATTCACAAAAAAACGCAGTTGCTGCGCAGGCTACGCGATGTGCGCAACTGCAAAATGTTCTGTCTAAAGTTAGAGGACCTAAAAGCTGGTCTAAATTTTGAAAAAAAGTCTAATTGTCAGATAAAGCAACACTGTTAGTGAGGAGTTCAGCAGTCACACGTGTTGCCCAACAATCTGTATGCCAACATGCCAGGGGCATCGTCGCGCATAGCTATACTACTGACTTTAGATGAACAAAGAAGGAGGAGGGCACGGAGGATGGCACTAAGGAGGGCACGGGAGATGTTTTTTTTTTTTTTTGCTTATATAAAATTTACCATTTAATCTAATCTAATACAATATTCTTATCTGATACAAGCCCCTCACTCTTCACTTGATATATCACACACGCATAGACATCTTTGGCATGAGAGATTCTGAGGTGTCTCGCATCTTCAGATTCACCCCTCATGCCATCCTGGAATTACCACAACCCTGCAGGAGGACATCAGCAGCCCAACACATGGCACCACCCATGACACCCATGACAGCTACATATACAATCAGAGCCCCATCCCCACAGATTTCAATCAGAACATGTATGGGGACAGCTGGCTGGTTGGTGAGTGACATGGGAGTCAGGCATGACTATCCCCTCCCGTGATGCACACCTCACAAGTGGCACATGCATGACTAACATCCTCCTGTCTTTTCCCTTCAAGGTGACTCTGCATATGCACTGGTACCCCATCTCATGACCCCATCTCATGCCAGCTCACATTATGCATCTTTGCACGTTAAACACACACATTAATCATGGCACAATGAGAATGCATGCATGTACACCACTGTGGTCCCTAGCACACAAAGAGAAAAAGAACAGCCAAAAATCACACTAGCACTCAGCAAGAAACAGACACAAAAAAATCAGATGAAAAAATAAAGCCAGAAAACAAACGCTCAGAAATCTATCAATCAAACAAACAGTCTCAAACACTTATCAAAATACACTTTCACAAAACTACCAACAAGCACTAGATCACACAGAACACTAATCTGACAACTACAAAACACACTCTAACGAACAACAGAGCAAAAGCACTTGATTCAATGGGAAGGGACACAAAGGGATGTACTTTTGCAATGGAAGGGCGTTTGTGTGTGTCTATTTATGCTGTCTGCGTAGTTCACAACATTGCCCTAGTCCATTTCCTATTTCACTGATTGCGCCGCTCCCGAGTTGTGAGCATGCGCACAACGGAGCTGACATGGTTTCCTTCACGCGCGCATGCGCGAGTCGGCCGGCCCTTCATTTGCATGGGGTCACGGCTCATTTCAATGTAACACGCCCACGTCCCTCCCAATTTGTATTACTCCTCCTTACGCCTCCGGAAAAAACCTTACGTTTGCGCAAGCTCTTGCGTAAAAGCTACGTGAATCGCCGGATTACGCGGCTAGATTGCGCAAGTCTAACGGAAAAGTGGTGCGCTACGCCGGAATGATAATGCGCCGATCTACGTGAATCTGCCCCTATGAGTTTTCCTGCAGGTTTTTGTCTTAAGGTTTACCAAAACCAGGTAGTGCAAGGGCCTGCCTGATTGCATACAAATTGAAACTCTTGAGGTTTGACCTCATATTAGATGGTTTTGGTAAACCTGAAGACAAAAACCTGCAGGAAAACTAGTAGTGTGTATGGGGCTTTACACTTGAACAGTGGATATTTTGAGAACTGCATAAGGACTTTAGAATTGGGTAACTTCTTAACCTCTTATAATGTATTATTGTTTTTAGTGTTGAGCGGAATACGCCATATTCGATTTCGCAATATTTCACGAATATATAGAAGAATATTCGTGAAATATTTGTTAATATCGAATATTCGTGATATTTTATGAAAAAAAAAATTGCGAAATTTCGCTAATGCGAATGCGAAATTGATTGCGAAATTCTCGTCCGCGCATGCGCGCGAACAACATGTGAAAACGGAGATCATTTCCTGGATTACTAAACTAATATGCACTAAACACTAACTCTACTTACACAAACTTATATGACTGAACTAAAGCAATTTTTTTTTTTTTTTTATATACACAAAACACAGAGACTAAACATACACTAAACTAAGCTACCCTAAAGAAATGTACACTTACACTAACTACACAGAAATATATCTAACACTAAGCTACACTAACCTGGACAAAACAACACAAATCTGAGCTTTTAGAAAAGCTGTTGGGTCTTTTGCTTTGAAAAAAGCATTTGGTTTTAGAAGCAGGAAACTCAGAACTGAAAGCACTATAGGAAGCACAATGCTAAGCTCTAAGATCGCAATACACTGGAAAAATGCACAGAAACACTCCACTCTCTCTAGCCACCTTGTGAATCTGCACTGAAATACTGCTGGGAGTGATCTTATATAATGGTCGTGCAGGCAGGTTCCTATTGGTTGCTATGGAGGTTGCTAACCTCTGACAACTGTGGTAGGAGAACTCTGATTGGCTCTGATGCAAAAGAAGGGCAGAGAAAGTATTCGCGAATATTCGTAATATGAATATTCGCATTGCGAATATTCGGCAACATAAAAGGATCGCCTCAGCTACTCGGCCCAGGGTCTCTAATCATACCAGCAATGCTTTTAGACATAGATGGAGATCACTAGGATGTGATCTGTTTTAAAAATAAATTTGAAAAAATACGAATATTCGCAATAGCGAATATTCACCGCGATATTCGAGTTATTCGCAAATACTTGAATATGCAATATTCGTAACGAATATTCGCAATGTGAACATTCTTGAGCAACACTAATTGTTTTCAATAATACATGATGCTGACCACAGACCTTAGTCCTGGCCTTGCTAAAGCACACATTTTGGGCCAGATTCACATACACTTAATATTGCACTGCGTAATCGAAATACTCTCTGCTGCCGTATTTTACCAGGCTCTACACCGAATCCTGGTAGATTTTTGCCCGTACGCTACGGCGGCGTAGTCTATTTCTCGCCGCGTAATCGAAATACGCGATTAGGGGGCGTGAAGCATTTAAATTAAGCGCGTCCCCGCGGCGATCAAACTGCGCATGCTCCTTTCAGAAATTTCCCGCTGTGCATTGTGCAAAATCACGTCGTTACGTCATTCGTTGTTTGAGTAGTGTCGTTTACGAACATTCCTATTCCCGGACGACTTACGTAAAAAATAATAAAATACGTTGGAAAACGTAGAAATTCGACGCGGGAACGACGGCCATACTTAACATGGGCTGTCTAATATTAGAGCAGCAAAAAGCTGGTATAGTGTTACGCAAATAAAAGATGACTAAAGGTGCCGTAAGAGATTGCGATTGAAGATCGTAATTTCGGGGATCGCCGGCAAAAGCTCATTTGCATACCCCGACGCGGAAAACGACGGGAAGTCCACCCAGTGGCCGCAATTTTATTGCAGTGTAGATCCGAAGGCGTATGAACACGTAATCCAGTCGAATTGAAGCCCACAGCCGTCTATTCATGGTTTGAGGTTTTCGACTAGCTAGAAAACGCGCGTAATTTGAAATTACTCCAGTCTAACAACAGTTAGACAGGCGTAATGGCTCTCTGAATCTGGGCCTTTGTGTATAAAGGGCAAAACATTGCAGCCAGGTTCAGGAACCTTTATTATTAAAAACATTGGCAAACCAACAGCAAAAGACCAAAAGTACCTTACTCATTTATTGTAACTTACATTATTTTAAATGTATATAGGAGTTATAGTAAAAACAGATAGAAGTGTTAGTGTACATTGAGACCTTTTAACCTACTTCTGACTTGCATTTGTTCGCATTCTTATTGGCTTTTATGGGAAGAAGTTCAGATGCAACAGAATAGGACTTTAGCCCAAATGTCCAGCAAATTGAGGTGAACACTGGCCATAGATTTACTAAAGAGGTAGCGCATATGTGCTTTGCAAAGATAAATTACCAAATTTGCTAAATTTTGATTTATGAATTTTCAATTTGCAAGCAGTGTTAATTTTGGCAGCAAATTTAGATTTAGTTTTAGTCTAAGGCCCGACCGTCCCAGCAGACAGATTCGACCGTGTGTACGGGCGAGCCGACGGATTTGGCCACCCGACAGATTTCAAAGCATGCTTTGAAATCTGTCAGCTGGGAACCCGTCCGCCCGACATGTCTGCTGGTTAGTACGCTAACCAGCAGACATGTCTTCTCGCACACGCGCCGAATGGTTTCGACACATGCGCAGAAGTGTTTTACTTCCTGGTGCGGTGACGTGGCAGCATCAACGTCAACGTCACCGCCACATCACCACGCCGTCTGGCGGCGGGGATTTTGGTTTGATCGTGTGTACACAATCAAACCAATATGTCCCCAGCAGACAGATTTGTTCAAATCGGTCAGCCCGACCGATTTGAACAAATCTGTCTGCTCGTGTGTATGCGGCCTAAGTCTTAAGACTTAAGTCCCATTTTAGTCTTCTGCAATTGTTTTCGTTTTAGAAGTATTTAGTCAACTAAATCTCCAGTACGTTTTAGTCGACTAAAATGTCCTACGTTTTTGTAGGACATTTTAGTCGACTAAAACCTCCAGTACATTTTAGTTGGCTAAAACTAATTTACTGTAAGTTGTCTAAAATCAAATCGGTGTAATTAAATTGTAATAAAAAGTGTAGCACTGGATATTGAGTAAATAATATGTAACCATAAATTCAAATAAATAGTCAGTGAAAAAAGTATAAAAACTACATAATCAACAGTGAAAAATAAAGTGAGTAATTCCTGAGAGGTAGAAACTTCAGTGAGTTCCTGCAGACCAGGGATATGCAATTAGCGGACCTCCAGCTGTTGCAAAACTACAAGTCCCATGAGGCATAGCAAGACTCTGACAGCCACAAGCATGACACCCAGAGGCAGAAGCATGATGGGACTTGTAGTTTTGCAACAGCTGGAGGTCCGCTAATTGCATATCCCTGCTGTAGACCTTCCCTGATGGAGGATGGATGTATGAAATCAATAATGAAGAAAGCCCGCCACCAGGAGAAGAAATGAAGGCTTACCGACTAGCCGGTGACCGCCCTTCTCAGGGTGGTCAAACAGGCTCAGTAGAGTGATGGTCCTCACAGAAGGGCTGTGGGGTCCTCCCACCTGTAGTCAGTCACAGACTTCAGATCCATGATTCCCAAATAGAAAAGCAGGATGCGATCCACAAATTAACTGCGGCAGATCATGGAGTCTTCAAATTGGTTTAGTATTTCAATTTAGTTTTAGTCTTTTGACTAAAATGGCATTTTAGTTTTAGTCCCATTTTAGTCTTTTGACTAAAATGCCATTTTAGTTTTAGTCGTATTTTAGTAATTTCAATTGTTTTAATTCTAGTCGTATTTTAGTTGACTAAAATAGAATTCATTTAGTCGACTAAAATGTTTTAACCGTTTTAGTCAACGAAATTAACACTGTTTGCAAGGTGAGTTTTCACCTAGAATTAAGTGAAGCAAAGTGAAAAATAACTCTGCAAGGTGTATTAAATCATGTGCAAGGACAATTAAAACACAATAAGCGATTTTTGCTTTCATATAATTGAATGATTAAAGTCAGCACAACATCACCTCATTCACTTTGCAGAGTGATTTTTCACTTAGTTTAGCGAATGAGTCTCTATTTCCTGCTTGTCTCCTTTAATAAAGCAACCATTATAAGATCCAATGAAGTGCAGACATCACATTTAAAAATACTTACACATACAAAAGTACTTAATCTCAAGGGTTTCACTAGGGACGGAACACTAACATTTTGGACGCTCAGATCAGGAGGCCACAAATGACCACTTAATAAAAAAGAAACCTTCTTAGACGCTCAGTTTTTTTCCTGGAAATTTCTACTTTTTAGATTTCATACAATAATACACTCAGTGATTTTAAACAGAAAAAAAAAAACATCTGATCAATTCAAATAAACAATACTCTTTTTCTCACTGGATACAATAGAAATTACACATTTTCTTTTTGTGTACCTGTATAAATCAGGAGCTGAACAAAAGCCAACTTAACAATAAGTCTAGTAATGTTACATAAATGGAAAAAATTGTTGTGCTTTATTCAGTCTTGCTAAGAATTAAATAGAGATGGAGGATGTGGAGTGCAAGTTAATCAGCACTTCCCCTAGGTTGCTACTGTCAGGTAGCAGCTGGCATTAAAATCAGGACAATCTGCTAATTTTATTGCAATTCACCATGAGAACGCTGCTTGAAGCATATGAAAGGCCCCACTTTGGGGAGACGGGGGGTATTTTTTCTTCTAGTCCATGTGCAAATCACCCTCTCCCTGGAATTCTGTGGGTATGTGCTTATTGAAACTCAGCCACCATTGCCATTTATTGTATTCCCCAAATAGATATGTTTGTGCTGACTCTGTATTGCTTGTGTACACCTGCTCCAACTAATCATCAAGCCAAAGCGCGCTATGGGAACAAAGAGAAGGAATCATGAGACACTAAGGTCACAACAGTGTTTAACCCATTGCTTTGAGCTTTGCAGTAGAGATGAGTCTAAAAGCTAAATCATCCATTTACTCTGCTGTGGGTGTCCTGGAAAGAATAGTACTCACACAAATGGCTTTATGGTCCAAGGTGGTGTATGTAGAGATTAATTTACATGAGATCTTAACTTAATTGCCATATTAATAATAATAAATGTTCTTCCTGTCTACATACTAATAGGTTAGAGTAAAAACAAAGTGCAATTACCAGATAGAACCTGGGGCTAAACAACAACTTTGCTTCAGTTTCTAATGGCAAAGCTGTTTAGATATTATTATCATTATACAGGATTTATATAGCGCCAACAGTTTGCGCAGCACTTTACAACATCAGGGAAGACAGTACAGTCACAATACAATTCAATACAGGAGGCATCAGAGGGACCTGCTCGTTAGAGCTTACCGTCTAGAAATCTAAATATAACCTAATACCAATGTTATCAGGTTTTGTAAAGCTGAGGGTGCGACTAAAATTGCAATAGACGAGATGCACAAGGCTTATTTATTAAGGTCATAAGTATGTTCATTAATCATCAACCCCCTGGAGATTCTGCAAGGAGACCACTTTCAGATTTGTTTAAAATGAAATGCACTAACAAATGCTTTGGAAGTCCACATGCATACCTAGCATGTTACATTGCAAATGTGTAGATCCTATTTCCAAATGAAAGTGTAAAACTTCCCTGCTTTGTGCAAATGTTTAGCACAGCGCAGCCTGATCCTCCTATTCTTCTTCTTTGATGCTCTGGCTCCTCCCCCCTGATGAGGGTCACCTTAGCAAGCCACTTACTTTAGGGGAACTCTTGCGGCACTCATGCAAGCTTGCTTAAAGCGGATCTCCCTGACAAGAACAACGTTTTTTTTTGGGCCAGTTAAATGCTTATTAGTACTGCGATTAAAAACTCACATTTCCTGTGTCCTATGGCCGCTCCTCTCTCAGTCTGTGTGAAATATACACTTATATAACGGTGTTCGTCCTGTTGCCATTTTAACTGTGGGCATTAGGAGCCCACAGGCAGGCACTTCCTTGTTGCGGTGACGCTGCTGTCCCAGCAGCCACCGCTCGATCTCGCGCATGCGCACTCTCAATGGGGAGCCGCGGCATCAGCGTCTGTTGTAATTGAGATTTTTGGAACGCCCGCCCTCCTTCCTTTGTTTGTCGCGTCACTTCCTGTTAGAGAAGTAGCACGATATTTGATAAAACAGCTGTAAACAGGAACACAGGGAGCTAGGAGAGAATGTCCCAGAGGACACTGCGGGGAAGAGGAAGTGACCTGATGCCCGGAAAATACCCGCAGTAGTGCTGACCGGAAGCATCTGGACAGTAAAGGTACTGTACACTTATGAAATATATAAACAACCATTTTAAGCATTTTTAATATCGGCTGTACTATTAATGTAATCTTTAAATTAGGGTGGAGTTCCGCTTTAAGAGCTTCACAAAGCTCTTACGCCAACGTATCTCGAGATACGCACGTAAGTGTAAATATGCGCCGTCGTATCTGTGCGCCGTGCCCACAGAACTAAGATACGCCTAAAAACTGACTTCATCCGTCAGACGTAACTTGCCTACCCCGGCGTATAGTGGGCGCATAGTTGCTGAAGGAGTTGCAGCACACTGAAGGTTTTTTTTACCTTAATAAAAAAATGCGTTAAGATGAAAAAAATCACCTGACTTTAGAATCACTTTATTATCCTAAAAAAAGCTGGCAAGCAGGTATTTCAGATCTATGTTGTATTTTATTAAAAATGTTTCAAAGTTAAAGGAGTTGTAAGCATTAAGGTGAAAAAACATCCGATGGTAACGCCCCCCCCCATCCCCCGAGCCCCCGTTTTACTTACCTGACCGTTCGAAATTCCCGGGCGCGTCCACGTCTTCCTCTTTGGTTCCCAGCCTGGCCGTTGATTGGCTAGGCTGGGCGGATTGATACCAACTTCTTACTAAATCCTTAAAATGTACAACCCATTGGGAGTCATCCCTAAAGATTCTCCAATGGTACTACTACCCCACAAATTAGTTAAGATCTTTCCATCCCAGTATCCGTTGTGTTGGCAGGAATGCGGAGAACAGGGATCCCTGCTGCATATTTGGTGGGACTGTCCTGTAATAAAGCCATTCTGAAATTATGTCTTCAACTTTCTATCTGCTGTTCTAACACTCCATGTGGAAAGCAACCCGGTAACATTGATTCTCCTTCTACACCACAAATCCTGGGCCTCAACTCAATCCCCTTTCCTCGTACATGGCATCATAGCAGCCAGAAGAAAGATAGCTGCTGCCTGGAAATGAGCTGAACCTCCAGATCGATCATTGTTTCTTCAACACCCGAACACTAGCACACAATTTGAACTGATGTTTGCGGTTAAAAATGGCAAGCGTGCGCCCTTCTGGAGGCACTGACACAAATGGCTGAATCACTCGGAATATACAGCAAGCATTTAAAAGTACAGATTATCCTGTCCCTTTAAGGCAGGGTACAGCCTAACCTAGGTATCACGAAGAGGACTTACTTCTCCACTCAAAGCTCTTGTCACCCACAAATTTACCATGTCTCTTATTGACAGCACTAACGCTCATAGGTTCCCCTCCCCTGTACCCCCTTTTCTCTTTACATATGTACCATGTTGCTGTAAAGTTTTTAGTACTGCACAAAATTTGTAATTACCAATGCAGTGTATGTTAATTTCATCCTACATATTTCTTAATAAAAACAAAACATTATAAAAAAGGTTAAGGTCCTATGGAGATTTTTAAGTACCAAAGTTTGGCGCCATTCCACGAGTGTGTGCAATTTTAAAGAGTGACATGTTAGGTATCTATTTACTCAGCATAACATAATTTTTCACATTATACAAAAATTGGGCTAACTTTACTGTTTTCTTGTTTTTTAATTCATTAAACTGTTTTATGTTTTTAAAAAAAGCGTTTGAAAAATCGTTATGCAAATACCATGTGACAAAAAGTTGCAACAACCGTCATTTTATTCTCTAGGGTCTCTGAAAAAAAAAACACATATATAATGTTTGGAAGTTCTGAGCAATTTTCTAGAAAAAAAATTATGATTTTTACAGTGCCAGAATTTGCCCGGATGGGAAGTGGTTAAATATGTTTAACAATTTTTTTTAAATACATGTACTTGCAAAGTACATACCAAGCTCTTTACAGGACATATGTCTTAAGCTTCCAAAAGTGCTGTTACAATTAATTAGAAGTAGAAGTTTTGATAGGATGGAGAAGGGTCAAAAGTATATTTTGACACATTGTCTGTCCTGGTAGCACCAGCCACCAGAGCACCAAGTAGTGCTGACCGGAAGCATCTGGACAGTAAAGGTACTGTACACTTATGAAATATATAAACAACCATTTTAAGCATTTTTAATATCGGCTGTACTATTAATGTAATCTTTAAATTAGGGTGGAGTTCCGCTTTAAGAGCTTCACAAAGCTCTTACGCCAACGTATCTCGAGATACGCACGTAAGTGTAAATATGCGCCGTCGTATCTGTGCGCCGTGCCCACAGAACTAAGATACGCCTAAAAACTGACTTCATCCGTCAGACGTAACTTGCCTACCCCGGCGTATAGTGGGCGCATAGTTGCTGAAGGAGTTGCAGCACACTGAAGGTTTTTTTTACCTTAATAAAAAAATGCGTTAAGATGAAAAAAATCACCTGACTTTAGAATCACTTTATTATCCTAAAAAAAGCTGGCAAGCAGGTATTTCAGATCTATGTTGTATTTTATTAAAAATGTTTCAAAGTTAAAGGAGTTGTAAGCATTAAGGTGAAAAAACATCCGATGGTAACGCCCCCCCCCATCCCCCGAGCCCCCGTTTTACTTACCTGACCGTTCGAAATTCCCGGGCGCGTCCACGTCTTCCTCTTTGGTTCCCAGCCTGGCCGTTGATTGGCTAGGCTGGGCGGATTGATACCAACTTCTTACTAAATCCTTAAAATGTACAACCCATTGGGAGTCATCCCTAAAGATTCTCCAATGGTACTACTACCCCACAAATTAGTTAAGATCTTTCCATCCCAGTATCCGTTGTGTTGGCAGGAATGCGGAGAACAGGGATCCCTGCTGCATATTTGGTGGGACTGTCCTGTAATAAAGCCATTCTGAAATTATGTCTTCAACTTTCTATCTGCTGTTCTAACACTCCATGTGGAAAGCAACCCGGTAACATTGATTCTCCTTCTACACCACAAATCCTGGGCCTCAACTCAATCCCCTTTCCTCGTACATGGCATCATAGCAGCCAGAAGAAAGATAGCTGCTGCCTGGAAATGAGCTGAACCTCCAGATCGATCATTGTTTCTTCAACACCCGAACACTAGCACACAATTTGAACTGATGTTTGCGGTTAAAAATGGCAAGCGTGCGCCCTTCTGGAGGCACTGACACAAATGGCTGAATCACTCGGAATATACAGCAAGCATTTAAAAGTACAGATTATCCTGTCCCTTTAAGGCAGGGTACAGCCTAACCTAGGTATCACGAAGAGGACTTACTTCTCCACTCAAAGCTCTTGTCACCCACAAATTTACCATGTCTCTTATTGACAGCACTAACGCTCATAGGTTCCCCTCCCCTGTACCCCCTTTTCTCTTTACATATGTACCATGTTGCTGTAAAGTTTTTAGTACTGCACAAAATTTGTAATTACCAATGCAGTGTATGTTAATTTCATCCTACATATTTCTTAATAAAAACAAAACATTATAAAAAAGGTTAAGGTCCTATGGAGATTTTTAAGTACCAAAGTTTGGCGCCATTCCACGAGTGTGTGCAATTTTAAAGAGTGACATGTTAGGTATCTATTTACTCAGCATAACATAATTTTTCACATTATACAAAAATTGGGCTAACTTTACTGTTTTCTTGTTTTTTAATTCATTAAACTGTTTTATGTTTTTAAAAAAAGCGTTTGAAAAATCGTTATGCAAATACCATGTGACAAAAAGTTGCAACAACCGTCATTTTATTCTCTAGGGTCTCTGAAAAAAAAAACACATATATAATGTTTGGAAGTTCTGAGCAATTTTCTAGAAAAAAAATTATGATTTTTACAGTGCCAGAATTTGCCCGGATGGGAAGTGGTTAAATATGTTTAACAATTTTTTTTAAATACATGTACTTGCAAAGTACATACCAAGCTCTTTACAGGACATATGTCTTAAGCTTCCAAAAGTGCTGTTACAATTAATTAGAAGTAGAAGTTTTGATAGGATGGAGAAGGGTCAAAAGTATATTTTGACACATTGTCTGTCCTGGTAGCACCAGCCACCAGAGCACCAAGTGAAGGGAAATCTTAATAGGGATATAGAGGGCTTAATTTACTAAGCTGTAAAGTGTGGTGAACTAAAAGGATCCTGGGGTGATTTACCAACATTTTATGTAAACTGAAGAGAACCTGTACTTACTTCACCTACACATATTTTGATGTTGATTGTCTAATGCCGCGTACACAAAATCGGAAATTCCGACAAGAAAACTGTGGATTTTTAACCAACGAAATGTTGGTTTAAACTTGTGTTGCATACACACAGTCACACAAAATTTCGACCTTCAAGAATGTGGTGACCTAGAACACTATGACGAGCCGAGAAAAATTAAGTTCAATACTTCTGAGCATGCGTCGACTTGATTCCGAGCATGTATGTTTTTTTGTGTGTCGGAATTGCATACAGACGATCGGAATTTCCGACAAGAACTTTTCCCGTCTGAAAATTTTTGTTGTCGGAAATTCTGACAGAGAAAATCAGGTGGAGCATACACACGTTTGGAATTTTCGAAACAAAAGCTCACATCAAAATGTTCTTCTCGGAAATTCCAACCGTGTATATGCGGGATAAGACCATGATGACAAATGTTAATGTTTATGAAACCTCTCTGTTCTATTTCCATAATTCATTTACCATGGGGCCATAAAAACAAGGACATGTGTTTAAGTCACAAAATGGCATTATATGTGGGCAACAGATGGTGTTAAAGGCCCCCTCCTGCATATTACCTTTGATTCCCGAGAACCCATATGACAACCACTAAACCTAAAGTATTGAATTATACCAATAGCAACCAGCTTCTATGGTTACTGGGTCTGGCTGGCCCTTTCCTGTCCACTGTGCCTTGTTGGTTAGAGAGGTAGTCCATCACTGTGATTAGGGATGAGCCGAACACCTCCCCATTCGGTTCGCACCAGAACCTTCGAACGGAACGACCGTTCACGCGATCATTTAGAAACCCCATTGACGTCAATGGGACTCGAACGTTCGAATTCAAAAGTGCTCATTTTAAAGCCTAATATGAAAGTTATTGTCGTAAAACGTCTTTGAGAACCCGGGTCTTGCCCTAGGGAACATGTATCAATGGGAAAAAAAAGTTTTAAAAACGGTTGTTTTTTCTGGAGCAGCGATTTTAATGATGTTTAAAGTGAAAAAAAAAATGAAAAATTCCTTTAAATATCGTACCTGCTGGGTGTCTATAGTATGCATGTAAAGTGGCACGTGTTTAGAACTGTCCCTGCACAAAATGAGATTTATATAAGAAAAAGTAATTTAAAACTGCTTGCGGCTTTAATGTAATGTCTGGTCCCTGCAATATGGATGAAAATCATTGAGAAAAATAGACACAGACAGTACACACACCACGTAGCTTTAAGTGCACATTGCAGAGGACACGGCAGTACACACTAGACATGTGCAGACTGAAATATTTTGTTTCGTAATTTCGTTTTCGTCCGGAAAATAAATTTATTTCATTACTCCCAAAAATCATTTTGATTTATTTTGTTTTTGTCGGGAAAGTTTTCATCCGAAAACGACGATTTTCGATGCTTTGTCGAATTTTCGTCGTTCAATTCGACAAAGCATCGAAAATCGTTGTTTTGAATACAGTGAATAGGTAGAAATTAAAAAACGAAAAATCAACGATTTTCGGTGCTTTGTCGAATTTTCGTTGTTCAATTCGACAAAGCATCGAAAATCGTCATTCTGAATACAGTGAATAGGTAGGAATTGAATGACGAAAATCGACAAAGCATCAAAAATCGTCGGATCTGAACGAAAACGAAAATATAGCATTTTTTTAAGCCGGATCTTTCGGTTTTCGTTTCTTACGCTTTCATTTTCGTTCGTTTTAAACGATAATGAAAATACCAGATTTTCGGACGAAAATGTATGCTAACGAAAACGAATGCACATGTCTAGTACACACACCACATAGCTTTCGGTGCACACTGCAGAGGACACAGGCAGTACACACCACGTAGCTTTAGGTGCACACTGCAGAGGACACAGGCAGTAGACCACGTGAAAATACTGCAGCTAGCACAATCACCTGCCTGCCTGTCAGTAAATTAGGAAGAGCGGATCTAGCTAAACTATACAGTGTATAAATATATATACAACACCTGGGATGCATATATATCCTCTACACACTGTGGGCCAGATTCTCTAAGAATTCCGGCGGCGTAGCGTAAGCTAGTTACACTACGCCGCCGCATCGTACTAGAGCAAGTGCTTTAATCTCAAAGCACTTGCTCCGTAGGTTTCGCCTGCGTCGCGTAAATCGCGCAGCGTAAACCCGCGCAATTCAAATGGGGCGGCTTGTATTTAAATTAAGCGCGCCCCCGCGTCGAATGAACTGCGCATGCGCCGGCCGGGGAAAAAGCCCAGTGCACATGCTCCAGCTCACGTCGGAAAGCGTTGTTGAAACCGACGTCAAAACGACGTGAGCGTCATTTACGCAACTCCCTATTCGCAAACGAGTTAGTAAAACAACGTAAGCGACGGAAAAAGCCGACGCTGACCCGACGCCATACTCAACATGGCATCCGACGGGACCCGACGGCATCCAACTGTACTTCGTAAGGTTACTCCACATAGAAGCTGGGGTAACCTTACGCGAACGAAAACGGCGTACGCGACGACGGGGCGGCGTACTACCTCATTTGCATATGCAAATGCGAAAACAACGTAAAGGCCACCTAGTGGCCGGAGTTGTCATTACAACTACGATCCGCAAGTGTAATGGTTTTACACTTGTCGGATGTAGAAGCGTATCTATGCAAAAGTGATGCTAAGCATCACGCGCATAGATACGAGACAAAAAAAACGGCGATACGACGGGGTATCTGAGAATCTGGCCCTGTAACTTTAACTGACTAGCCTGCCTGCCTGCTCTATCTACCTACTAAATATGACTCTGTCTGTCTCTCTCTCTCTCTTTCTCTCTCTCTCTGTCTTCTCTCTCTTAACCACCGCAACACACTACACAAGGCCGACCTGCAGGTGGTTTTTTATAGTGTGGGGCATGTACTAAACCCCCTGAGCCATAATTGGCCAAAGCCACCCTGGCTTTGGCCAATTATTGCTCTCCGTTTTTTGCAAGCTGTGATTGGCCAAGCATGCTGGTCATAGTGCATGCTTGGCCAATCATCAGCCAGCAATGCACTGCAATGCCGCAGTGAATTATGAGCCGTGAAACGCCACTCGAATTTTGTGCGAACGGCCCAAAACGTTTGTAATTCGACGAACGATCGATCATACGATGTTCGAGTCGAACATGAGTTCGACTCAAATACGAAGCTCATCCCTAACTGTGATGGGCTAATGTAAAGGCTCAAGAAGCAGGATGAACTTGCTTAATTATAAGAATTTATCATATTTTACATGATTTTTACATATAAAGTTTGCTACTTTTGAGTTGATAATGGATAGTATATTATTTTATTAGTAAAATATTAACAACAAAAACATAAGGGCCTTGCACATCTCTGTTACAGTGTCTATATAACTATAACTCATGACTGCAAAATACACAGTGATATGTTTAGACCTACTACCTTGGTAAGCTGTTAAAGCTGGCAAATACTGTACTCTATATGGGTGAGGGGCATTTTTTTACACAATGTCTGCTACAATAGGAATATTTTATATGTTACTGTATTTTATGTCTTAAAAATCATTTAGTTCCGCTGTGGTAATTATTTCACATAGATTTTTATTGGGTTTTACCAAGAAGTAAAATATACTCTATATAAATAGATAAGGATATTCCTCTGAAAACAAAGAGGGGGGTGCAAACATAAAACATGAGTGTGAATGTATCAATACAGAGGTAATTTGTGTTTGCTATAACAAAGTATCAGCAGTATGTTAGGACGCAAGACAATCAAGAAGATTGGATAGTAAAGTACCATAGGGAGAGAGAGAGGCAGGTGTCCTGCTGTGGTAATCAGTTACTATGAGGTTTACGTATATAACGTATACTTGTTAGAATGATGATATTTATGTTTGCATATGTATTTTGTGGATTTTGCATGTAAATTGATTTTACATTTTAATAGTGTTTAGCGTTCTAGCGTTCTCCACTTTTTAAAGAAAAACAGCCTTTTTTAATAATTCTGAAAAGCAAATTTAAACTTCATATTACTATAACTACTATATTATATTAATAAATTAAATTGCCTGTCCCCCAACAAAAAATAAAAATGAGTAAATGTACAAAATGTGAGTAATGAATTTCCAGTGGAATAAAGAACATTTTAGAGGTAGTACAGCTTTTCCTAAATGAGCACTCCCTTCATTCAGTACACTGTGGATTGTGTGCCCTAAAAGGTGAAAGTTGCTAACATGAAAGAAAAATCTTCCAGAAGAGATTCAAGGTACCTAGCTTTTGATGTATTGTATTTCTCTACAGATGCTAATTTCCTAAAAAATACTTTGGGACTTTTGAGAAAGTTTCATGTAACCATTTAAAGATAACATTTTATCTGCTTATATTTTTTCTGATTTTCTCACTTTTTATTTTATTTAATAAAATTGAAAAAATAAATGTTCTTTTTTCATTGTACACCTTATTTTAAACCAAGTATTGTTATCACTGGGTGTCTGTACTTTTCTATTCAATGTAGGCAGATAATATCAGGTTATAGGGTGTTGCACATAACTTTATCAAAACATCACAGCACTCTGCTTCAGTATTCCTTTTAAAGCGGAGCTCCACCGTAAAGTGGAACTTCTGCTCATCAGATTTCTCCCCCCCTCCGGTGCCACAATTGGCACATTTCAGGGGGGGGGGGGGCAGATACCTCCGCCCAGAACGTCAGTTCCTGTCATCCCCCCCCCCCCCGTTGTGTTCTAAGAAACACACAGCTCCCAGAACACAGTGGGGACCAGTGAAAGACACGCAGTGCTGCTCACGCATGCGCAGTAGGGAACGGGCAGTGAAGCCGCAACGCAGTCAAGGGGCAGCCGAGAGACAAACGGTTGCTCGTCTTCTGCTGCTGACATCGCTGGACTCCAGGACAGGTAAGTGTCCATTTATTAAAAGTCAGCAAATAGGAAGAGGGAGTTACCACTCCAGGTGGGTATGCTGGACAATCAATGACTTCTCAAGGGTGCCGGCAATGCGCAAGGCAAAATGTAGAGGCTATGAAATGGACAGCCGCACTCCAAAAAACCTTTAGGTTGTCTTTATCGTAAAACGGATGGAAAATGCACTACAAAATACAGCAAAAATAGGAATATTCACCCTACGCGTTTCATTACAGATCAGCGCTCAGTCTTGGCTTATTAAAAGTAAGCAGCTGCAGTATTTGAAGCAGCTGGATTTAAAAAAAAATTACGGCAGAGCTCCGCTTTAGGAGCCTTCACCCCTGATGTAAGCAGTGGGCTATATTTTTAGGAAAGGTAATGCATATATCCAAACACCTTGATGGGTATTCATAAACCTAGAGGACTAGGTATTCATAGGCAGGAGCTGCGGTAATTTAAATTTACCTTTAGAAATCCCAGGTGAAGTCATTGACCAAAGTTCGGTACACTATATTGTCAAAAGTATTGAGATGCCTGCTTTTACATCCACGTGAATTTAAATGACATCCTGGTCTTAGGGGGTTATTTAGCGTGCTTTTTAAGGGGAATGTGGCTAGCCTGGTGCTTGAAATTGGAGGCTGCATACTCACAACTATTCTTTTCTTGGCTATGCAGGCTGCATTTCTAGATAAAGGTATGGTTTAAATATTTAAGAAAAACCGAACTAGCTCTATTGTTAAAAATGTTCCCACTCCCACCCCCCACTTCTGCCTAACCTGTGTAAAAAACATCTGAATACAGTACTTTTTTTTTAATCCACTCCAGTCCAGTGTCATATGATCCGGCATCTCAGTGTAAAGAGGCACTCAAGAATGGCTCCAAATTCCTGGTGCCTTGACATCCCGCATATGCCCGCATGGCCCAGCCACTGTCAGTGCTCCCTCCTCTCCCTTGCAAAAGTCACTCACTGACACTTGGTGCTCCCTCCTATACCCTGCAAGTTACTCACTGACACATGGGAGTCTTAGCTGTGGGATCATTTGACAGGACCAGAGTGGATTAAAAATAGTAAGTACACATATCTTTTTTATACAAGTTAGGTAGGATTGATATAGGCAGAATATGTACAGAATAAAGGTATAGGATAGGTATAAACATATATACAGGCAGTCACCGAGTTTCAAACATCTGACTTACATACGACTTATACTTACAAATGGAGGGAGACAACAGGAAGTGAGAGAAAATCTACTCCTAGAAAGGGAAATTCACTCCTGTAAGAGTATTGCCGCGTACACACGCTCGGAATTCCTGACAACAAATGTCCGATGGGAGCTTTTGGTTGGAAATTCTGACGGAATTTCCATCAACAAAAATTTGAGAGCTAGTTCTCAAATTTTCCGACAACAAAATCCGTTCTCGTAAATTTCAATCATTTGTGGACAATTCCGACGCACAAAATTCCACGCATGCTCTGAATCAATTATGAGACAGAAGCGCTTGGTCTGGTAAAACTAGCATTCGTAATGGAGATAGCACATTCGTCACGCTGTAACAAACTGAAAAGCATGAGGTGGAAAAACGCAAATCGTCTCTCACCAAACTTCTACTAACACGACTGGTATTGAACGTCTCTTTTCTAGTGCCATCATACATCTTGTACGTCACCGCATTCTTGACGTTCGGAATTTTCGACAACATTTGTGTGACCATGTGTATGGAAGATGAGTTTGAGCCAACATCCATTGGA
Organism: Rana kukunoris; assembly: GCA_029574335.1. Lineage (NCBI taxonomy): Eukaryota > Metazoa > Chordata > Amphibia > Anura > Ranidae > Rana > Rana kukunoris. The sequence continues at coordinate 602,088,258 of CM056049.1, forward strand.
AATGTATCCACGGTTCTGTTGTCGGAATGTCTGATCGTCTGTACGCTGCATTATCATGGGAAAACGGTGTCTCTACTGATGCTTTATCACAAATCTTTGTTTCTAACAACCCAACATTTTTAAAATCCAATTATTACAGGGACAGAGAATTAGGCACAATCTTCTTAACAGGGGCACAGACAACAAAACAAACGTTACAGGGGTGTTAACCCTTTCCTATGCTATCCAAAAAACGTAAAAATAAATTGGGGGGCTGGAGTTACACCTAAAGAATTTACCTGCTCTAACTTACATACAAATTTAACTTAAGATTAAGCCTACAGAACCTATCTTTTCTGTAAGCTGGGGACTTCCTGTAGTTAGGCTTTTCTTCCACTTTAACCACTTAAGACCCGGACCTTTAGTCAGCTAAAGGACCCAGCCAGGTTTTGCGATTCAGCACTACGTCGATTTAACAAACAATTGCGCGGTCGTGCGACGTGGCTCTCAAACAAAATTGGTGTCCTTTTTTTCCCACAAATAGAGCTTTCTTTTGGTGGTATTTGATCACCTCTGCGGTTTTTATTTTTTGCACTATAAACAAAAATATAGCGACAAAATGTATAGCGTTTACAAAATAGGGGATAGTTTTATTGCATTTTTATAAAAACATTTTTTTTACTACTAATGGTGGCGATCAGCAATTTTTTTCGTGACTGCGACATTATGGCAACCTTACGGCGGACACTTCGGACAATTTTGACAAATTTTTGGGACAATTGTCATTTTCACAGCAAAATTGATATTGTTTATTGCGGTTTGGGAGTTAACCACAGGGGGCGCTGAAGGGGTTATGTGTTCCCTAATGTGTGATGTCATCGATTGTGATTCCCTGTATAAGGGATCACGCGATCGATGATGCCGCCACAGTGAAGGACGGGGAATCCGTGTTTACACACGGCTCTCACCGTTCTTCAGCTCCGGGGACCGATTGCCGCACTCCAGCAGCGATCGGGTCCACGAGTCCCGCGGTCCCGGTCACGGAGCTTTGGACTGGGTCACATGCACGCGCCCGCGGCGCCACGTACAAGTATGTGATTGTGCCCAGCCGTGCCATTCTGCCGACGTATATCGGCGTTAAGGGGTCCTTAAAGCGGAGCTCCAGCCGCGATTTTTTTTTTTTAAAGTCAGCAGCTACTAACAGTGTAGCTGCTGACTTTAAATAAGGACACTTACCTTGTCCTACTTGCCCGCACTGATGGGCCCCCCGATGCCGGTCCCACGATCGCTCCGGGTCCCGCGCCGCCATTCACACTATGGGAAACAGACAGTGAAGCCGTACGGCTTCACTGCCCATTTCCTACTGCGCCTGCGTGAGTCTCACGCTGGCTTGTGAATGGGCGCGCTGCTCTCTGAGAACACACACAGTTCCCAGAAAGCAGCGCACCCCATTCACAAGCATAAGGACAAGAAGAAAAGGCACCGCGGAGTGGAAGAGGCAGATTACGGACTTCCGCATAGCAACAGGTATTTCGGGTGAGTATTTTTTTAATTTTTTTCAGTATTTTTTTATTTTTTTAAACAACATGGGAAAATGTTGTTTTCCTGGGTGGAGCTCCGCTTTAAGTGTTTTTTGTTTTTTTAATTAGTACACACACCCCACAGCTGTGGGGGGGTTTTATGTCAATTTAGTGACAATATATTGCTGAATTATTAAGCAGCCCTGTACTAGCTTGTTATTATCTTATTAATTTAACAATATAAATAGACTGCTGCTGACTTTAAAGAGTGCACACAATTAAATGTGCATAATTACCACTATATGCATATAAGTATGCATGCTACATGTCTTTAAGCACAATTTGTGCACAGTGTACTCAAACATTGCAGATGTTTGGTTTTAACCTTTCACAAATAAATATGCAATTTTAAGGACAAATTTAGCAGTTTCATGAACAGGAACAGTAACCCTACTTATAACCCATGAGAAGTTAAAGTGTGCTGTCCACGAGATCTGCTGACAAATGCATATTTTAAGCATGACTTTGGACTTTCTTCTGGGTTGCTAAGACTTTTATGATCATCTTCTAATATGTTATTCAATCAATTTAATATGCCACATATGTATTCCATGGTAAACATAAATGTAACTGATTAGCTTCATATTCGTTTTTCTCAAAGTACTCCACAGCTCTATTCCACAGAAATGAGGTAAAATGCACAGGATTGGGATAAACACACTCATTTAAAGAACCTCTGCATTATTTAGCAAAGCTATAATGATGAATCAGACTAAGTAAAATGAGATCTATAATTGTGCTATAAATTTTCTATATGAATAGAATTTTTCTCAGCAGAGATATGTGTAATAAACCAATTAGCTTAATGTAGCTTTCTTTTTGCAATAATGGTAAATATGGTAACATAAAATGCATAAGTTCCGTGTTCAAAAACAAACAGATTAGGTTCTGCATCACAGCACTATTGAAAGTAGGGATGACTAGATTTTTGGAGTCAAAAAATAAACCGTAATAAATATTAAAGGTTTGGAAGATCATTCTAAACATGTGGAAGAAAAGTTGTAAGGGGAGGCAACTCAATACAGAGTTCCTTCCGATTCTATCAGTTCATAGATGATGGAGTTTTTATACCGTATGCTCCGTTTTCTGTTACTGAATACAATGGACAGAATACATTTTGTACTGTAAATTATAAATGTGTTATAATCACACCTTTATGAGAATATGGTGCTGACACTGGGTAATTTTTTTACAACAGATAATATGAATGCCATCTTCACATGCCATACAGTTCTGTGCCATTTGTAAATGTAGAATGCTGAAGTGATAAAGATGACACCATTTAACTTGTAGTAATGTTACCAACAGAAAAAGATTAATTGATTTATTCAATCTGAATTGTCATCTTTTGCACTAGCCAATAGAATGGTTGTATGCACGACCCCTTTATCAAAGCAAACTGCTTGGATGCCTAATTGTTGCCATGATAGTGTTAAATCCAGGATTCTTATGATGAAGAATATCGCTACTTGTGTGCAAAACATTTCTTTGGCTAAGCATTGTTTTTGCATAAAGTGTATTTCCACTTTTTCAGCCAAATCGGAATAACATCTACTTTATATTTGGTATATGCCCCCATCTACATAGCATAACTTAAAACCTGTGCAGGCAGTAGTGTTTGGGCGAGCAGTTCGGACTGAGCATAAGTTCATCACAAACTTCGCCCTATTCGCCTGTTCAGCAAACACCCGAATTTGCAGGGTGCTTGGTGGGCTGTTACCCCGCTGAGCACCCCATAATGCACTGCACAGTGAATTTTAAGCCATTATTGAGCAAAGACTTGCCCAATCAGGGCAAAGTGAATATCTTGTTGTTAAGTAGCGAGGCCGGGAAGCCGGCTGCTGCATCCTTAACAACGGATGAGTCATCAGCTGTCAACGGGTTTAACCGCTGACACCTTAGGCCGTGTACACACGATCAAATCTATCTGCTGGAAACGGTCTGACAGTCCGTTTCAGCAGACAGATTCGATCGTGTGTACCGGCGGACAGACAGATTTGGCCAGCCGACAGATTTTAAAGCATGCTTTAAAATCTGTCTGCTGGGAATCCGTCCGTCCGACATGTCTGCTGGTTAGTACGCTAACCAGCAGACATATCTGCTCGCACATGCTTCGAATGGATTCAAAGCATGCGCGGAAGTGTTTTTCTTCCTGGTGCGGTGACATGGCAGCGTCAACGTCATCGCCACATCACCGCGTTGTCTGCCGGCGGGGATTTTGGTTTGATCATGTGTACAGTGATCCAACCAAAACAGCCCAGCAGACAAATCTGTTCAAATCGGTCTGTCAGACCAATTTAAACAGATGTATTTGGTCGTGTGTACGTGGCCTTAATGAAATGAAAAAACATTGCCAGCAATAGAAAAATTTGAAAAAAGCATGGAGTCCCCCCTAATCTATACCAAGCCCTTTAGGTCCGGTATGGATGTTACGGGGAACACCACACTAATTTTATTTTAGAAATAAAAGAAAATTAGATCCACACCTGATGCTTATCCAAACACGCAGCCTGGCAGGTCAGGAAAGGGGATACGAGTACCCATTACTCATTCACATGGGTGGGCCTTTTAAAGGTGGATTCCAGATTCCGATAAGCCCTCTGCCTGTAGACCCAGGGGGCTTCCAGGTTTCAAAAAGATCCCTGCCTGTAGACCCACACAACCAAAGCCCAGGGTTGTGGGGAAAAGGCACTAGGGCCCCTTGACATAGGGGGGTGCTGTGGGACAGGGGGACTCTGCATCCCAGCCCAACGCAGCTTGTCCCAATGTTGATAGGGACAATGGCCTCTTCCTCACAACCCTGGGCTTTGGTTGTGTGGGTCTACAGGCAGGGATATTTTTGAAACCTGTAAGCCCCCTTTAACAAGGGGGTCCACCAGATCCTGTCCCATGTGAATGCATATGGGGTACATTGTACCCCTACTTATTCACCAAAAAAAGTGTTAAAAATAAATAAGAACACACACACACACTTTTTGACAACTCCTTTATTAAAAACAAAAAACAATGTCCCCCGATGTAGATCCATCATCAATCATGACGCCCGCCACCACCGCCAGACCTGAAAAAAAAAAAAAAGCTCTGCCTGTGACAAAGGCTAAACGCCAACTGCCTGCTTCACTGTTTGACAGTTCTTAAACAAGGGATGGGGCCACCTGGTAGCGTCACCTGGTGGCAACGCCCCCATGTGATGTTACGACCCAACATGCACAGATACAGTTGCCTGTAGCTCCCTAGAAGATGTTAACACTACAAAACAGTGGCTGTGGTTTTATGTTGCCACCCATTCACAGGAACAAAGACAGAGGAAAATAGCAGGATCAACAGGTAATTATGGCTGTTTTACAAATTCCAAACAGATAGCACGCGCTACTACATTTGATAGTAAAATAGGGAGCTATTTAATGAACTTCACTATTTGAATTTACTTTTACTTCTATTAAAAAAAAAAATGAAGAACACAAATGGTCTGTGGTTACAGTGTTAATCTGGGGGTCTTTGTAGCCACCTGTTTACTCACATTACTGGCAGCATCATAAACACATAGGACATTGATGACATGGTCCAGGCCCCCCTACCGCGGCAATGTCTGCAATTTACTCCACATCATGCTTTTCCTTCTTCTAACAGTGCTTTCACATGCTTGAAAAGACGCTATTGAATCTGCTTTCTGCACCACTGCAAATATAAAGGATTTAACTGGAGAACATCTGGTGCTACATTTTTATTTTATGTATATTATATTATAGAAACTAGACAAATCTTAAATAGAAACTATGATATATTTTAAATATTTATACATTTTGTAAAGTAAGACTGGGATATAGGGCCCTCGTGTGTTGTAAGCCCAATTATAAGAGCCTAATACTGTTCTGAATATATTTCCAATTTAAGCAGCACATATGTTTTAAAAGCTAAGTGCTTAATATTCTACCACAGAATGGTGTGCACAGTCATTTCAAGACACAGGGATGGAAAGGTACCTGAACTGTGTATTTGTATCAAGTCGCTAACAAAAATATGCCCGTTCCTTGAACATTAAACCATAAGGCTACTTTCACACTGAGGCATTTTGCAGGCGTTATAGAGCTAAAAATATCACCTGCAAAGCACCCTGGTAGAGCTTCTCCTTTCACTACAGCGTAAAAACGAGAGGGCCTTCACACTGGAGCGGTGTGCTGGCAGGACGCTCAAAAAAGTCCTGCCAGCCGAATCTTTGAAGTTCTGTAAGAGCTGTGTATAAACTGCTCCTAAAGTGCCCCTGCCCATTCCGGCCCATGTGTATTAGGGTCCTTTCACACGGAGCGGACCGTTTTTCGGTCTGCTCTGTGTGTGTCCGTCGGCTCAGCGGGGGGTCCCGCTCAGCTGTCGGTGGACAGGGTGGTCCCCGCACACTGTACAGGGACCGCCCTGTCTCTCCTCCGCTCTCCCCTATGGGGAATCGGATGAAAAGGGACCGTTTGTCTGTCTTCATCCGATCCGTTCCGCCGGACGGAAGAAAAATAGGGTTTTCTTCCGTCCGAAAAAACGGATCCAGATGGATGTGGATCTTTGCGTCCTTGTAAAACCGGACGAACGGAGGCGGACATGTGAAAGGGGCCTTAGGCATTAGTCTAGAATCAATATTTTAAAAAGGACCGACATTCACTTTTGGGCCTGTGCACACTGGCTTTAGACAGTATAGGGCTTTTTTCAGCGGGAACGCGGGGGGAACGCAGTTCCGGCACCTCTTGGACTGTATGTAATGGCAAGGGGTGATGGGATGTGCTGCAAGGTATTGATGCTTACTGCTGGGGATCTATTTGTGCAGGGGGGTCTATTGTTGCTGTGGAGGTCTATTGTTGCTGGTGGGGGACCTATTGTTGCTGGTGGGGGACCTATTGTTGCTGGGAGTGTGTTATGTTGCTGGGGGGTCAGTTGTTGCTAAATAAAGGTCTACGGTTGGTAGAGGGGTCTATTGTTGATTGCAGCCAGAAAGTCTATTAATACTGGCTGTATAGAGATCTGTTGATGCTGCCAGGAGTCTATTGTTGCTGGGGGGAGATTTTGTTGTGGTTGGTCCATTGTTGTTAGGGGGATCTATTGTAGCTGGCTACAGGGGATCTATTTTACAGTTTCTCTTGATATCATTACCAAATTCCATACAAATTTCTTAGCACCACAAAATTATACTTGTTTCTATATTGTCTAAAAGGGGCAGTACTAGGAGGTGGTAGGGGGCGGAGAAAAGGGGTGACTTGAAAAGGAGTAGTTCCTGCACCTATTGTCTGATAAAAAAAGCCCTGAGTATAGGTGCAGCATGTACAGCAACCTTTTACAATGTATTTGCACATTTTCAGCCAACTTCAAGCAGCTTTCTTGAAGCCTTTAACGAAAACTTCGGGCCAGATTCACAGAGCCATTACGCCTGTCTAACTGGTGTTAGACTGGAGTACTTTCAAATTACGCGCGTTTTCTAGCTAGTCTGAAACCTCAAACCATGAAAAGACGGCTGCGGGCTTCAATTCGACTGGATTACGTGTTCGTACGCCTTCGGATCTACGCTGCAATAAAATTGCGGCCACTGGGTGGACTTCCCGTCGTTTTCCGCGTCGGGGTATGCTAATGAGCTTTTGCCGGCGATCCCAGAAATTACGATCTTCAATCGCAATCTCTTACGGCATCTTTAGTCATCTTTTTTTTTGCGTTTCACTATACCAGCTTTTTGCTGGTCTAATATTAGACATCCCATGTTAAGTATGGCCGTCGTTCCCGCGTCAAATTTCTACGTTTTCCGACGTCTTTTATTATTTTTAACGTAAGTCGTCCAGGAATAGGAATGTTCGTAAACGACGCTACTCAAACAACAAATGACGTAACGACGTGATTTCACGCAATGCACGGCGGGAGATTTCTGAACAGAGCATGCGCAGTTCGATCGCCGCGGGGACGCGCTTAATTTAAATGCTTCACGCCCCCTAATCGCGTATTTCGATTACGCGACAAGAAATAGACTACGCCGCCGTAGCGTACGGGCAAAAATCTACCAGAATTCGGTGTAGAGCCTGGTAAAATACGGCAGCGTAGAGTATTTCGATTACGCAGCGCAATATTAAGTGTATGTGAATCTGGCCCTTCATCTCCAATTTAAGGAGTCATTATGGAGCAGATCATAATGGAAATGCTGGCTGTTAACTTTAAACAAGTAACTAACAGGCATTAGCAAGCTTTTAGTAAGCTTCATCACTTCATAAATCTTGTAATAACGATCAGTGTCTTATATCCTTTGTAAAAGTTTGCTGTACAAGTATACAAAGAGCTCTCAAAAGTTCTGAAAAATTCTTATAGGCCAATGTATAGTTGTGCCTTACTGTACATGGCCATTCCCCACGGAGTGTCTAAAAGTGAGTCTCTGCACTGGTTCCTTCCACCCCTCCCACATGATGTCCTTTTTCCCATACCCTGGAGATAACGCTATCTGTGGAGTCTGTAGTGGTGTCTAAGAATGGTATGTTCTTCCAGTATTTTTATGGTTGGGCACTACTATAAGATTGCTATTTATTACTAAATTTATCTTCAAGTAAACCTTTCATAAGAGAAATATTCTGGCTTCAATTGTGTCTAAAACATATTAGCTACATAACCTGTTATGAATGTTTGTTTTGGGTTGGTGACTCAAAAGCCAGAAAAATAACATTCCAGCCAGGCAATTAGCATTTACAAAATAAGAATCAGCAATGGCAAACTCTGTGTGTCTTTCAGTGAAGGTTTCCTTTAGTTTATGTATGGCCATCACCGTTTACTTTCAACTATGATGCAATCAGTGGCGTTTCTATAAAGTATATGTTTCTGGTGTCAATACCAACTGCTCGACGTTGATTTTAGCACTATTAAAGATCCATTCCGCCCTAAAAGGTTTCATCTAATAAACAATGTTGCATTCTTTAGAAAAGTCTATTGTCTTTCTGTTGATAGAAAACAAAGAAAAAAATGTGCTTCGTGACCCTACTTGCTGTATAGGAATCTTGCAAGTGCGGACCTGTTCCCCAGTTGGCAGCGTGGCTATCATTGTGGACACAGTAATGTGTTATAGAAGTAATCTATTATAGGTCCTTTTTCAGAGAATATACACAGAAGAAAGGAGATCTTTAAAAAAAAAAAGTAGAAAGCAAAGAGCCCTATAACTGTTTCTGTGATATATGTTGTAATATACATTTTGGTGTCATCACTGAGTAAAAGCCACAGATCATCACAAAATGTGACATAAGTAATTTCTTTGTTAGTTTTTCATCACTTACTGTATATTACCTAGCAAATTTCTCAGCGTTAGAATTTATGGTGATTACTTTATTATATTGGACTTAGTTCAATAACCTTATGAGATTATAGCCTGTTTTACATGTGAAGGTTTGTCCCCGCTCAATGAGTGGCCTAAGATGGATATAGAACGTTAAAGGGGTTGTAAGGGAAACATTTTTTTTTCATAATAAGCATCCTTTACCTGCAGACATTCCTCTTTTCACTTCCCCATTGTTCGGTTTTGCTCAGAAGTTTCTCTATTTCTTCTCTGTTCTGTTCACTTCCTGCTTGTCTGATTGTTACTGACCACCGTGAAGGGAGGCTTTACTGCAGTGGTCAGTGACATGCTCGCCCCCTCCTGGGAACTACATCTGTGCAGCAGGACGCCCTCTAAGTGTTAGGCCACGTACACACGAGGAGACAAATCGGATGAAAACGGTCCGACAGACCATTTTCATCGGACATGTCTCCTGGGATGATTTGGTTTGATCTGTGTACACATGATCAAACCAAAATCTCCGCGGACAGACAGTGCGGTGAAGTGGCGGTGACGTTGACGCCGCCACTTCACCGAACTAGGAAGTAAAATACTTCCACGCATTCGTCAAATCCATTTGACGCATGCAGGAGATTTCGGTCCGCTGGTTAGGCGTACTAACCAGCGGACATGTCGGACAGACGGGTTTCCAGCAGACAAGTTTAAAAAACATGCTTTAAAACTTTTGTCCACTGGAAACCTGTCTGCTAGCCCGTACACACGATCGAATCTGTCCGCTGAAACTGGTCTGCGGACCAGTTTCAGCAGATATATTCGATCGTGTGTACGCGGCCTTAGAGACTTCAAGGAGGTGTGAATTACTGGGTGTGCCACATACTGGGAAATGTAGTTCTTACATGAAAGAGCATCGCAAACCAGGAAGTGAATGAGAGAACAGAAACTAGAACACCGGAGGTGATATAGATGAAGGAATTGAATAGGTATTTACTTTTTTTTTAACAGAATAGTTACATTATTCTGTCTGTCTACCTTGCAGACATTATTTTTTTTTTTCCTTTACAGCTCCTTTAAGTCCTAAGTACCTGTTGAATTACAACAGTACAAAATGTTGGTTTTGTTATTTTTTATATATATGTATATATATTATTAAATACTGACATACCGTTCAGCTTGTACATACTGATTGGTTCCATATTGCCTTGCATTTAGCCGTATAAAAGAAATGTGAACCCAAAAGAGTAGGTCAATTAATGGGATGACCAGGAGGCATGTAAAGCATAGCACTTCAAGAAGTTGATGTGCCAAAGTGAGTGTCAGCTATCAGCATTATTTTACCATCACACATTCAGCAACATAACAGCTCCTCAAACTGGAAATACTACTTACTAGGGATGTTACTGATTAAAATTTTCATGTTCGATTAATCGATTTTTTTTAAATCGATTAATTAACTAATTTCGCTTAATTATAACACTCATACAGATCCAACTACATTTAGCTGATCTCCTTGCAGGCTGATTCCCAGTGCAGCTACCAACCAATGGAAAAATGGATAGCAGGATACAAAAAACACACAAAGGCAGCGCTCGATGGGAATAGCATTAAAACTTTTATAGTCTTCAAGTAGGTAACAAAATAAATATTGCACTGGAGATAAAATCGATGTAGCTACATAAACTGTAAAAATGGTGCGATTAATACCAAATGGTAGCAAAAGCAGTCATAAAAACATGTAGCTAAGTATGATACTGGTATAAAAATGTGTACAACGATGCCACTGCTGAATCCAGATGAGAAGGGGTTAACATCAGTCCGTCGGCTTGTGGATGTCCCGTGAAGATAACTATCACAACTCCTAGTGGCTGTAAAATCCCAGGTTGATAGAGGGAAGTGATAGAGGGAAGTGTAACAGCCCATGCGTGTGGCAGATAGTAAGGTCCTGCCAGCATGCAGATATGAAGGCACAGCAAAAGAGCCCTTTAGATGGACACGGCAAGCCCCGCCAGTGTCTGTGACGTCACTGGATCTCCGACGGAACTCCCTGAAGCTGGCAGAGAGGTGAGTAACGGTCAAAAGAATTTTGATCGATCAAAAAAATTAACGATTAATCGAGGAATTAATAGTTAATTTTCACAGCCCTACTAAATACTGTAATTCTGTTTACTTCCAAATTATCTTAAGAGTTTAAGTCACAAGGCTACTGTAGAAACTTTGGTGCCCATGGGTGTTGCACAAGGGGTTGCAGGGCCACATTCGCAACCCTGCCCCTACATCCAGTAGGCCTCTGCTGCCTCCATATCCTTTGCAAAGTCCAGCTCCGATCTGCCCTAGGGCCACACAGCCATGCTCCAGTACTGGGCTTACACTTTGCTTTCCACAGTCCACACCCCTTCATTCTCATTGGCTGGGGAGAAGCTGTGAGCCATTTTCTGAATTGAGAGGAGCATGGGGTGAGAACAGCCCAGGATGGGGAAACATCTGTGTTGTGTGCTGGCAACATGAAATGGTAACCAAGCTCAGCAAGGAAAGTGGAGGAGAGTACCATCCTGTATCCACAATGGGACCAATGTCACTGGTGAGGTAATACACCGCTCAGTGTCTCCTAGTCACCAGCTGGGACTCTCTGTATCCCCCAACCAGGGATTACGCTTACCCCAATCCCCTGAAATAGGGAAAAGACACACACCTTAGGGAGGTGACCATCCCCCAACACCTGCCAACACTGACAGAGAAACTATCAGAACTATCAAAAAAAAAAAAAAACTTAACATCTCCTGAGGGGCTGCAGGCTTCAGATTTTGTGTCACATGGCTTTGCGCCCCACATCTAAGCTGTACCCCCCCCAAAGCCCCCTGACCACCCCCTCTATCCTGGATGCTGAGCTCCTTTCCCGTTACATCACTCTATACTGCTCCTCCTCCGCAGGGCTGAAATCACATTCTTTTACAACACAACAAGTCAGCCATGATCTGCACAGGGTGTATCTGCCTACTGCAACTACACTGCCATTCCGACCAGAGAATTTCACAGGTCAGAACAGCAACATAAAAGCCAGATACACCCTGTGAAGGCTGAAAGACTGTGTGTAAAGGAATGTAATTTCAGCCCTGTGTAATGTGGGGGGGGGGGGTTGTATACAGTGCTGGGATGGGAAAGGAGCTCTGCCAAGTGACCTGCCAAGGGTCCCTGTCCTCTGATTCTCCAGCTGTGATCCCTGTCTTGTGATTCTCCAGAGGTGATCCCTGTCCTCTGATGTAAGGAGGAACTCTGGGAACTCAAAACTCTTAAGCCACTTTGAGTATCTTAGCGTGCGGTGGCGGGGGCAGGTCAACTTTTGAATCAGGGCCCACAAGCTTCAAGCTACCTGTTGGTGTCTACTGCAATTTTACAGTTACTTAAAGTGGATTCCCAACAATTTTGGTGTCAATTTTCAAATGTTCTAAAGGGCTAGGTGTAGGGGCAGAATAAGGGAAAATTGATTTAGCCTTTTACATGAATGGGCAGTTAAAATGAACATGACTTCATTTCATTTACTAAAGTAACTAAACATTACTTTGATAAGTGAACATTCTCTACTATCTTCGTAGATCAAACTTGACAAGCTCAATTCACAAACCTTTAACACCAAGCCACTCTATTTTCAGCCATGTTTCATTGGACTCAATTGAAAATAACTGACACTTAAAAAAAAATAAGGATACATATCGTGGTATGTTAACTCTGTGAATTGAGCCTAATGTACGTTCATTATTAAAGTACTGCCATAAATTGTAAAGCAAAAGCACACACAGTATATAGCAGAGAGACATTTTGTCAGCTATCCCGGTATTATGCCTATTAATTAAAGATGAGCAAAATGGAATGGACGTACTACAAAATTCCTGATTCATACACTTATGGATTAGGTAAAGGAGTGGATTTTAGAATATTTTTTCTTCCTTCTCCATAAATTATAATTGGAAGAGGCATGTGACAATATTGCATCAGATCTAGTTTTTACTCAGATTGCCCTTTTATTGTCTTCTTTCAAATCCGTTTGCTCATCTCTAGTAGCACTTCTAATTATATTAATGTTATGACATCACCTAGTCATGATCTGCTGCATTATTTGAAATATTGTTTCAGCTCAGAATATAGCAGCATGCATTGCATATATAAGGTGACCAGATTTTTTAAATGAAATCCAGGGACATATTTTTCCTTACTAGTAATGGCAACAATCAGCGACTCGCTGCCCGTTGCCGCCCTCCTCACAGCCTCTCAAGTCTTATGCCGCGTACACACGATCGGTCCATCAGATAAGAACGGTCTGATGGACCGTTTTCATCGGTTAACCGATGAAGCTGACTGATGGTCCGTCGTGTCTACACACCATCGGTTAAAAAAACGATCGTGTCAGAACGCGGTGATGTAAAACACAACGACGTGCAGTAAAAAATTAAGTTCATTGCTTCCAAGCATTGCTTCGACTTGATTCTGAGCATGCGTGGATTTTTAACCGATGGTCGTGCCTACTAACGATTGTTTTTTTTCTATCGGTTAGGAATCCATCGATTAAATTTAAAACTATTTTTTTTTAACAGATGGTTAAATCAGTGTTTCCCAACTCCAGTCCTCAAGGCACACCAACAGATCATGTTTTCTGGATTTCCATTATTTTGCACAGGTGATTTGATCAGGTTCACTGCCTTGGTAATTACCACAGCTGTTTCAATTGAGGGAAATCCTGAAAACATGACCTGTTGGTGAGCCTTGAGGACTGGAGTTGGGAAACACTGGGCTAAATAACCAATGGCGCCCACACACGATCGATTTGGACTGATGAAAATGGTCCATCAGACCGTTCTCATTGGTTTAACCGATCGTGTGTACGTGGCATTACTCTTCGGGCCCGGGCTACTACTGGATGGGGAGCGGAGGAAGATCACTCCGCCAGGGAAGGCAAGGAGATAGGCAGGAGGCTGGCCAGGGTTTAAGCCAAGGCAGAAGAACATGCGAGCGAAGCTGAATGTGCATGCACCCGAAACTGAAGAAATATTCCCTCCACTCCGACCAGCACATGATAAGGGGCACAGATAATGGGAAAAATACAACTCCCAATATGCTAGTAGCCACGGCGGAGCGGGGGTGTGCAATTCTAATTTTTTTATTTTAATTCTGCACTGACGTTCTTTGAAATTGCCCCTGCCCCCTATTAAATCCAATCTGGGGACAAAACCAGGGACAGACTTGGTCCGGGGACAGTGTCATCAATCAAGGGACTCTCCCCTGAAACTGGGGATGTCTGGTCACCCTAATATAAAGTAAGTGGCAGATACACTTTAAAAACTTGTATGTAAAAACGCTGTTAAAGTGAAGTGAAGTGAAAAACTTATATAGCGCAGCACATGCGAACTGAATCGCCTCTGGGCGCTCATTATCCATTTCTCCTTTGTCATCAAAAGAGATGAGTTTTGCCAACACGATACGCAACCGACGACTCGCCTCCTATGTCCCACACGTTTCCACGCCGAGGGGAGTGAAACGGTCCACGCCACAACAAATCACACGAGAATTCCGCCAGTACTATGAATCCCTGTACAATTTAGACAAACCCCCCCCCCACGCGGGACATGATAAGGGATTATATATCTATGTCCCTGATGCCCACCTTACCATTGGACGCCCGAGAAACTTTAGAAGAGCCTATCACTCTACCTGAACTCCAAAATGCGTTGAAAAGTGCCAAACCAAGGAAGGCCCCGGGCCCCGACGGCCTTACGGTGGCATACTATAAGTCCTTGCTCCCAGCAATAGGCCAGCACATGGTGAGGCTATTCAATGGCCTAGGCTTGGGGAAATCCCTTCACGTCACCACACTTCAAGCCCAAATCTCCGTTATTCCAAAAGAGGGCAAAGACCCAGCTAATTGTGGAAGCTACCGCCCCATTTCCCTCCTCAACACAGATCTCAAGCTCTACACCAAAATCCTGGCCTCCAGACTCCAGAAACACCTCCCACAACTGATACACTTAGACCAAGTGGGCTTTGTACCTACCAGGGAAGCCCGTGATAATACGGTGAAGGTACTAAATCTCCTACACATAGCCTCCTCCGGCAAGATTCCATGCCTTTTTTTGGGTACTGATGCCGAAAAGGCTTTCGACCGTGTTAACTGGCAGTTCATGATGTCCACCTTGGAGTACATAGGTCTGGGGGAGAAAATGAGGAATTGGGTATCGGCGATCTATAGAGACCCGACGGCGAGGGTTCGGGTCAATGGGGCACTGTCAGAAACATTCCCTATCACCAACGGGACAAGACAGGGGTGTCCCCTATCACCCCTACTGTTTGCTCTGTCCCTTGAGCCTTTTTTGTGTCATGTGCGCCTAAATCCAGCGATTACGGGTATATGTGCCTCGGAATCTCAATACAAAGTCTCCGCTTATGCTGACGACCTCCTTTTTACCCTTACAGACCCGGTCACATCCCTCCCAACCCTCCTGCGAGAGTTTGAGGTTTACGGCAACCTCTCCAACTTAAAAATAAACATGACAAAATCAGAGGCAATGGGAGTGGGAATTCCACAACAGCAGCTCATACAACTGAAGGCTAAGTATAGCCTGAAGTGGACAGAGATCGCACTAAAATATCTAGGGACACAAATCCCCCCCTCACTATCACAGGTATATAGGCTGAATTTTCCACCCCTTTTGACAGAAGTCAAGAAGCTGTTGTCGCAGTGGACAGGAGGCCTTCACTCCTGGTTGGGTAGAGCCAATATATTAAAGATGACAATCCTGCCCAAGTTCCTTTATCTACTCCAAGCTCTCCCGATCCAGATTCCAGGAGTGTACTTTCGTCAAGTCCACTCTGCTTTCTCCCAGTTCCTATGGGCGGGGAAAAGGTCGAGGATACGCAGAGAGATCCTTTCCCTTCCTAAACTGTGTGGCGGTCTAGCGCTACCCGACGTGCGGACATACTACCATGCCGCACATCTGGTCAGACTGATCGACTGGTGTAGACACACCCGCACTAAACTATGGACGCGGGTAGAACAAGGCCAATGTAGGATCCCACTCCGTCGGGCTCCCTGGTGCTATACGACACTCCCCCTACCTGTGACAAGACACCCTCTGGTGGGAACGACAGCTAAGGTGTGCGCAGACCTATTTGGACGGTTCTCCCTCTCGTCTCGGACCTCCCCACTCAGACCTATCATCGGCCACCCACTTTTTGAACCTGGCCTGCAAGACGGGAAATTTCTTGACTTGGCAAATAGAGGCCTTTTTCAGGCCTCGCATTTTAGCTCGGGGGAGAGGTGGAGAACGACAGTGGAGCTGACAGACCCTGACGGCGAATACTGCCTAGACTTTATGAGAGTGCATCAACTAAAACATTTCCTGAATGGTCTCCCGACCCCTCAGACAACTCCAGCATCTCTGACGACCTTAGAAGAACTATGTAGTGAACAGGAGGTCCTCCCACACGCACTGTCCCTGACGTACGCACTACTGAATACTCCACCAGGAGAGTACCAGATCCCAGCCCTGGCTAAATGGGAAAGAGAACTAGGCACGCAATTTACAGCCTACAAAAAGCAAAACATAGTTCGCTTTACGCACAAGTCATCTGTCTGTGCGAAAACGCAAGAGAGGAATTATAAAATACTTACACGCTGGTATAGGACCCCTGACCTATTAAGTAAACTGTTCCCTGACACTTCAGCCACTTGCTGGAGATGCCAGCAAGAGAGGGGCACCATGTTACATGTATTTTGGTCGTGCCCGCGGATCAGGGGCTTCTGGGGAGAGGTGCGCCAGATCACGCAACGATTCACGGGAAATACAGTCCCGGACGACCCGGCCTACTTTCTATTACACGCGAATGACATGTCACCTAAAGCCTACAAGAAATCAGTGGTGCGCCACCTACTAGACGCGGCCAAAGCCTGCGTTCCACTCCTCTGGAAGTCCCCTCATCCGCCGACCATAGCCATGTGGCTACATAAAGTAGACGAGATTAGTCGCATGGAGGACCTAATTCTCTCTAGCCAGCAAAGGGAGGAGACGTATTCGGAAACGTGGCAACTATTTAACTTCTACAGATATTCTGAGGAGGGCCAGAGACTCAGGGAGACGGAATGCAATCCACCATCCCCACCATAGCTAAGTCCCTTACCAATGAAATGAGTCACCGAAACAAGACCTAAGCGGAACTTAAAATGTACTGTACGCCCTTAGAGGTGCTTATTGGGCTGTCCCTGCTCGTGCAGCTCCCCCCCCTCTCTCCCTTACCCGCTACTTCCCTCTTTCTCATACCCCTTCTAATTCTTTATCTACTACCACTTTATTCTACTGCGGAAAAAGGAAAATGGAGTGGGAAGCCGTCCCGCTGGAACCAGATGGTTAGAATAAGAAGGGACAATATGGAGAAGTACCTAAAGATTTATATGTTAGCATAATGTGTCAATACGTATGTCGATGCCTGCGAGCATCGCTGTTATGTACCTCATGTGTGATGTTTTGATTCCCCTTGTTCTGTTGATGTGATGTTGGTCCGTGCGGACTGGTTTTTTCCTCTCCGATGACAAATAAAAAATTAAAAAAAAAAAAAAAAAAAAAGAGAGATGAGTTTTGATCTTTCTTCTAAAGGCTAAGTGGTTCTCCTCCAACCGAATACTGGTTGGTAAAGCGTTCCATAGTCTGGGGCCTTGGACCGCAAATCTTCTTTCTCCTTTGGACTTGTATCTGGCCTTGGGTATCTGGAGTAGATTTTGGTTGGTGGATCACAGAACGTGATTGGGGTTGTGAGCTTTTAGTTTTTCGCATAGATATTGGGGGGAATCTCCCAGAATACACTTATGCGTTAGGCAGAGTGCTTTAAAAGTAATTCTGTCTTTTACTGGCAACCAATGAAGGGATCTCAGTGAAGGTGAGATTGATTCCCAGGGTTTTATCCCAGTCACAAGTCTGGCGGCCGTATTTTGAACGACTTGCAGACGAGCGATTTGGTACTTTGGGAGTCCGAGGTAAAGGGCATTTGCATAGTCCAGTCTGGAGTTGACAATTGTTCCCACCACGACTCCTATGTCTTCTTTAGGAATAAATGGAATAAGTCTGCGTAGTAGGCGCAGCAGATGGTGAGATCCGCTGACTACTGACCCTATTTGTGCATCCATTGTCATGTAGGTGTCAGCTGTGTTTTGGGTCTTTGGGGTCGAGGGTGGGTTTCTTTAAAATAGGTTTGATTATGCCTTGTTTTAAGCAGGTGGGCACTAAACCTTCCCTGATGATTGGTTTATAAGCTGCGTGATCGGCGGTGCCATGATATCGGCGCATTCCTTTAGCAGTTTACTGAGGATGATATCATTCGGTGCTGTGTTATTTCGTAGGGAATCGATGATGTTTTTTGTGGCCTCGATGGAGATGGGTTTTAAAGTGAACTTTGTTGATTCTGGCGACTTTATGTGGGTATTGGGCATATGATTGAGGGGGTTAATGGGAGTTATATTTTGCTCAATGCTTTCACGGATTTCCTCGATTTTGTTAACGAAATAATCCAATAATTCATTGCAAAATTCTTGGGTGTCAGAATTGGGGGCTTCAAGACAGACTGATTCATGGTCTGGGTGACTAAATTAAAGAGTTTGCGGGGACGGTTGAGGGAATTAGTAATGATATTGGAGAAATGATTTTTTTTGGCTTTAAAGACTTCTTTGTGGTATTTTTTTGTTATTTCCTTATAGATGGTATGGTTTTCCTCTGAAGAGCTTCTTTTCCAGGCTGCTTCCGCTCTTCTGGGTTCTTGCTTTAGCAACGACAGCTGGTCGTTAAACTAGCTGGAGTTGTTTTTCCGGATGCAGGTTTTACGTTTGGGTGCTACTAAGTCGGCTGACTGCCGTAAAGCTGTGTTTGTGGCATCCAGTGTTATTGTGGCTGTTTGCTGTAGTTGGATTGTTTTTATTTTGTTCCCTAAAGTAGTTTTGAAGAGCTCCGAGTGGAGCTTCTTCTGCAATCTTGTCCAGTGTGTTGTCACTGGTTTTAACGTTTTTGTTAATGGGGCATTTATGGTAATTGTGAGTATAATTGCATGGTGGTCTGTCCATGGCAATGGTTCATTTTTCAGAATGTTTATTTCCAGATCTTGTCTGAAAATAAGATCGAGCGTGTGACCTGAAGTATGTGTGGGCCCACATACTAGTTGCTGCAGCCCTAATCCTTCCAAGTGACCGATGCAGGCGTCAGCAACGGGATCCTGTGGGGAGTTGGCCCAGAGGTTCAGATCCCCGGGCAGCAAAAGGTGTTTGCTGTTTAGGGTGTAAGTGGAGATGAACTCTGTCAAAGGTGAGAGAAGCTGCGATTTTGGACCCGGTGGTCTATAGCAGAGTAGGATGTGGACGGTCTCCTGGGGATTTGTTTGCAGTTGCAGAGTGAGGGTTTCCATGAATGGAAGTGGGTTCTGAAGGGCTGGTTTGGTGATTGTGAGGTGAGTCTTGTGGATCATTGCCAGGCCTCCTCCTCTTTGCCCCTCTCTGTTTTCTGTTATAATGCGATCATTTTCTTGCACCAGTTCACCTAGAATGGTTTTACAGTCAGCTGTGAGCCAGCTTTCTGTGATAAAGAGGCAGTCTAAATCGCATTGTAGGATGAAATCGTGGATTTCTTGTCTGTGTTTTACTGCCGATCTTGTATTGACCATAGCGCATAATATGTGCTTAGGTTGAGGTGAATGCTTGTAATTTTTAACTGTCGATCGATGATCGATTCTTAACAGTTGCTTGTTTCTTAGAGCTTTTTTAGTGACAACTGACAATATTGAGGCAAATGGTTTTAATTCCCAGATGGCTTCTGCAGAGTATCTCACTGTGTTGCACTGTGTTGCACTGTGACCTTGCCACATTCTTTTCAGTTTAATTTTACCACAAAGCAAATAAAGTTGACTTGGAACAGCAAACAGTGTTCCTTATGTAGAACATGACAGTAGTATAGATGGGCACCAATCGAATGCTTTCGTTCTGTCATCTTTGATTTTGCAAATGTCTACACTACATGCATGTTCCCCGTAGGCTTTGCAGTATAAGATCAACTTTTCCTCTCTGCTGTGATTTACATTGAGAGAAAGTACCCATCATGTATACACAATGCAAACAACTTTTCTATGTGCAAGGCTAAAATTGACAGTTAGCCTAAAGCATGCTGTAACATAGTATAAAACAACATTGTCTGATTTATCCAGCACATCGTACAGTTCCTCTAACCTTAGTACCTTTAAAACATTGCACTATATAGGATTAGATAATTGATGTTTTTTTTTTTCTTTTTATACATCAATTAATTACTACATCATGTGATGCAGCAATTGGAAAACAATTAGCAAGGATGTGAAGATGCCATTACCTTCGTGGTAAAAATGGGTCATGCTGGAAGGTATACTGTTATTTACTTCTTAAATTGCACTCATGACAGCTGTTGGCAGTGGTGAAAGGGTTAGTGCAGCGTTGGTATTTGTGTAAAGAACACCTGGGGCTACGTGTGCATTTGCGTGCAATAAATTGAGCAATTAGCCTTTCAATTGAATCTGGAGGAGGATAACAACCAGCGATTAAAAGATTTAATACGTGTTAAGTGGTTTCTAAAGAACAGTCCAACATATTTTGTAAATGAACGTAAATTAAATAAATACTGGTGAAATAGTGTAACGTAAATTTAGCACACTGCGGATAGATTAAAAAATACATAGATAAAGAAAACACTACATTAATGACATGACTGTAAAACAATGTTAAAAATCATTAGC
Source organism: Rana kukunoris (assembly GCA_029574335.1). Taxonomy (NCBI): domain Eukaryota; kingdom Metazoa; phylum Chordata; class Amphibia; order Anura; family Ranidae; genus Rana; species Rana kukunoris. The sequence continues at coordinate 602,108,871 of CM056049.1, forward strand.
ATAAGACTGTTCATGTAATATAGCTTCAGTGGGTAGAAAAATGAAGTTTTACGCATAAGTAAATAATTATTGCAGATTTTATACAAGTAATTAATGAAGAATTCCCACACACTATTTGCATCTCAATTAATCACAGAACAACTTAACCACTTAAGGACCGCCACATGTACATTTACTTCGGCAGAATGGCACAGACAGGCACATCAACTTACCTGTACGTGGCTGCCTAGACGTGGGTCAGGGGTCTGATCGGGACCCCCCCCCCCGGTACATGCAGCGGTTCCGTAGGCTTCAGAAGCGATCCGTGCTGAGGGGGGCGGCTGTTTGTTTTTGTCCGCCCCCTCCGGATCGCTCCCAGCCAATGCGCACGCTCGCCTGCAGTGTCATTTCCTCCTCCTGTGTAAACACAGGAAGAGGGAAGTGATGTGATCTCTACTCTCTGCGTTTTTTTCAACCGCCGCTGAGGAGAGATCATATCACATAGTAAGTCTGCACAACACTACACTGACACCAGTATACGCAGGCACATTAACCCCTTCCGATCACCCCTCCCCCCTGTCACAGTGTCACTGAATGCAGTGTACTGATCACTGCATTTAGAGTCAGTGTGACAGTTAGTGTGACAGGCAGTTAGTGTTAGGTTCAGGGTAGCCCCCGTACCCCCCTAATAAAGTTTTAACCCCTTTATCACCGCCCTAGTTAACCCTTTCACTCCCTATTGCCAGTGTCACTAAGCGATCATTTTTCTGATTGCTATATTAGTGTCGCTGTTCCCGCTAGGTCAGTGTTTTTCAACTCCAGTCCTCAAGGCACACCAACAGGTCATGTTTTCAGGCTTTCCATTATTTTGCACAGGTGATTTGATCAGTTTCACTGCCTTAGTAATAACCACAGCCATTTCATCTGAGGGAAATCCTGAAAACTTGACCTGTTGGTGTGCCTTGAGGACTGGAGTTGAAAAACACTGCGCTAGGTAGCTATTTTTTTTTTATTGCGATTTTTTTTTTTACTAAAGACATGTGGCTAAATACATTTTGGCCTAAATGTTTGACTAAAATTTCGTTTATTTGATTTTTCTTATAACAAAAAGTTAAAAATATTGTTTTTTTTTCAAAAATGTCGCTCTATTTTTGTATATAGCGCAAAAAATAAAAATCTCAGAGGCGATCAAATACCACCAAAAGAAAGCTCTATTTGTGGGAAGAAAAGGACGCAAATTTTGTTTGGGAGCCACGTCACACAACCTCGCAATTGTCTGTTAAAGCAACGCAGTGCCGAATTGTAAAAACCCCTTGGGTCATTTACCAGCGTATTGGTCCGGTCCTTAAGTGGTTAAAGGGGTTGTAAAGGTAAAAAAAAAAAATAATCCCTAAATAGCTTCTTTTACCTTAGTGCAGTCCTCCTTCGCTTACCTCATCCTTCGATTTTGCTTTTAACCACTTAAGCCCCGGACCAATATGCTGCTAAATGACCCAAGGGGTTTTTACAATTCGGCACTGCGTCGCTTTAACAGACAATTGCGCGGTCGTGCGACGTGGCTCCCAAACAAAATTTGCGTCCTTTTCTTTCCTTTTCCTTGTTTGTTGGTGGTATTTGATCATCTCTGCGTTTTTTTATTTTTTGCGCTATAAACAAAAATAGAGCGACAATTTTGAAAAAAATACAATTTCTTTCTCGTACATCACGGGACACAGAGCGGCATATTCATTACTATATGGGTTATATGGAGTACCTTCAGGTGTGGACACTGGCAATCTCAAACAGGAAGTCCCCTCCCTATATAACCCCCTCCCCTAGAGGGAGTCCCTCAGTTTTTTCGCCAGTGTCTTAGGTGTTGGTCACGGAATAGCTTTGCTCCACATCCTTGGGATTAAGGGCGGGCTAACCGGATCTGTCCAAGGAGCCTCAGTGCCAAAGTGGACAGTACCCGGGCCCCAAACCGTGGGGTTTTGCCTATAATGCTCCTCTTTGGAGGGCTGGACCCTGGGCCCAGGACTTGGAGTTTGTAAAAACCATAAGTGCCTGTTTGCCAGGGTGCTATATAGGTCCAGGACAGTGGGTACCTTCATAGGACCCCAGGGCCTGAAGGTCTACTACGCTACCCACGGAGATGGGAGAAGATTGGATCGTTTTGCTGGACAAACATCCTGCAGCATGGAGCAGGTAAGGGGGAGCCTGCGGGACTTGGTTCGACAGCAGGCTCTCCGGGGTAACCTAAAAGGGGGGATAGCCTAAGTATGCTCTGCATTGGCAACCTTGCTCACTATGTCTGAGAAAGACAGGATGACCCCTTTTTTCCCCCATCACTAGGTTCCCCTGTCTAAGAATGTGTTGCTAGCTAACCTGCTGCTTTCTTCCTAGGACTAGTAAGGATCCCTATGGGGCCTTTTGGAGAGTCCTACCTGGCCGGGGGTTTGAATCGGCCGCCTGATACTGCAGTCCTGGGTCTCCAGCAGCGCGGCTCCTCCATGTTCCTCCTGTTCCGGCATACGCGCGCGCGTGCGCGCGCACGTCTTATAGACGTTTTTCGCGCCGTTCAGAGAGGAGGGCGGGGGGGGGGGGGCGTGCCTGCGGCGTCATACAGGGGCGCGCCTCTGAGGAACCATTTTCAGACTCCCAGACAGAAAGACTGTGGGTACAGTCTTTGACGGACATGGTCCGCTCGGCATTTAGTTTACCATTGCCAGAGCCTCAGGTTCCTCCGGTATCCTCTCTGGGCTCTTTGAAAGCTCCGTTAAGCAACGCAGTTTTTCCGGTCCATCCTCTCTTGGAGGAATTGATCTTTCGGGATTGGGTACGGCCGGACAGGATTTTTCTGCCACTGAAAAGATTTGCGGTCATTTACCCCATGGAGGAAAAATTCTCCAAGAGGTGGAGGCTCCCAGTAGTGGATGCAGCCATCTCGTGTGAATAAATCACTAACTTGCCCGGTGGAAAACATACATATGTTTAAAGATCCGGTTGATAAACGGTTAGAGACACTTTTAAAAGCATCCTTTGCTACGGCAGGAGCAGTGGTACAGCCAGCTGTGGCTGCAATTGGAGTTTGTCAGGCGTTAAAAGACCAGACAAAAGAAATGCTAAAGGACATGCCTACCCAACAAGCAGAAGAGTTTTCTGACATTCCCAGAGCTCTGTGTTTTGCTGTAGATGCTATAAAAGATTCCATCCAGCAGGCCTCTCGTTTATCACTATTTTTGGTGCACATGAGAAGGCTCTTATGGTTGAAGAACTGGGCGGCGGAGCCCCCATGCAAAAAGCTTCTGGCAGGGTTTCCCTTCCATGGAGGACGACTCTTCGGAGAGGATCTGGATAAATATATTCAGACTATTTCAAGTGGCAAGAGTACCCTTTTACCAGTCAAAAAGACATTCCGGGGTCCTACATTTAAAAGGCAGCTCTTTCCTGTCTCGGGGCCCTCAAATTCCAGGCAGTATCGACGGCCGCCTGCACGATCCAACGTTAACAGTAGATCGCAGGGACAGGCCCCTGGGGGTAAGAGGCCATGGTATCGCAAGCCGACAAAGACAGCCCCTAAGTCTGCCTTATGAAGGGGCGCCCCCACTCTCGCGGGTGGGGGGAAGGCTTCGTTTCTTCTCAGAAGTTTGGGAAGCCAAGATCCCCGACAAATGGGGGGTTGGTTCAGTTGGTTCTAAACAAGAAAAAACCAACTATTCGCCTGTGTATGCGAGTACTAGGCAAGCTAGTGGCCACGTTCGAGGCAGTACCATACGCTCAGATCCACACTCGCGTCCTACAGGCAGCCATTCTAGCAGCCTGGGGCAAGAGGGCACATGCCTTAGAGTCCCCTTTGACGCTATCATCAAGGGTCCGACAAAGCCTGGCCTGGTGGTTGAACCCCCAGAATCTTCTAAAGGGAAAATCCTTCAGCCCTGTTGTCTGGAAGGTAGTTACCACAGACGCCAGCCTGGCAGGCTGGGGGGCGGTCTTCGAGGGGTTCTCTCGCCAGGGAACTTGGGTGAAAGCAGAGAGGCAGCTCCCCATCAATATCTTGGAGATCAGAGCTGCTCGCCTAGCCCTTCTGGCATGGACCTCCAGATTAAAGGGGTTCCCGGTGAGAATCCAGTCAGACAATGCCACGGCGGTGGCATACATAAACCACCAAGGGGGAACCAGGAGTCAGGCCGCTCAGAGGGAGGTGAGCTTGATTTTTCAGTGGGCAGAGGTTCATGTACCCTGCATTTCGGCGATATTCATTCCCGGAGTGGACAACCTGCAGGCAGACTTCTTAAGTCGCCAGAGTCTGTTGCCAGGGGAGTGGTCTCTGCATCCCCAGGTCTTTCAGACAATCTGCCAGAGGTGGGGAATGCCGGACGTAGATATAATGGCATCCAGGTTCAACAAGAAACTAGACAGGTTCGTGTCTCGAGCGAGGGATCCTATGGCCTGCGGAACCGATGCGTTGGTTTGCCCTTGGCATCAATTCAAACTTCTATATGCATTCCCTCCGCTACAGTTACTCCCTCGCCTGTTGCGCAGGATCAGAGTGGAGCACAAGCCAGTCATTCTAGTTGCTCCGGCTTGGCCCCGGAGGACTTGGTACTCACTAGTCCTGAAGATGGCAGTGGGAGACCCTTGGACTCTTCCTCTACAACCAGACCTACTCTCACAAGGCCCGATCCTCCACCCTACATTACAGCGTCTAAATTTGACGGCCTGGAGGCTGAATCCCTGATTCTCAGGGGTAGAGGTCTGTCTAGGCAGGTAATTCCTACCCTGATTAGGGCTAGAAAGCCGGTCTCCAGGGTGATTTATTACAGGGTGTGGAGGAACTACGTAGGCTGGTGTGAATCCAAAAGATGGAATTCCCGCAAATATACTATTGATAGGGTGTTAAGTTTTCTCCAGCTAGGAGTGGATAAAGGCCTGGCACTAAGCACAATCAAGGGACAGATCTCAGCTCTGTCAGTGTGGTTTCAGAGGCCGCTGGCCACCCATTCGCTGGTAAAGACCTTCTTACAGGGGGTCTTGCGTATTAATCCTCCTGTCAAGTCACCAATTTGTCCATGGGACTTAAATCTTGTCCTGTCCACTCTACAGAAACAACCCTTTGAGCCGTTGGCTGAGATTCCTTTAGTCTTACTGACAAGAAAGTTGGTTTTCTTGGTCGCCATAGTTTCGGCCAGGAGAGTGTCAGAATTAGCAGCCTTATCGTGTAAGGAACCATATCTCGTTCTGCATAAGGACAGGGCAGTTCTCCGGCCCCATCCTTCCTTTCTACCAAAGGTTATATCCAAATTTCACTTGAACCAGGATTTGGTACTTCCATCCTTCTTTCCAAAACCCACATCTAGAAAAGAGGGGTTGCTGCATACCTTGGATATTGTCCGGGCCATGAAGGCCTATCTTAAAGCTACAGAAAAGATCCGGAAGACAGATGTGTTATTCGTTCTACCAGATGGCCCCAAGAAGGGGCAGGCAGCTGCAAAATCCACCATCTCGAGATGGATTAGACAATTAATCATTCAAGCCTACGGTTTGAAGAGGTTGCCTCCTCCTTTGTCGGTAAAGGCCCATTCTACCAGGGCCATGGGCGCCTCCTGGGCAGCACACCATCAGATCTCTATGGCTCAGATATGCAAGGCGGCGACGTGGTCATCAGTCCACACGTTTACAAAGTTTTATCAACTAGACGTGAGAAGGAATGCGGATTCTGCCTTTGGACAGGCAGTACTACAGGCTGCAGTTTAAGATCCTCGGGATCAGAAGCACCCTTGGTTGTAAAAAAGAAAAAAAAAAAAAAAAAAGTTTTTTCTTGACTAAGTTGGAATTATTATTTGAGTATACCTCTAAATTGAATCCTTCTTTGGAAGATGTCTCCCTCCCCTCATTAAAGCATTGCTTTTGGACATCCCATATAGTAATGAATATGCCGCTCTGTGTCCCGTGATGTACGAGAAAGAAAAAGGGATTTTTAAATACAGCTTACCTGTAAAATCCTTTTCTTGGAGTACATCACGGGACACAGAGCTCCCACCCCTCTTTTGGGGAAACATTTTGGGAGGCATACTGCTTGCTACAAAACTGAGGGACTCCCTCTAGGGGAGGGGGTTATATAGGGAGGGGACTTCCTGTTTGAGATTGCCAGTGTCCACACCTGAAGGTACTCCATATAACCCATATAGTAATGAATATGCCGCTCTGTGTCCCGTGATGTACTCCAAGAAAAGGATTTTACAGGTAAGCTGTATTTAAAAATCCCTTTATTTTTAACTTTTTGCTATAATAAATATCCCCCAAAAATATATAAAAAAATATTTTTGAATCCTCAGTTTAGGCCGATACTTATTATTCTACCTATTTTTGGTAAAAGAAATTGCAATAAGCGTTTATCGGTTGGTTTGCGCAAAATGTATAGTGTTTACAAGATAGAGGATAGTTTTATTGCATTTTTATTATTTTTTTATTGTTTTACTACTATTGGCTGTATTAGTGTCCCGGAGCTTCGTACCGGGTCGCGGGAGCGCGCCGCGGACGCGCGCCCGCGACCCATGGCTGTACGTGGATCTGCCCAGCCGTGCCATTCTGCCAACATATATGTGCAGGAGGCGGTCCTTAAGTGGATAAGATCCCTGGCACATTCTGGAATGTAACTATCTCATTGGTTGTGCTCTAAACCAAACTGTCAAACCATAAAATAGCTGGTCTCATAACTAATCACATGTGCAACATTATGGCAAGATGGCAGCTTCCTTAGCGGAAAACAATAGGAGGGTTTAGCTCTGTTTTAATACCTTTTGCATTGCAATAGTAATCTTCTCCACAGCACTATTCTCATAGAAAGTCCACTGTAATAGTTTTCAGGTAAATGACTGTCAGCTCTGCTTAATTCTGAAGTCAGTTATTAAACTTCAATTAATGATTGGACAAGGTAGAAACCTTGTTTTGCATTGTGACCAATAACACTAAATGCTGCATTTGTGTGCAATATTTAAAAAAAAATAGGCAGGAAGCTTGTCTTAAAATTAGAAAGGGTGCCCTGCAGTATATTCAAAAACACAGTGCACATTACCGCTGCATGGCAAGGCATATGCACAGACATGCAAGCTGTGGTTTGACCATACCCTTTTTTGTAAGCCTTTCTTAAGGCTCCATGTTGGAATGGCTATGACAGGGTTAACATCATTAAAAAACATAAATACAGGCATACCCAACTTTTAAGTACACAATGGGGTTTATTTACTATCGCTGGAAAGTGCAAAATCAGGCTCACTTCTGCACAGAAACCAATGAGTTTCCAGGTTTTATTACCAGGCTTAATTAAACAGGCTGCGGCCTTGGTGGTGTCCTCCCCACTTCTCTCGGCTCAGAGCACGCTGTCTCTGAGCGCCGCCGACATAGACCGAGTGTACCCGAGTGTACTGCGCACTCAGCTAGGCTCGGCATCCCTCGGCCACGCTCAGCTCCTCTCGCATAAAGGCTAGGAGGCAAGACAGGGCGTGACCGCGAGCGGAGCTGAGCGTGGCCAAGCCTAGCCGAGTGCGCAGTACACTCAAGTACACTTGGCTCGGTCTATGTCAGCGGAGCCCAGAGACAGCGCGGATCGGCGTATAACGCACACCGATGATTTCCCCCTGATTTTAAGGGGAGAAGTGCGCGTTATACGCCGATCAATACGGTAGTTTATTTCATATTTCATTTCCACATTTTTAGAACTATAAAATACAATATATTATTCAATACTACACAGAGAGCACTTCTTAGCCAATCAGTTTTGAGCTTACAAGCTTAGAGTGTAATAGTGCCCATAGACGGTAGATTATTTTTGTAAGGATCGTGTAACAATCTCTCTATGGTGCACCTGAAGACACAGCTACTTTTGTGGGCAGAAACATTTAAACAGATTATTAAAACTTGTCTCATTAGTATTATTGTCTGATCCTTCACTGCTTCCTCCCTGCTTATAGACATGAACATCCATCCAATCTGACTACTAGTGTTTTAAAAAAAAATCACTAGCCTAAAAACCTGCCTGTAGGGGGTCAGGTTGTGTCTTGGCCATCTGACCACCTTCTACTACTTCTGACTAGAATTACACAGCAACATGAATGGAGTGCACTTACCACCATACTGTATATGATAGAATAACAAGAGCTTCTTAAGCTACCCAAAGGTATGAGATGACTGGGTTTGAATCCATACAGTTTGGCCAAATCAACGCAATGTGGGTTATTTACTAAAGGCAAATCCGTTTTGAAAGTGCACTTGGAAGTGCAGTCGCTTTAGATCCAAGAGGGACATACAAGCAAAATAAAAAACAGCATTTTAGCTTGCACATGATTGGATGATAACATTAGCAGAGCTTCCTCTCATTTCAGATCTACCCCTCAGATTTACAGCGACTGCACTTCCAAGTGGACTTTTAGTGCAATTTCAAGTACACTTTGCACTTGTAGTTTGCACTTGTAGTGCAAAGTGGATTTTCCTTTCATAAATAACCCCCAATGTCTGAGTTCCGGGCACAATCATCATGAGTCTGCTTTCAGGGCAAGCAACTAATCAGGAAAGTTGCCCCATTCTCTATTGTTTCTTCCTGCTCTAAGCAACTCCATTGGGCAACTCTTGTCTCCTCCTGCCACTAACCACTCCAGTCACATGAGTGATGGCGGTTTGTAGGCACCTTAGCACTCCTTGCATCCTTTGCAATTTTAGGTCAAGTGTGGCCTGTGTTACCTCTGTTCCTTCACCAGAAGATATAAAATAGACATTAATGTTGTGTTTGCTGCAGCAAGTAAATGAATTTTTGGCTTTATAACAGTGATTAAAAATTATTGTCTGTAGATTAACATTTTCCAACATGTTGGAAAATTATTTTAGCCAGCATTTTCTATTTCACTGGATCACAGATGGTCATCTTGGCTTCTTGCATGATACAACTGTCATCTGTATTTTTTGTATTGTTGCCAAACTGTGTGAAAAATCATCCTGTATATGGCCACCCTCACTATAAACATTAAATAATTTTGGTGTAGATCAGTTTATAGCAGTTTAATCTAACGTTTAGAATTTCAGTAAATTGAATCTTTGAAAAAATAAAAATAAATTAACTTCTACTATATAATTTGCTACTATAATTTACAGTAGAACTCAAGAAAAAGCTCTAATGCCGCATGCACACGATCAGTTAAACCGATGAGAACGGTCTGATGGACTTTGTGGGCACCATCGGTTATTTAACCATCGGTTAAAAAAAAGCCAACTTGTTTTAAATTTAACCGATGGATACCTAACCAATAGCAAAAAAACTATCGTTGGTAGGCACGACCATCAGTTAAAAATCCACGCATGCTCAGAATCAAGTCGACGCATGCTTGGAAGCATTGAACTTCATTTTTTCAGCACGTCATTGTGTTTTACGTCACCCCTTCCTGACACGATAATTTTTTTAACCGATGGTGTGTAGGCGCGACGACCCATCGGTCAGCTTCATCGGTTAACCGATGAAAATGGTCCATCAGACCATTCTCATCGGATGGACCGATCGCGTGTACACGGCATAAATGTTTTTCTTTCTTTTCAGACCACCTATTATATATACTTTGCATTGTCATACAGTGATGTTATTTATGTTGAACTGTTAGTTCATTGGTTATGTTTTACTGTGTGTTTAGATCTTTACAATCAGATTTTGATGCACAGTAACAGCACATTTTTCTATGAATTTTATTTATCATTATGGTGTCATACATTTTCAACCATAAATGTTTGGTATCTTCCATTTTCAATAAACTGAAACAATGGTCTTAACTTTTTTTTTTTTTTTTCTTTTAAGAAGCTTTTACCAAAAAAATATTTGTGAAAGCTTTGTGAGAACTACTAATACAAGCATTTTAATCGTATAATAACTTGAAAATTTACATAGGAGAACTTATTAGCAATTGCTTTGATTGGGTATTTGCTGCTCCCTCAAGGATCAAGAGCTAGGAGCAGCTTCTCATTGGCTGTGGCCTTGTGTTTAAGCCAAGTGGGTCTTGCAGCAGGGTGAACTCCAGCTGTGTTTAGAAGAGATATATACTTCAAAGTTAAGCACTCGATGAGATGCGGCTGAGTGCAACATCAAAGAGGGTTGAGAGCCACATGTGGCTCATGAGCCTCTGGTTCGGTATCACTAGCTTGGGGGTTGTTCTTCGGGTAAATGGATTTGCTAAAGCTCTTTGGCTTCCTAGATAAATTATATTGCTCTAAGATCAGCGCAGCAGCTTTAAATTGATCATTTTTCTTTTGCAGAGCCTTCATATATGCACTGTAGAAACCTCTGGAAAGTAGTGATCGGTTTAGTAGAACCAGGTACTGTGTCTTTTGAGAACCTTAGACTTGATTAAGTGTAAAACCACTGAGGTTAAGACCTTGAACTTTGCAACAATTAATCTCCTACTCTCTGAAGAGTGTCTTACAGTTAAGGCTAGGTTTGTAAGTCTGTAGCCTTTGGAGAGAATGTGTATTAACTCCTATCCATGATAAGGCTTTAGTCCTGATGATTTTTTGCCGGCCAACAGGGGCATTGCTAAATTCTGGCTAATAGGACACCTGCCATGGGTCTTTTATTGAGTTACCCACAGGTCTAATTTGCAGTAATTGCAGCAATTGTTGCTATTTTGCCAGATAAAGTTCTGTAGACAAACAAATGTCAATCTTGTACATCCAAAACTTACCACTAGCAATTTTTCGTAATCTTTAGAATTGAGTTTGGTAAAACATTTATTTAGAAATTCGTCCATTTCTAATACATTTTTGGGTTTCTGCTGGGACCTGTACTCCACAATGCATATTTATTTTTCAGTACATAGATAAATTCCTATCAATATATACTATCTACATTACACTTTTTATCATCATTTAGTATATAAACATTTTAATGAATTTATCTTTCTTTTTTTTTAAATACCATACAAATCATCACATCTGATCCAAGGAGGATATTTAATGCCAGCATACGACATTTCCAAATTCTAATCAGAGATATAATGAAGAGGTGGGAGAGAAATAGTATTACCCTTTTTTACCATGATGTACTGCAAGCCTTAGGCCTCGTACACACGACCGAGGAACTCGTCGGAAAAGACACATCTTTTTCCTCAACGAGTTTCTTGTTAGGCTTGTCAAGAAACTTGACAAGCTGTCTTTGCGTACACACAGTAATGACCAATGCTCCTCATTCTCAAACGCGGGGACTTCAACACATAAAACAGTAGGGGAAGTTCGGTTCCACTGGCACAACTCTTGGGGCTGCTTTTGCTAATCTCATGTTACTGCGTGTTAGGTACAAGTTTGGTAAGAGACATTTTCACTTTTCAGTCTGTTACAGCGTAACAAATGTGCTATTTCCATTACAAACGCTACTTTTACCAAAGATGCGCGGGTTTCTAAGCATACACACCAACGTGTTTCTCGTTGAAAACCAGACGGGGAAATTGAGACTCCCGTCGAGGAAAAAGGGAACTTGCTCTTTTTTTTCCTCGTCAAGTTCCTCGTCAGTTTTCTCGATGAAAAGCATACACGTGACTGTTTTCCTCGGCAAAAAAGCTCTCCCACCAAGTTTCTTGATGGATTCTGTCGAGTTTCTCGGTCGTATGTATGAGGCCTCACAACAGTTCAGTCGAGGTGTTCAGGGATGCCCTGGATCTTTTAAGACCCTAACAATGCCCCTGGTCCTCAGTGAGGAAAAGCTTACAAGCAACAGTGGCTTTCAGTGCCTCCTTGCAACCAATAACATTCTATGGCTACTGTGGTTGTAATGGGTTACTGCAGATTGCAAATGGGTATATATCTTTGCACTTATATATGTCTTATAGTATAGAAAAGTGTCATGATTTCTGTTGATACATTCAAAGAAAGGATTTGGGTTCCATGTATCATAGCTGTTTAGGACATGTTTTTTTTAAACACATCGTTCCACCACTATCTGTTTCCAGGTAGTTTGGCAAGCACAGTTGTAGTGAGATTCCTGGGCTGCAGCTTTGTTTTTAATACATAGGTTCTCATCCACATCTGGCATCTTTTCTGAGCACAATATTATACCCATAAGTTTTAATCCTAACTTCACCAACAATAAAACCTTCCCATAAACAGGGTATATTTTTCCTTTAAAACAAGGGCCTTAGGAAAATGCATAATGTATGACTACATTAGTTCTTATAGCTGGTATGCATCTTTTATAAGTTTTCAGTCTTAAAGAGTCAAGAAAACAACCAAGCAGTCTAGCACATCCTGGTACTTAAAAATGTTCCTTTCGATTAAATCTATAATCGTTTCTAGATAGATAGATAGACAGATAGATAGATAGATAGACAGATAGATAGATAGATAGATAGATAGATAGATAGATAGATAGATAGATAGATAGATAGATAGATAGATAGATAGATAGATAGATAGATAGATAGATAGATAGATAAAGTGCAATTTATCTATAGTTTGAATAATTTATTTACACAGGGTCATACAATTTTGCACAATACAAATAAAAGCAGTGCTTCCTGTTTTGTTGCACCCCACCATGATTTTGATTTACTTTTCCATTCTGTCAATGCAGGCAGTGTTCAAGAATGCTTAATTTTCTTCATTCGGCATTGTGTCTTAAAAGTAACTAAAAAGTATACTATCTCACTTACATAAATGTCTATCAAGGATCAACATGTCTTTGACATGAATTCATAAATGAGTGCATGTAGATATAGACCAGTAATGTTCATTGTACTAATGCTTTTATAAGCTTGTAATAATGTCCATTTTTTTTATTGAAAGAATAAAATAATTCTTGTAATTCTGAATGTACTACACCTTAAATTCAGTCTTAGGCTGGGCATACATGGTTCCAATGGTTCTTGCTGAACTGGCCGAGATTCGAACCATTAAAGTGGTTGTTGAGCCACTATATACACTTTTCATCATCCGTTCTGTTTAATTATGTATGGTGCTCCTGTGTCTGTGCTTTGTATAAAAAAAAACAGTTATAGATCTGTTTTGCAAGTGCTGATCAGGGATCACATGACCCATCAGCTCTCTCCTTTAATGAGCCGAGGATCCCCCGCTGATGTCAGTCAGGAGGGGAGAAGGTGAGGAGGAGAGGTGGCCCGCCAGCTGCAGCTGTCATGTGAGAGAGGAGAGAGTCGGAGGGTCACGTGATCGCCAATCAGCGATTGAAAATCAGGTATATAGCTGCTTATTTTTAAAAGCACAGAAAAAGGAGCACCTTACATAATTAAACAAAGTGAATAGTGAAGAAAAGGAAATGTAATTTAAGTAGCGGTCACGAACTTAGAGCTTACAGGCAGGGAGGGGAGGGAGAGGAGGACAGAGGAGCACAGAGAAGGACAGAGGAGGAAAGAGTGGATGATGATGGCACGTAAACTGACTACTGTCAGGGCTCAGCAGCCATGATACACAGTGGTAAGTTCACAAAGGGGAGGGTAGTAACTGCCAAGATCAGCCGGGTTTTTTAGGTTTTACAGGGGGCTTAATTTCACAGCACAAGCACTGTGCTGTATAACATGCTTTAAAAGAGCAGTATCAATATTTTTTTAGGTTAACAAACACTTCAATGGGCAGGCTGAATGTACCAAGTTGATCGATCAACTTGGGTACAATTAGCATGTCCGATTTGCTTCTGATTATCGCAAGTGACTGCTATAGCCACTAGCGATAATCACTGGCATCTCCCAAAAGGGTTTCCCCTGTCAGCACTGTCTCTGCTGATGGTGGAATCATGCACATTTCTTTCCTATAACCCGTGGATCCAGGAAAGAAAATCACACTGTCTGTGGCCGGCCTTACCTTCAGTCTTGCACAGTTGTATAGACTCTTCTCCTGTACTAAAATGAATTAGTCTGATTTCACTGCACAGTGTGAGCTTTTTACAATGTGCATTAGAAGCAACACGTCAGATAGAACCTTCCTTATTTCCTGGCTGGGTGGTGATCGGTATCTTCTAGTCATTCATTTCCAGCCTTACCAAATCTTGCCTGCCTATTACATTCATTGGATTTCAGTTTTTTCAATCATGAAGTCTCAGCATCACATGCAGGACTTAGGGTAGCCTGCATGTAAATGCAGTCTGCTTGGGATTACCCATGCTTCCAGACTGACATCTACCCAGCAAGGCATTTTGATATTTGCCTAACTCTTTCCAAGAACCAGCCCCTGCTTCCATCAGGGCTGAAGGCTTTTGAGATGTGTACTGAAGCAGGGTGCTGGGATGTTTTTAGGAAGCTATGTACCGCCCCCTGTCATCCCCCACCCTCCTCACCAGCCGTGCTTTGCCTGCATTGTATCAAGAAGCACGAAGTCCCAAAGATAAAGTCACTTGGTGAAAATAAGTTATGTAATGAAAAATGTAAAGGTTTTTCATGAGCATGTTGATAAGTGCTAAAGAAGGAACCAGGGAAGGCAATATACAGCATGGACAGATTACGTTTCAGCTTTAAATATGGTCAAGTTAACCAATAAGAGGTATTTCCTGTATTCTCATTAAATTCTGCTACTGTCTGTGACTAAGATGTATCTAAAATGAACTATCTAATTACAATATCCTCAGTGAAAATCTGTGAGAGTGCTCGTTCTAACTGAAAATGATACATTCTATAGTTGGCTTGTCTTATTATTTCAGCAGTCACTCATCGTTGATGGTCATTTTTAGAACTTGCCTACAGATAGCTACTAAAGGGGGTATAATAATAAACTGTATAGGAAATACTCTCAGATTAACTTTAGTGTAATCTTTACAAAAATAATTCAAAGCAAGCATTTGTATTTATTTACTCTACTGGTGCTTTTAAGCCTTTTTTTTTACATTTTGACAGCTTCTTTGTAGTGTTTTTTTTTTTTTTTTGGTCTAATAGATGCAAGGACTAAAGCATCAGAAGGCAAGGATGTAAAGTATGCAATAAAAGACACTTTGATTTACCCTTCAGCAGGAAGAATCTTTAAAGATAATTTCTGAGTGGTTGCTATGATTTACACCAGTTTAACCACTGCTCCCTTCCTTATAAGGTGGAGGCGGATGTCCTCATTTAATGTCATGATTCCATGGCATGTGTCACTGTCTAATGTCAGTTTGGATACTAGAGCAGATGATGATTTTTAAGAAAGACCCAAAACATCCTAAGTGTTTGTATATGGCATGCATGACCTTTTGTTCCTTTGTTTGGTTATTGTATTGATTCTCTGTTTACATTTGTGTCTCCTGTGTAGACAAATCGAGTGTGAGAAGCGATTTTCAAGTAAGCTCGACTCTTGTGGACACAGAATGAACTTAATATGGATGTAAAAGAACGTAGGCCTTATTGTTCCCTGACAAAAAGTCGGCGAGACAAAGAGAGACGTTACACAAATTCTTCAGCGGACAATGATGACTGTAGAGTGCCAACACAAAAATCGTACAGCTCAAGCGAAACCCTGAAAGCTTTTGATCATGATTCTTCACGGCTGCTCTATGGAAACCGGGTGAAAGACCTGGTTCACAGAGAAGCAGATGAATATAACAGACAAGGTACGTGTTCCTACATGTGTCATATACACATTATTCATTTATTGCTTGAAGGTCTACCTGAACCCATCAGTTACTTGGGATATCATGTTTTTAGCTTTATTTTTAGCATCTTCAAAAGTACTGAAATGTCCAGCTTAGAAAATCTTTACGTGTTACAAGAAGCTACTAGATAAAGAGAATATACTTTTCCAAAGTGCTTTTAAAAAGTATGGCCACCTTTACTTCATATTTATATATTTCAGATGTTCAAACATCTGTGAGTCATTCGATTTGTCCTATATGAATTTAAAGAAATTCCTTTTTATGAATATTTATAATTATCGGCTGATAAAATCACTTTCCCCTAGACTGCCACATACAAAAGATCCCAGGAACTACTCCAACCATTTTGGGAGCCTAAAATCCCAGGAACTACTCCAACCATTTTGGGAGCCTAAAATCCCAGGAACTACTAGGTGCATCATGTTGTGCCACAAAGTGACTAATGGAGCCATGAACCAGGGGTATGTGCAGCGATGGAGTCCCATTTAATGTCCTGAGTTTAGACAGCACCGATTTAGCTTTTTAAGCTCTTTTTGTGTAAAATAAAATTATTTCAGTATAATTTTTTGAAAAAGGTGAAAGGTTAAAAAGGTTGTCACATTTGAGGACATCAAAAACAAAAGGTGTATAGTAGGGGGGGACTATTTTGCAACACACTGCTACTGTTGAGTTTCACATGATCTATGCCACTGTCATTAAACTGTCATATTCCAGAGCCTCTACTATCCACAAAAGTTTTGATGTTTGGTAATTGATTAATAGTGGTGGAGCTTAGCTCCAGGATGTAAAGCCCTGTGTACAGCCTGTGTCTAGGATCCAGACTCCTCTCTAAATACAAAGGAACTGGTTTGCCTGCACAAGGCATCTGCACGTTCCCAATTATATTTGTTGTATATGTGTTACATACAAAATAAGTCAATACTAATATGGAAAGTTTAAAAACTACAATATATTCAATACATATTAGAATATTAGTGTTATGGTGTTAAGTGGCATGAATACATTTATGTTGCTATGGAAAAAGCATGACATTGGTAAGAGGCAGTCAATTTTAACTTTTCACTGTTTATTGCTTACTAGTTAGTTAATATGGGTTGCAGTACAACATTATTCTCTCTTGTTTAACCACCTCAATACTTGGCACTGTTACCAGGCCAATTTTCAGCTTTCAGTTCTGTTGCACTTTGAATGATAATTATTCAGTCATGCAACACTGTACTGTCATTTTTCTTTCAATAGTTTTTATTGCATTTTTTCAGAAAGAATAAAGAAACATTGGTGCATTATGTTATACATTGGGGTTTATTTACTAAAGGCAAATCCACTTTGCACTACGAGTGCACTTGGAAGTGCAGTCGCTGTAGATGTGAGGGGGACATGCAAGGAAAATAAAAAACAGCATTTTTGTTTGTACATGATTCGATGATAGAAATCAGCAGAGCTCCCCTCATTTCAGATATTCCCTTCAGATCTACAGTGACTGCACTTGCAGTGCACTTGTAGTACAAAGTGGATTTGCCTTTAGTAAATCAGCCCCTTTGGAACAGTAAATCTGTAGTAAGGCAACATATAAAATACTGTTTATCAAAGTCATAGACATAGACACCTTCGGTTAGTCGGCACAGGATCAACTTCCAAACATAAGGAGGGGAAGTGTCACCCACCTCCTGACACCCTAAATGGGTAATAGCTGTGTCATGGAGAAGGAGGTCGGCACACTCATCCTTCAGATTAAATTTCACTTAAACTGGTAGGAATGTGTCCTTCTACTGTATAGTCCGCTACCCACTGTAAAAGATAATATTCAGAAGAGATGGTATAAAGGAGGAAGAATAGAAAGAGAAAGAAAGGAAGAAGAGAACAGGTAAGGAAGGAGATATATGAGAAAAAGAATAGGATGTCCTTGCGGAAAGTTCTACCTAGCCAGTTTCATCCAAGTCCTACAAGGGTGTTTGGGGTATGTGCATGTAATCTGCACATTGTTCCCAAGTGGCCTCAAATTTTTTAACTGTATCTTGGAAGATACTGACCCATAATTCTCTGAGGGTTGTTCGTCCCAGAACTATTTGGGAGGCATATTCTTAGTAATGTTTTAGAACGAAGCTTGGGAGTTAGACCAGCTGCTATCATTGAGTCCATTTTATCTCTCATTTGTTAAAATCGTGCCCCACTCCACTATTTTCCGCCCTTGAGGTAAGTGCGAGATTTAACGTTAGTCTAGCCTCATCTAGTTTGGTGGCAGGAATAGATTTAGATGTCTCTCTTATGTTGCTTGCTAATAGTTAGGAATTCCTTTTCTAGTTTATCTATGTCTACTCTATGAACTTGTCTGATTTGGGATGAGATCTGGATGAGTTTTCCTCTGATGGTAGCTTTATGGGCGGCCCACAGAATTTCAGGGTTTACACCTTCCGTGTCATTTAGGGAGAAATAGCCATTGATGGGCTTTTCCATTTCAATAGTTCTTACCCAGTCAAGTATTGATTCATTAAGCCTCCAGAGTGCTCTAACCATACTGTATCTCTTATGAATGATTTGTGCGCTAGGGGTAAATGCGTGGTTGACAGGAAGATGTGGTCGATTCTGGAAAAGCATTGGTGTGCATGCAAAAAGAGGGTATAGTCCCTTCTCTCCAGATGTCTGTTAATTTATTGGTGGATGAGTCTCGCTATTCGTAAGCTTGGGAGGGCGGGTTTGTTTGAGTACTCGGCGGGTGCTTTTTGTCAAGTCCAAAGTCAAAGGATGAGTTGGAATCTCCTCCCACCACAATTGTGCCCTCAAGCAAGGGACTCAGTTTCTGGAACATGTACTCAAAAAAATTAGATTGGCCTCGATTAGGAGCATAGTAAGAAACTAAGGAGTAAAGCTTTAATGCAGCACCGATGAATCTACCTTCCAGGTCCTTATGTTTTAGCTGGAGTGTGAATTTGGATTTGTGCGAGAGAGAATTGCTACACCCTTTGTTTTATCTTATGCATTAGCTAGGAAAAAAAGTGGGATTTAGAATGGATGAACTTGGGGTTGTAAGTTCTTGAAGTGTGTTTCCTGGAGCAGGATCACATCAATCGTATGGTTGTGGTAGTATTGTAAAAACGTTTGCCTTTTGACCTGGGAGTTCAATCCTTGTGTGTTATGGGACAATATTCGTAAAGGGAGAGGCAGTTTGTCAGATCGAGGGGGAGGACAATCAAAATACAATCACTTATCTGTAGGCCTCATGAGAGGGAGTCAGATGAATTGCCCAGGTGTCTGGAATACAGGTCGGGTAGGAAGAGGATTTGAGAGTTTCCAGAAGGACATCTAGAAGAAAGGAAAGTATGAGCAACAGAAAGAGAAAAGTGAAGCAAATACCAGTGAAAGGACATATAACTATCTCCAGAGGAGAGGTGGAACCAAGTCCCAACAATCCCTCTAGCATTTTAGAAAAGTCTTTGACAGAGATGAAGCATCCCTGTCCACGAGAGAGTGGTAAACCATTTCTCCTGGTCAGGTAGAGGCACCAATATGCTTCTACGACAGCAAAGTCCTTGTATATGAGGTGATAGAAATGAACACTAGCAATTTATACTAATAACACAACCAGTATAATTGAAATAAAACAGCACATAAAGGGGCATAACCTATTTGGGATAATATGAATTCTTATGGAATCAAGAGTGGGGAAGTTAAAATATGGATGGGCTTAAGAATATTAGCGGGTAAAAAAGTGAGGAGGATGGGAAAGCTAGGGGGATTCTCATGACAGTATGTAGCTCATCCTTGCTAGTACCTAATTATACGTTAGGTGTCCCAGTTGGGCCAGCCCCAAGTTGGTTATCTTAATGGCCCTTGTGTCCCTCCCACCTTCCCCCCTGAAGGATAACCTGAGGGGAAGTCAATTTCAGTGAAGGAATGTCAAGACCTTACAACCTATTAACCTAACGATTAATCAACAGTTTAAATATGATGTTCTAAAGAGTCCAAAGGATATGTAATGCCGCAATAATGCCCTAATGCCGTAATGCCCTAAGCAAAAAAAAAGGGGGGAAAGTGGGGGATAAAAACCTCCTCGCAAAATCACCCCCCTCCTTCAAACTAGCCAAACATCTTCCGCCATGCACATTTATATTAGCCAAATGTCTTCTGAGGCCACATACACACGATCAAATTTATCTGCTGAAACTGGTCCCACGGACCGTTTCAGCAGACATCTCCGATCGTGTGTACGGGCAAGCGGACATGTCCGTCTGATATGTCCGCTGGTTAGTACACTAACCAGCGGACAGAAATCTCCACGCATGCGTCGAATGGATTCGACGCATGCGTGGAAGTATTTCACTTCCTCGTTTGGTGACGTGGCGGCGTCAACGTCACCGCCACGTCACGGCATTCCCTGGCCGAGAGGATTTTCATCCGATGGTGTGTACACACCGTCGGACGAAAATCCAGAGGAGACATGTCCGCTGGAAACGGTCCGTCGGAGATGTTTCAGCGGACATGCCCCTCCGTGTGTATGCGACCTGACTTGCACATTTCTATATCCAAATGGCAGGTTGGTATTCTCTGACACCCTGTAACTGAATTCTGACATCATGCATAATAAACTCTCTCCTCCATTCCACACTCCCTTTTTACATAATAGGAGCCCTCTAAGTTTATAATATTGAAGTGCTCTTTGTCCATTAATTGGAGTATCTGGAAAGGACTATTTTAAATCAAGTGGGGTATGAATAGTGGGTGGGTAAAGAGCAGCAGACAGAGGAGCTCTGTGTGGGTGCTGCAGGTGGCCAGGTGTTGTCCTTGGTGAGCATTTCTCCTTTGTCCACGCTTGTGAACTCATAGCTCAGTGAAGGCCAGCCAGGTGTTATCCCTGCTTGGTGCCCTTTCTTCTCCCAGGCTGTTTTTCCTTATTTCTTGTGCCCCGTGAACTCACACCACAGTATCTGCCTCCCCAGCAACAATAGTTGTCAGTAACTCAGTTGCCCAAGAGATTATTTCACTCTCTATGGAGATCTGGTGACCAGGTATTGTCCAGCTTTCCTGTAAAGTTATAAAAAATGAATTACACAGCTAAAAAAAGTGAACACTGAGACCCCTCTAATTTGCATACACTTCCTTCCGGCAATTCATGTAATAATGTGTCAAGGCTAAGAATGGGCTCCATTACAGTGAATGATAACGTGAAAACCTATCTTTTAATTATTAAGCAGCAATTCAGTGAATGCACAACTAAAGTATAAAATCCCTGTAATGAATCCAAGAAAAATACAGCACAACATACTTACACCTGTGTTTGCTTCAAAGAGGTTAATGGCGATGAAAAAAGTAGAAATAAATAGAGAAAAAATCTTGTCATTTAAAAAAAAAAAAAGAGCACCAATTCAAAGTTGTGGAAAACACTTAGGCTTTTTATTAAAGCATTCCTCTGTATTTACGGAGAATATAAAAAGACTTCCTAAAAACACAGCGCTAAAGGAATCACTAAAATAGTTTTATTAAGAACCAGCACACTCAGACAAAACACTTGCACTGGATTTTGAGTTGCCGTCCTATTGTACATTGTTTGCTGAGTATTGATTCAGTTGTCTCCTAATATATCATCACTATTAAAGGCGCCTGGTGCTTGAGATCAGAAGTACTGCTATAATGGTTGTTTTTTTTTTAAAGTTGATGTTAATTAAAAGCCATGATTGTATAATGTCGATTTAAACTTGCTACTAATCTATAAGGTCAGTTATGAAAATAAGAGACTTAACAGGCTGAGAAAGGTTTACTTTGAACTTGGTTTTTTAAGCATTCGTTAAAATGTATTTTCTGCCATATTGACCAAAATGTGAATTCATAGGAAAGCAGAAGCAGAGGTTAGCCTCTAATTTCAAGCCAAATACAATTATAATGGCAAGAATTCATACACATGAACTATTTTACCTGTTAAAGTATTCATAATTCAGCCACACTTGTGATCCATTTACTTTTGACACACTGCACAGACTGGTAACAATCCTATTTCTTTTTTTCTGTTCTCAGCTTTCGGTATAATCTAACTACAGTACTCATTGAAAAGAAAATCAACATTATCACATCTGTCTAGTTAACAGAAGGCTACACAGAAAGCTGTACAATTAATAAATAGCACAGTCATATTCCTGACTATGTAGTGTGGCAAAAGATGTGTGGGCCACAAGACTGGCTAAACAAAATGACCAATCATTAGGCCAGTAAAAAATCTTAGCAATCGTTCTGGGAGTTCTGCTGTTACATTTACTCCTTATGAGTTGCCTATTATTTGACCACCCCTGTACTTTTGCAGGAAAGGGCTGCAAAGAACACTCATAAGATTCCCTGCAGTTCTTGTAAAATGTAACTTATTTTCTGTTTGCAAGCTCATGACTGGTGGACTATGATGCAATGACACTTAATGCCCCATATTGTCTGTTCTTTTTATGGTAATCACATCACTTAGGTACTATAGAAGGAATTCAGCAATAGAAGTCCTATTATTTTTCTCAATACAGTTTTTCAAACCTTGCCTTCAGTCTCCTTTGTTACCTTACCGTTTGCAATCACATTTCTACAAGTGAAAACTTTTAGCTAAGTCCACAAACAGCTATCCCGCAGTTTAAATAAGAAATATAAAAGTGTAACCTGGAAAATAACAGCTGAAGCAGTCAAGTTTGGAAATTACAGGAATAAGGAATAAAAATGTGGCTGAATCAGAGGTTTGGAAGGGTAATGAAAATCATAAAAAGAGAAGCTGATTGATTAAGGGCTAGATGGAAAATATTTAAGGGTGAAAGCCAAAAATAAAATAAAAAATGAACTGATGTGAATAGACTGCAGATGTAGAATAAGTTTGAACTTGATGTTGCGTGATATAGCTTCTCAGCTATGGTGTACCTTGACCATCAAATGTCATTATGCCTAGTACCGTAATATATCAGTGTACCTACTTACCATAATATAGAGGATGACACAGAGTTCTGCTACATTTGTGTCCTAGGTCTGCCAGCAATAAAATTAGACCAGGGTCTTGGAAACATTAATCATAGTATTTTTAAACTTTCTAAAGATAGGTCAAAGCTTGTTAGCGCTAACAACTATCTGCATTCCTGCATTATTTTACATAAAGGGATCTGGTGTAATTCTATACATCATATTTAATTATGAACTACCTAGTGAGGGCACACACGGTTAGCAGGAGAAGAAGTTCAGTTAAAGCAAAACATGCCATTCATCTTGCAATCTCATCTTATCGTATCTGTGGGTAGAGTATGTTTAAAGCTTTTTTAAGCTCTTCTGGAAACTAGACATTTTTAAACAGTCTAAATATAATGAACAAATGGGATGAAGGGAGCTAATGTGAAAGTTGATTTTTACACTGAGGCCCTGTACACATGATCAGACATGTCCGAGGAAACATGTCCGACGGACCGTTTTCATCGGACAAGGCTGAAGTGGTCTGTTGGTCTGATGTGCGTACACACCATCGGACCAAAATCTCCTCGGACCAGAACGCGGTGACGTAGAACACAACGTGATGAAAAAACGAAGTTCAATGCTTCCAAGCATGCATCGACTTGAGTCTGAGCATGCGCAGGATTTTGGTCCGATGATTTCGTGTACTAACCATCGAACATGTCCGACGGACAGGTTTCCAGCGGACAGGTATCTAAGCATGTTTGGAAACTTTTGTCCGCTGGAAAACGGTCCGATAGGCCGTACACACGATCGAACATGTCCGCTGAAACTGGTCTGCGAAATGGCATAGGTCACTTTAAAGTGGCTATAAAGGTACAAGTTTTTTTACCTGCATGCATTCTATTTTACCCGCCTGCTTGGGTGCCCCCAGAGCAAGCTGCTTTCTCTGGGGGCACCTGGCAGGAGGGAGAGGCCAGGACCGCCGACCCGAGAAGAATGCTTTGCACAAAACTATTGTGCAGAGCAGGTAAGTATAACATGTGTGTTATTTTATTGTAAAAAAAAAGAGGGTTTAGTAACACTTTAAGTATACCATGTAGCACCATATTGATAATCCTTTATATGTTCCACAAAATGCTAATACCCTAGTGTGGATTAAGTAGTATAATCCTTTACTTTCTGCAGAATCTTCAAGGCATTTAAGGACAACCTCAGGCTGAGGCCGCGTACACACGACTAAACAAATCCGATGAAAACGGTCGGACAGACCATTTTCATCGGATATGTCTGCTGGGCTGTTTTGGTTTGATGGTTGTAGACACCATCAAACCAAAATCCCCGCTGGCAGACAGCGCAGTGACGTGGCGGTGACGTTGACGTCACCGTAAAATACTTCCACGCATGCGTCAAATCCATTCGACGCATGTGCAGACAGATAAGTCCGCTGGTTAGTGTACTAACCAGCGGACATGTCGGACGGACAGGTTTCCAGCAGACAAGTTTTAAAGCATGCTTTAAAACTTGTCTGCTGGAAAAACCTGTCTGCTCGCCCGTACACACGATCGGATTTGTCTGCTGGAACGGTCCGTCGGACCGACTTCAGCAGATACATTTGATCGTGTGTATGTGGCCTTACAGGGTCCAGATTTTCACAACAGCTGTTAAGGTTCCACTTTCTTAGATTATTAGTTTTGTCCCACACAACGTTTTTCTGCTCTGTATCCCTCATTCTGCCACCCCAGTTTCCTAACACCTTTAACCACCATATTCACTTACTGTTCCCCAGTTACTCTTACAATCCCAGTTTACAGATACAGTCTTGCATACAGGCTGTAGGCTAGGGTTATTTAGCACCAGGTGGAAAGTTGGTGCATCTCTATGCTACAATAAACTGGGGATCATTTTTAATGTGAGCAGCCCCCCCCCCCCCTTTTTTTTTCTCTCTAAATTATTGGACTGCAGTCACAGGATTATCATATTGCATGAGGCATTTGTGCTATGAGAATGTGATGCTAAGGACCTTATCTCACAATTTACATTGGGCCCCTAATTAGCTAAGCACCAGAAAAAGGGTTTTGGTTAACTGAACATTTTCTCCGCCTTCTAAGGTCGATTGTAATGTAGTTCTCAGAGAAGACTACACTCTATACAGTTCTTCTTAATGTTGGTACTTTCAGTGATAATGACCAGAAGAGGAAATTGTGGAGTGGAAACAGAAAGAGAATGGTTCCAAGTGCCAAATTAAATTACTGCTACATCCATTACTCATACATCCTTCTCTTGGAAATTTGAAAGTTGGTGGTCATCCCTGTGACTGAAAACATTTACATCGACATCTGAAAAGCCCTATAAAAATAGGCGACTTCTGTGGCTGGAAAAAAAAATACATCTATGTGTACTTCTTATTCTGAAAGAGTTAATTGCACAAAACCTTTAATTAATTTATACTCTTATTTCCTAAATGAAAATCTTTGTAAAGGCCCTAGGTCTATTGTGGTACGTGCAGTCTGTAGCCTTATGCTCTTGCCTTCCCACAGGTCAAATCCACAATGGTTTTTTAATATACTTGCAATTTTATCCCTCAGAATAAAAGGAAGACTACATCAATACATACAGGCAAATAAATACTGCATTTGTTTCAGTAGGTCTCAGATCTTCACTCCCACTACTTGATGGATTGTCCCGGAGCTGGAATTATAAACATGCAATTTCTGCCCCACTACACACGGCAGCCTTTGGAACAAAAAAGGAAACGGGAACATTATTTATTTACGTACATATGTCTCACATATCTCATGATTTATTTCACTTTATATTTGGTAATGGTATGGAAAACAGGGATATCTGAGAAGCAATCATGTACTATTTAAAGGAGTGAAGCCAAATGGTCTGCTTGCAGGTGGTAACAATATGTCTTTGTGCCAAGTGCAATTATTTTTTCTTATTAATATGTACGGCATTTTTCTGCACTGAAACGTGGCTTAGTTCTGTTTGTTAGAGTGAAACTGTCATGCAACACTGAAACCTCTACCATTAACACTACAATCTAAGTAGCAGCTGAAATGCAATGTATAGTTACTGTCACACATACAAACATATATTTTTTTAGAACTGTCAGCAGTGTGTTCCTATTCCCATGTATGAAATGTTACTGCATTATGTAAATTGTCCTCCAAAATGGACATAGTACAGTTTAATGACAAAAAGCTATTAAAAACATATCATATGTCACTGGTGCATGTTGGGAAATGACTAAAACTTTAGACTGACAAAGGGCACAGTAGTATATTTTGGGCCAGATTCTTAGCGGCGCTACGACGGAGTATCTCAGATACCCCGTCGTATTGCCGTTTTTTTTGCCTCGTATCTATGCGAGTGATGCTTAGCATCACTTTGGCATAGATACGCTTCTACATCCGACAAGTGTAATACCATTAGGCGGCGTACACACGAGGGGACAGATTTGTTCAAATGTGTCGGCCCGACCGTTTCCAGCCGACGCAGCAAATCTGTCTGTTGGTCTGCTGTGCGTACACACGAGCGGATAGAAATCTCCCCGGACCAGAACGCGTGCACGTAAACCACGTACGACGTCACTATAAAGGGGAAGACCAAAGCTTACGGCGCCGCCCTCTGTTCCTCTTTTGCTAGTAACGTGTTAGCAAAGGTTTGGTTAGAGCCGATTCGCGCTTTTCGGTCTCCGCGCTTTACAGGTCGTATTCTCGGGTTCAGTGTGTGCTTGTGGGTGCGTATTTGGCAGTCAGTGCTGGCTGTCAGGTCGTTTCTGCTTTGCAGTGGCGTTCTGTCCGCGGGTATCTGTTTGTCGAGCGTATTTTGCAGGTCTTGCTGGATTAGGGGGTGCTTTCTGTGAGTGTGTTCTTGACTGACCAGCCGGCCGGTTTGAAGCCATTATGGAGCAGCAGCGTAACTTTGCTAGAGTTCGTGCTGGATATGGGCTTGCTTCTGGATGTTATAATTATTCCAGACCTTTGGCCAGGAACAGGGGGAGGAGGAGTTCCTGGGCCAAGAATTGGTTGCGCCAGCGTGACCGATTCTCTCATATGCCTCTGCTTAGGGAAATCCAGGAGAATAATCCTGATGACTTCAGGAACTTTCTCCGTATGACGGACCCCGTTTTCCACCGTCTGCTGGATCTTCTGTCCCCCTATATCACGAGGCAGGACACTGTGATGCGCCAAGCGATCACGGCCGAGCAGAGGCTTATTGCCACGTTGCGGTACCTGGCGACTGGGAGGAGCCTGCAGGACCTCAAGTTCTCAACAGGCATCTCTCCCCAGGCGCTTGGGATCATCATACCGGAGACGTGTTCTGCTGTCATACAAGTCATGCAGGAGGAGTATCTGAAGGTATGTTTCCTCTTTTCTGAAGCTCACATTCTCTGTCTTTATAAATGTGATTATTTTTTTTTGGTTTGGCATTTGTTCCCTATAATGACCATGCTTTTTCCATGCTGAGTGTTGAATGTTGCCTTTTCTCCCCATGCATGCATGTTGTTAAGCTTTCCATGTTCTTTTTGTTGGCCTACCTACATATTTTTTCCTTGCATGACTATTAACCTGTCCAGCATGCTATCCTAGGGACAAACACACCTAGCCTTTTTTTTTTTGTTGTGTGTGGCATATTTTTCTTTGCTGCATTGTAGTTCAACCCCAACCCCCCCTAAAATGTTGCCCCATCAGAGGGGTGGGGAGTGTGATAATAAGTGGGTTTTTTTAGTGGCCACAACTCCACCCCAATAATAAGATAAAATTGTTAATACTGTGTGATGGTGCACAAGTATGGTTTTTGTATTGTGTTTGCAATGTTTATGTGCCTAAGTACTATTTATGTTTATTTTTTTTGTCCCCACAGTTTCCCTCCACGCCACAGGAATGGCAGACTGTGGCTTCCCAATTTGCCCTGCGTTGTGATTTTCCAAACTGCGGAGGAGCAATAGATGGGAAACACGTCCGCATAGTGCCACCAGCCCGTTCGGGGTCCTACTATTTTAACTACAAAGGTTTTCATAGTATCGTGTTGATGGCGGTGGTGTCGGCACAGTACGATTTTTTGTATGTGGACGTGGGGAAGAACGGCCGGCTGTCTGATGGGGGAGTGTTTGCGCGGACTGAATTTTACAACCGTCTACAAACTGGTGGTCTTGAACTGCCACCGGATGAAGACAATGTGGAAGGACTTCCGTTTGTTTTTTTAGCGGACGAAGCTTTCGGGCTTGGACCTCACCTCATGCGGCCTTTTCCCCAGAGGACTCTTACCCCGGAGAGGAGGGTGTTCAATTTTAGGCTAGCCAGGGCCCGGAGGGTAGTCGAGAATGCCTTTGGGATACTCGCCAGCCGGTTCCGCCTGTTCCTGACAGCGATAAATATGGCGGAATATAAATTGAACCATATTGTTTTTGCCTGTTGCATATTGCATAATTTTTTACGCAGGCATTCCCAGACGTACCTACCCAACATCGGTGCTGAGGCAGGACTACCCTCAGATACCCTTCCTGGGCTGGACACTGGTCGCGCTGGCTCGGTCACCCAATCTGCTCGTGAGGTACGCGACAAATATGTTGAGTACTTCATGGGCCGGGGGGCCATAGCTATGCCAGATCATATTTCTTTCTAATTCGGCCCCCAAAAGAAAGAAATATTCCAAAATATAATAAATAATTTGACCATTGGACTCTATATACAGTTGTTTGTCATTATTGCTTTTTCTCTTTATCTCTGTCTTCTTGGTTCTGAAACTAGTGCACTTCTAGTGCCAAATGTAGTTGTCATGTTTTAGTAAATAACCACAATTGGACATTACAGCCATACCCCACTTTTAAGTCCACAATAGAAGGGTCACTTCTGCACACAAACCAATGAGATACCAGCATTTATAAAATCTGGCTTAACTGAACAAGCTGGTGTTGGAAGAATATTGTTTTTTACGCAGAAGTGAGGCTGATATTGTGATTTGCAGCGGTAAGAACTAAACGCTAGTGTGTACTTAAAACCGGGTTTATGGCTGTAGTTACAAGTCACTCATCTACAAACTGGGTATTCAGCATATATAAACAACAAGCCACTCATGTTAGCGTACAAAATTTTTTATCAACAATTTTTGGGTTTGCCACCATGTAACATTTTTGGAGTAAAAACATTTTTTTTTTTTTTAAATTTTTTATGCAAAAATATGGATTATACCAAACATTTTTTTTAGAAAAAATATAAAATATTTTGCAAAACCACTAAAAATACTAAGTACAACAAGGTCATTACTACAACAGTCTCCCAATGTCACCCCGGAACACAACAAACTTGGAAGATGCACACATTCTTGTGTGTGAGTGAGAGGGCCCAAAAATGAGGATTATATCAAATGTCCACATGTGCTATCTGGCATCATGGGTGATCAATGCATGTGTTTTGTGGGTGCAAACCCTTCCCTCTTACCTGCTTGAGAAGGGAGGAAGGGGGTGTACCCACAAAGCAAAGACAATCCATAACCTGTGATGGCAGATAGCACATGTGGACACACTGTGTGTGCATCTTTCTATTTTTATAAAACATTTTTTTTTGTTTGCAAGACGGATGGGTGATGGGGGGGGGGGCCGGGCAGGGGGATTTAGTCTTTGATACGGCCCATCATATCAATAATATTTTTGTAATTTTGTTCAATTACAACCATTGTTTGCCTCATATTATCCATCTCTGTGCTACACTCCATAATTTGTTGGATGACAATTTGTGCACTTGCACGTGAAAAAGGTGGACTACTGGATGTGCTTGCAGCATCTTCATCCCCTATAAAAAAATAAAATAAAAATACATTAGTAATGTGCAGGCCTATCTACATCTCTTTCTCCCTGTGTGAAGCTGCGGTGACACTGACCTGTTGTGCTACTAATCTCCACCTCTCCATCATCCACAACTTCGCCTTCTTCCACAATCAATCCTTCTTCAATAACTCCTCCTTCTTCAATAACTCCTCCTTCTTCTATAACTCCTCCTTCTTCTATAACTCCTCCTTCTTCAATAACTCCTCCTTCTTCTACAACAACTCCTTCTTCAATAACTCCTCCTTCTTCTACAACAACTCCTTCAATAACTACTCCTTCTTCTTCACCAACTCCTTCTTCTTCACCAACTCCTTCTTCTTCACCAACTCCTTCTTCTTCACCAACTCCTTCTTCTTCACCAACTCCTTCTTCTTCACCAACTCCTTCTTCTTCACCAACTCCTTCTTCTTCACCAACTCCTTCTTCTTCACCAACTCCTTCTTCTTCACCAACTCCTTCTTCTTCACTAAATACTCCTTCCACATTTGCGTCTTCCTCATCTCTCCCTTCCACCACTCCTTCTTCTACCTGGTCCTCCTCCTCCACATGGCTAGATTTTTTCTTATGAGAGAGTTTGGGCCTCCTTGCGTCCTCCAATTTCTGTCCTGTTCTTTCCCCTAGAAATATCAGAAAACAAAAGGTATACTTATCAGCACACAGATATTTGAGGAGGGCATTAATAAATCATAATCATTGTGTCAAAGTGTTTTATAAACTTTGGATTATTGTCTTCCGCCACCAAACCTTAACCTTTGTTTTTCTAATGACTTCTCCCAAGCTGTGCTAATTACCCTTTTTAGCGAAGGGACACACATGGAAGCAGGGCCGGACTGACAACTCATGGGTCCCCCGGGCAATAGAATATTAGGGGCCCCCAGGCTTACAAATGCCCACTAAGCCAGGTGGCAGTATAGAGGCGGGGCAGCTACAATCTCAGTCAGTAGTTTCACATCAAAAGCATGTAGGCTTTGGACATATCAGGGACAGATGAGCTAAATTAGCAGATTTTTACATACTGTCCCTGGTTGAAATGAGCCTGGCATCTCTGATGGGGCCCCCTAGGGGCATGGGGCCCTCGGGCAGTGTCCGATTTCCTCAGTGGTCAGTCTGCCCCTGCATGGATGCCCCTCCCTAAAAATTAGGTGTCACAGACTGTTAAAAATGAATCTCATTATGGGGGAGACACAGGTGCTCTTGAGTCCAGATGTGAATCCAGCTGCTTATTATCACTGTGTGAATGTGAATGAATCCTGTTTGTCTTTTCACATTCAAATCAGTTAGGAAATCTACATAATTTTATCCAAAATGTGTAATAACTTTTCTCTATAAATGCCAAATAGCCATGTCCTGGTGTGCTGTTCCTTAGGACATAGTATGTGGATGAAACGAGGTGATTGACCGATGTTTCTAAAGAACGATCGTGCATAACTTCTTATTTGGTGTGTGTGTGTGTGTTTTTTTTTCATATTACAGGAAATATCCAAAAATAATTCTTCCAAAGTACAACCATTCCAACAAGGCACATGCATAAATATACATATCAAACAATGATATCACACAATTGCAAAACCCCCCCCCCCCCCCCACAAAAATAATACCTACTTTTATCCAGGATTTTCTTTATCTTCCGAAACTGGTGTGGCTCACGCAACTTCAAATCGGACCAGCGCTTGCGTAGCTGCTCTTTGGACCTGCTCACCCCAAAGATCTCAGTAAGCCTCTTCGCCACCTTGTCCATAATTTTGGCCTTACGGCGGTTCGGGGTGCTGTATGGGCCATAATCCCCATCATAATCCTTCCTGCGCAGGATGTGTACCATCTCCACCATCTCCTCCAAACTCATATTTGTGGCCTTGTACCGTTTGCTCCTTGAGCGTGACGTTCCTGGTTGTGTCCCTTCCTGATCCTCATGAGCGGGTAATGCTCGCTCGTGGGACATGGCCATCTTTTCGTTTCCCACTGATAAGGGGCGTGGAAAAGAGGAAAAGTTCCGTCATGGGCGTGGACGAAGGCGGCGTTTCACGCATGCGCGGATGAATACATCGTGTTTACGCGGAGCTTACGCGCGCGTTAAAACGATGACATACACATATGCCGGTAACTTGCAATATGAGGCCCTGGATGTTGAAATGGGGGGGTTAAAAACGGGCGGAGACATTGCGAACGAAGAGGGCGGCAGTATAGCTTTGCGCGGCCTATATAAGGAGATCGACGTGATTACGTCGGTTACGCGGAGATTACTCGAGCGTACGCGAGGAGCTACAGACACAAAGGTAAATTACAACATGGGATCAGCAGAGGCGTCTCAACTTTGAAACCCCATGTGGGGGTGGGGGTTTGGAATGTTGTTAGGAGCGTTTGCGCTATTTAGGTAGCTTGGGGCCACCAATGCAAGTTTTGGACAAAAATGATTGAACACATCACTACATATATATATGACAATGCTCTACCTCTTTATTT
This sequence comes from Rana kukunoris, assembly GCA_029574335.1. Classification (NCBI taxonomy): domain Eukaryota; kingdom Metazoa; phylum Chordata; class Amphibia; order Anura; family Ranidae; genus Rana; species Rana kukunoris. The sequence goes on from CM056049.1 coordinate 602,140,613, forward strand.
TTGTCTTGTGGATTCACATCATGCATGTATTGTTCTGTATTGTTTGGGCAGAGGTAATTAGGTTGTGTATTAGCTCCTCAATGCTGTGTGAGGTGCATGATATCTACACAATAACTAGTGGCTTCATTTTTGGAAAAATAAAAAAATTGTGGATGATTAAAGAGATGGCATGTATTTATTTTCATGGGTAGGGAGGAGCAGTATTTCGATATATGGTTTAAATGGTCTGAATTTCGAAAATCAGATGAATTCCCTATTTGGGCTACAAGTAATCTTAACGTTGTGTAGCCATGAATAATTAATTTTTTTTTTTTTTTTTTTTTTTTTTTGTCGTTGTTTCTTTTGTTTTATGTACTGCTTATATAAGTTATTAAGGTTAGTGTGTTTCCGTTTAATATATATATATATGTATGTTTTTTTTTTTTTTTTTTTTTTTTTTTTTTTTTTTTCCTTCTTTGGGTCTATTCTAGGGTGACTCAAACTTATGTTGTTAGGAGAAGCAAGAATGTACAATGTAACCAAATTAATATAAGACGATATATTATATTTATGTACCTTTGTGTGATAAATATATAATAATAAAATAATATTATAACATTTTCATGTTACCAAAGGGTCTGCATGTTCCAAAAATGAATTGCACAACAATGGAGTGGAGCTGGCCAGCATTGTATCAGCAGGACACATTGGGGGTTATTTACTAAAGGGAAATCCAGTTTGCACTGCAAGTGGACTTGGAAGGGCATTCTCCATAGATGTGGAGGGGAAGATCTGAAATGAAGGGAAGCTCTGCTTATTTTATCAACCAATCAGGTGGAGGCTAAAATTGAATATATATTTTTTCTTGCATGTCCCCTTCGGGGCTACAGCGATTGCATTTCCAAGTGCACTTTCAGGCAGTGTACTTTCAAGTGCTTTTGCAGTGCTAAAGTGATTTTTTCTTTAGTAAATAACCCCCAATGTGTTTGTATACTAGTTCCACAATGATTGTACACATACATATTCAGAAAATGATAAAGCTGAGCCATTTTTCTTGTGGGTTTTAATACATTTTTATTTGTATATTCTAGAGCATTAATCTGAACCTAGAAAAAAAAAGAGAGAGATGGACCAGTTGGCTATTCAAGAAAACACACTTAAATTAATAGAAATATATAGAGAAAAGGCTAATCTATGGGATACCAGGCACCCAGGCTACCCCAATAAGAACCTCAGAACAGACACTCTACAAGAGATAGCAACCTACATGCAGACGTGGGTTCCATCCTGCACAGCAAACATGGTGAAGGATAAAATGAGCAATCTCAGGAGCACCTATCGTAAGGTATATAAAGAGGTTAAAACCAAACGATCTGGATCAGCAGCAGATGCGCAAAAGGAGCCCAGGCTGTGGTACTTCCGCGAGCTTGCATTTTTGGATGATGAACTGGAGGGCCGGCCATCACTTTCCAATCTTCCTTCCAGCCTTCCTCCCACGCTTCCTTGCAGCGGAACTTCCCAGGATCCCCACGCCCCTGCAGAGCCAGAGGAGGGCCTGGCTGACATGGACCCAGATCTGGCGATCTTCAGTGAGGTATAGTAGTTTCATAAATATTTATTTGCTTCTAATTTGGGTTTGATTCTTGAGTTAGTATTGTTAAAATTGTAACGTTTGGACCAACAAAAAAAGGCGTGTGCAAAAAACTAGGGATCTCAGGGATGCCAACTGAGGGGTCTGAAGGACAGGCAGGTCTATTTAAATTAAGAAAACAAAAAGAGTCTAGAGCCAAATAATGTGTGTGTGTGCTTGATTGAGCAAAATATTACAACATGTCCCTTTTTTTGATACAGGAAGAGGCCAGCCAGGAGGTGGCAGCTCCTCAGGACCATGTCAGCCAGGGGGAAGGGGTGAGTGGCAGCCAGGAGGAGGCTGGGCCGAGTGGAAGTCAGCATGTCCCCAGGCTCAGCACCATAAGCCAGGTCCCTCCCCTCCAGATGAGGCGACCAGGCCAAAAGAGGCGGATGAGGCAGATGGAGAAGGAGAGCCTCAAAATGATGAGGGAGGCTGCTGAAATAATGCGGGCCCCCCTCAACCCCACAGAAGCCTTCAGTGCCTCTGTGGCTCATGAACTGAGCCGAGCGGAGGAGGATCAAAGGGACCTGGCTAAGGACTTAATAAATAAGGTCATCTTTTGGATGCACAGGGGCATGCTGACCCGGGACACAGACCTCAGTGACCCAGCCCAGCCTGCTCCCCATCTTTTGCCTCCTGCTGCCACATCATCAGCACCTGCAAGGGGCCATGGATGGGCCCGTGGACGTTTCGCTGCAAGGCAGCCAGGAAGGAAGGCTGGAAGTAAGAAGAGAAGGTGATTACCTGCCTTCCAGTTCATTATTCTAAAATGTAAGCTTGTTGGAGTACCACAGCTTGGGTTTCTTTGCTTATTTGCTGCTGATTCAGATTTGATTTGTTTTGTGTCTCCTGAGATTGTTCATTTTATCCTTCATCATGTTTTGTGGAATGCACAAGTCTGCATGTAGGTTGCTATCTGATCAAGTGGTGCAGATCATGTTTATTTTAATTTATTTTCTTGCCAAAATAAATGGCTTTTTGTATTTACGTTAAAACCTTGTCTATTGTGTTTTCTACTGTGGTGATTATGCCCCAAACCTACTAAAACTACAAGGTGGAATTTTGGAAGGACACAAACTCCTGGGTGGGGGGGTAGGTTAGGAGTGACAACTTGGTAACCCATGGAAAAAAAAGCAACAAAAACAACAAAAAAATGCATTGAAAAAAAAGTACAACAAATCCAAAAAAATGCATTGAAAAAAATGATCAAACAAAATAAAATAAAAAAGCATTGAAAAAAAGGTACAAAAAATCCAAAAAAATGCCTTAAAAAAAATGATCAAACAAAATAAAATAAAAATGCATTGAAAAAAAGGTACAAAAAATCCAAAAAAATGCATTGAAAAAAATGATCAAAAAAACTAAATAAAAATGCATTGAAAAAAAGGATCAAACAAAATAAAATAAAAAAGCATTGAAAAAAAGGTACAAAAAATCCAAAAAAATGCCTTAAAAAAAATGATCAAACAAAATAAAATAAAAATGCATTGAAAAAAAGGTACAAAAAATCCAAAAAAATGCATTGAAAAAAATGATCAAACAAAATAAAATAAAAATGCATTGAAAAAAAGGTACAAAAAATCCAAAAAAATGCATTGAAAAAAATGATCAAAAAAAATAAATAAAAATGCATTGAAAAAAAGGTACAAAAAATCCAAAAAAATGCATTGAAAAAATTGTTCTAAAAGAATAAAGAAAAACATTGAAAAAAAAGGTACAAAATAAACAAAAAAATGCATTTAAAAAATAGATCCAAATAAAAATTATAGTCATGTGGAGGAAAGCTCAAAACAATTAGGAGATGCAGCAAAAAAATAATTATAAAAAGACAACGCGATATACTACAATCAAACTTTGCTAGATTGGGACAACTCAGTCTATATAAATGGCATCAGCAATAGAACAGCTTGATTATAGCAAGAGAACGAAGAAAGGCAATAAACGATACAATATAGATAGTTACAATGACGAATGTGCCAACTCACAAACAAACACGAGGTTTACCTGAACGAGCGCTCCCGTCCCCTCCTTTTGTCTGAGCATGCGCGCGATTTTGGTCCGATGGTTTGGTGTACTAACCAGCGGACATATCCGACGGACAGGTTTGCAGCGGACAGATTTCAAAGCATGCTTTGAAATCTGTCGGGTGGAGAAATCTGTCCGCTAGCCCATACACACGAGCGGAGATGTCTGCTGAAACGGTCCATCCGACCGGTTTCAGCGGACATATCCCCTCGTGTGTACGCCGCCTTACACTTGCGGATCGTAGTTGTAATGACAACTCCGGCCACTAGGTGGCCTTTACGTTGTTTTTACATTTGCATATGCAAATGAGGCTAGTACGCCGATTCCCGTCCGCGTAAGGTTACCCCTGCTTCTATGGCCTCGTACACACGAGCGGACAGATTTGTTCAAATCTGTCCGTCCGACAGATTTGAACAAATCTGTCTGCTGGGATTTTGGTTTGCTCGCGTGTACACACGAGCAAACCAAAATCCCCGCCAGCAGAGAGCGCGCTGACGTGGCGGTGACGTTGACGCCGCCACGTCACCGCACCAGGAAGTAAAACACTTCCGCGCATGCGCCGAATCCATTCGGCGTCAGTTCCAGCGGCGGTGCGGGACGACATGTCTGCTGGTAAGTGTACTAACCAGCAGACATGTCGGGCGGACGGATTGCCACCCGATAGATTTTAAAGCATGCTTTGAAATCTGTCGGGTGGCCAAATCCGTCGGCTCGGCCATACACACGATCGAATCTGTCTGCTGAAACGGTCCAGCGGACCGTTTCCAGCGGACAGATTTGATCGTGTGTACGAGGCCTATGAGGAGTAACCTTAAGAAGTTCCACCGGATGCCGTCGGGTGCCGTCGGATGCCATGTTAAGTATGGCGTTGGGTCAGCGTCGGCTTTTTCCGTCGCTTACGTCGTTTTACTAACTCGTTCGCGAATAGGGCATTGCGTAAGTGACGATCACGTCGTTTTGACGTCGGTTTCAACGACGCCTTCCGACGTGAGCTGGAGCATGCGCACTGGGCTTTTTCCCCGGCCGGCGCATGCGCAGTTCGCTCGACGCGGGGGCGCACTTAATTTAAATACAAGCCGCCCCATTTGAATTACGCGGGCTTACGCTAGGCCATTTTTGCTACGCCAACACAAACTATGGAGCAAATGGTTAGAGAATACGGCACTTGCTCTAGTACGATGCGGCGGTGTAGTATAAATGGCTTACGGTACGCAAGCGAAATTCTATGAGAATCTGGCCCTTTGACTTTGTTACACTGTTGAAAACTTCCATTCTCCTCTTTACAGAATATTCATTTTTGCTTCTTATTAAATTGACCACATGGGCTATTATGCAATGCAGTAAATTGTGCAAACCTATGTATGGTGCTTGCATAATAATGTCAGCAAACTGATTTTCAGTAGGGATCACCTAGCATGTTAGCATGCATTGTTGCCTTATAGTCAGTATAACCAGACAGGTTATGGTAAGCTGATCAAAAAGCCTTCCACTAAAACAGTGTGAAGATAAGAACAGTAGGGCCTTCAGGTTTCTGCAGTTATCTTTCCTACAATATACAAATTAAAAAGAGAAAGCATTTTCGTATGGTATATGGAGCCATGATTTATATGCAGTAATGGTAAGAAAGCCTACCCAGCAGTGAATAGCTGATGTATGTCGGGTCACTGGTGATTTATATAGTTCTTTGAAATCGGAGCTCATTTGGTCCTTGACTAAAGGATGGGGTCAGGTGCTATTAAACTTATGCCCTGTACACACGATCGGTTCATCCGATGAAAACGGTCTGATGGATTTTTTCATCAGATATCCGATAAATGCTGACTTTCATTAGTCGTGCCTACACACCATCGGTTAAAAAACTGATCGTGTCAGAACGCAGTGATGTAAAACGACGTGCTGAAAAAAATTAAGTTCAATGCTTCCGAGCATGCGTCAACTTGATTCTGAGCATGCATGGATTTTTAACCGATGGACGTACCCACAGGCGATCATTTTTTTTATCGGTTCGTTAACCATCAGATAATTTTTAAACAAGTTCCTAGTTTTTTAACCGATGGATAAATAACCGATGGGGCCCGCACACGATCGGTTAGTCTGATGAAAACGGTCCATTAGACCGTTTTCATTAGACAAACCGACCTTGTGTACGTGGCATTAGGCTTCATGTACACAAGACATTGTTCAACCTCTCCTTACCAATTATGGGCCAGATTCTCAGAGGCGTTACGACGGAGTATCTCAGATACCCCGTCGTATCGCCTTTTTTTTGGACTCGTATCTATGCGTGTGATGCTTAGCATCACTTTTGCATAGATACGCTTCTACATCCGACAAGTGTAATACAATTACACTTTCGGATCGTAGGTGTAATGACAACTCCGGCCACTAGGTGGCCTTTACGTTGTTTTTTCATTTGCATATGCAAATGAAGTAGTACGCCGATTCTCGATCGCTTTTACGCTGCCCCGTCGTCGCGTACGTCGTTTACGAACTCGTAAGGTTACCCCAGCTTCTATGTGGAGTAACCTTACGAGGTCCCGTCGGATGCCGTCGTGTCCCGTCGGATGCCATGTTAAGTATGGCGTCGGGTCAGCGTCGGCTTTTTCCGTCGCTTACGTCGTTTTACTAACTCGTTCGCGAATAGGGACTTGGGTAAATGACGCTCACGTCGTTTTGACGTCGGTTTCATCGACGCTTCCCGACGTGAGCTGGAGCATGCGCACTGGGCTTTTTCCCCGGCCGGCGCATGCGCAGTTCGTGCGACGCGGGGGCGCGCTTAATTTAAATACAAGCCGCCCCATTTGAATTGCGCGGGTTTACGCTTGGCGATTTACGAGACGCCAACGCAAACTACGGAGCAAGTGCTTTGAGAATAAAGCACTTGCTCTAGCACGCAGCGGCGGCGTAGTGTAAATGGCTTACGCTACGCCGCCGCAAATATATGAGAATCTGGCCCTTTAACTATAAACCAGCATCTAAAAACGGCTGTAAATGAAACACAGCTAAACGTGAGATACAGCGTTTTGCCACATTTAGCCGAGTTTGGTGCTTGAAATGCCTCTAAACACAGCTTCTGAACACATTTTTTTGAGTTCCAGAAAAAGCCTCTAAACTTACCAGCCTAGAAACCACTATAAACAACCCTGTATACATGTACTGATAAGATAACATAGAGGAGAGTTCAGGAGCAGTTGAAAAAAATGCCCAACTGCTCCTAAACATCCGTTTACCAGCAGCAGTGTACATGAGACCTTAGGCTTGAAGTGCACTGCAGCCTGTGACCTTTCCATGGTGGCACAGCAGCTCTGAACACCAAGCACCTCATTTTAATGTTTAAGCTGTTTGTTTAGAGAAATAGAAGGTACTTTAATATTTATTTTTCCAGTTTGGCAGTTCTCCCCTCACTCTAAAAGCCAAAACTAAACTAATTAGGCCTTTTTCACACGTGCGGACAGAATGTCTGTATTTCATCCATCCATTTTTGGTTGAAATACGGACAAACATGTATCCCTATGGGATAGCGGGAGTCAGCGGATGAACATCCGCTGACACCAGATCTCATCGGTCCGATTCTGCAGACGGAGGAAAATCCTATTTCTCCATCGATCTGCGGAGTGGATCGGGTGAACATGGACAGACAGTCCGTGTTCATTTGATCCCCCCCATAGAGGAGAGCGGAGATCTGACAGGGTGGTCCCTGTCATCTGCCGGTTCAGTGGGGATCAACGGAGCGATCCCAGCTCAGCAAGCGGATAAGAAAGGTATGAATCCTCACAGGATCTGTACGCGTGAAAGGGGCCTTATATGGAAAAAAGATAACTACATAAATAAATAAACAGCTAAAAATTGCTCCAGATTTTCAAGTGGATTACGGTTGGTTTTATTAGCCAGGCTAAAGCAGATCTTCAGTCATTTTTTTCAACTTTCCATTTATTAAATCTTTTGCCCTTGTTGTTTTATAACTTTGGAAAGTAAAATATATATACATTTTTTTTCTGCCAGGGAATACCTTATACAACCCACTTCCTATTTCTTGTCAGGTAAAATGCCTAGGCTTATGACATCATGAACATCTCTCTCTCTCTCACTCTCATGAGAATTTGCCAGTAAGGGAAGGGGGATGAGTCATAAGAGGGCCAATGAAAGATGCAGAGCTGGAGGTGTGCTTCTGTTTGTCTGTGTAAATCCAGGAAGTGAACAGGCAGCAGCTTCAGCTGCCCACAGTTAAAATGGTTGCAGCCAGACTCAGTGGAGGGAGATTTCTGCAGTATATTTGGCAAGTACAGAATCACAGTATATATAAAATAATATTCAAAGTGGTTGGAGGGAAGCTTAAAAAAGGTAAAGATGTTTTTTATTATAAATTATGTGAGCAGATTGCAATTCCCCTTTTAGGCTGGGTTCACACTTGTGCGGATTGAGTGCGGTTAAACCGCATCTAATACGCAGAACATTTCTAAATACATTGTTTTCAATGAGACTGGTTCACATATGTGCGATGCATTCGCACTGCGCATTGCAGAAAAAACGTGTGCGGATTTTATGCCTTGGGGTGCGGCACAGGTGCGAATTCAGTCCAAGATCTTCTATGGGTATGCAGCTGATTCGCTGATGTGTTCAGTTCTCTTCAGGAATTTCTCTTATTCACCTCAATACACTTCTCCCCCACTCTCCTCTCATCCGGAACTTCTCCCAGGTCTCCAAATTTGCAGCTAAAAACAGAGCTAATCTGCTAAACACTTCCCTTATCTTTGCAGAGAGATTACAGAGCTGAAATTCGCACCGCACAAGTGTGAACCCAGCCTAAATGATTGTAAACGATCATTTTGCAAAACAAATTAATTTAGTTTAAAATAAAAATTAAAGGCAAAACATTTGTGGATACTGTAGATATAAATGTATATATATTGTTCCCCTTTTTTTTATAAATGGTCACATTCCTTCTGTTCTCAGCTGCTGTGCAGGAGGGGGAGGGGGGGGTGTCAAGACAAGTGTAATCATTGAATAAGGGCAGGCTGAGTTCCCAGCACAGCTAGGGAACTGACCACGGTGTGTTCTCCTGCAGAGAAGCAGAAAGTACTAGCAAAGAGAACAGGATACTTTCTCATAGAAGTATATGGTACAGCAGGCACATATAATGGTATATGAAATGTTGGGGTAACAAACACTTTAAGGTTACAGACCAGAGTTAAAACACATTCAAAAGTGTCAATGGGCCCTTCAATTTTGTTTTTGAAAGAATTCAATTTATTTTATTAGTTTCCGAGCAATTATTAAAATATAAAAGCAACTCTATCTGCACTATAGTCCTACGTATAATCACAACAAAATAGATTACAGAGCACACATACAAAAATTACATTAAAAGCCTGCAAGGCTATTTAAAACACCTGAACATATTAAAAAATATGGGGATTTCGTTAAACCATATGGCCATATAGTGCTAAGCCCACTACTACCTCAAAGTACCCATTATCAGTGGGTCCTATACTATTCATAGAAAGAAGGGTCCTGCATCTCAACCAAGGGAGACACACTCCTCTTTATGGAAGAAATATAAGGACTCCTCTTATATCACAGGTGGACACAAATACGAGGTAATAAAGGGGGGGTGGTGTGCTCCGTCCCAAGGGATCTGGTCAGGACCCTTACAATATACAAACAACAGAGGTGGGGGCACACGCTAAAAATGTGTTTAAATTCAAGATGGTGCTTGTCCATATAATAGTGTCGGACCCACTGATAATGGAGTACTTTGAAGCAGTAGTGGGCTTAGCACTATATGACCATATAATGTGACCAAATCCCCATATTTTTTAATATGTTCAGGTGTTTTAACCACTTAAGACCCGGACCTTTAGGCAGCTAAAGGACCCGGACAGTTTTTGCGATCCAGCACTGCGTCGCTTTAACTGACAATTGCGCGGTCGTGCGACGTGGCTCCCAAACAAAATTGGTGTCCTTTTTTTCCCACAAATAGAGCATTCTTTTGGTGGTATTTGATCACCTCCGCAGTTTTTATTTTTTGTGCTATAAACAAAAATAGAGCGACAATTTTGAAAAAAAAATGTTTTACTTTTTGCTATAATAAATATCCCCAAAGAATATATATATATATATATATATATAAAAATCCTCAGTTTAGGCCGATACATATTCTTCTACCTATTTTTGGTAAAATAAAATTGCAATAAGCGTTTATCGGTTGGTTTGTGCAAAATTTATAGCGTTTACAAAATAGGGGATAGTTTTATTGCATTTTTATAAAAAAAAAATTTTTTACTACTAATGGCAGTGATCAGTGATTTTTTTCATGACTGCGACATTATGGCAGACACTTCGGACAATTTTGACACATTTTTGGGACCATTGTCATTTTCACAGCAAAAAATTGCAGTTTGGGAGTTAACCACAAGGGGGCGCTGAAGGGGTTATGTATGACATCATCTGTGTTTCTAACTGTAGGGGGTGTGGCTGTAGGTGTGACGTCATTGATTGTGGTTCCATATATAAGGGAACACACAATCAATCACGGCGCCACAGGGAAGAACGGGGAAGCTGTGTTTACACACAGCTCTCCCCGTTCTTCAGCTCCGGGGACTGATCGCGGGACTCCAGCGGCGATTGGGTCCAAGGGTCCCGCGTTCACGGTCACTTAAAGAGGACGTACCAGTACGTGCTTGTGCCCAGCCGTGCCATTCTGCCGACGTATATGTGCAGGAGGCGGTCCTTAAGTGGTTAAATAGCCTTGCAGGATTTTAATGTAATTTTTGTGTGTGCTGTAATCTATTGTGTTCTTTTTGCAATCTTATCGCAGCACTATCTTGAATGTAAACACATTTTTAGGGTGTGTCCCCCAAGTCTGTTGTTGCTACGTATAATCACAACTCACAACAGTCCAGCACTAGTCCTCTTCTGCATTAATTAATGCCCAAAGGAAATCTGGCCATACATTATACAATCTCATTCCACAATTTTCCTTTAGATTTACCAAACCATATAATATGAGGTCAAACCTAAACAACGCTTTCAATTTGTATCCAATAAGTCAGGCCCTTTTACTATATAGTCAAAGGTAAATCTAAAGGCGTTCGTACAGAAATTCTACAAGCAAATTGTTCAAGGTATGGCCAGCTTTATACACTGTACTTTAAGGGACCGCAGGGGATCATGGTCCCACCCCTGGGTGGGAGTCACTATGCTGATCTGCAGTTACAGTACAATGATAGGGAGAATGACAATGACATCATCAAGTCAGAAACTCTCTTTGCATCATTTAGGACCACCCAGCACCAGGGAATGGGTGGAGAGAGAAAATGGACCCTGTATGTCCTGTGACCCGCTTGAGGACATCTGAAAAACCATATAAGTATAAAGAAAAGTAAAAAAAAAAAACTTATGGGGAGCATCCAGGGTGGGTGGAAGTTACTTTTGGTGCATGAAGGGTAGATTTGGGCTTTAAGGCACGGCTTCACTCCTGCAGCCCAGTGTGAACCTGGGCTTAATTGTGTTTTTAATCTGCTTGGAGGTCAGCTTTTTTCAGACACTATAAACAATAAAAAATAAAAATAATAGAGCAGTTCTGCATTTCTAAACAGTGACATCTTAAATACAAGTTATATTTATTTTGCATCCGTAAAATAGCTACATTCATGAGCTTTGCTGCACTCACATAAAAACTTACTTTTTGTAATATTTTCCTGTATACTAGCCAATTAATTTAAAACTTTTGTTGCACATTTTCACTCTCATTCCTTATAGTACAATATATCAGAGCACTACATAACAAGTTTTTATAATACATTTTTTTTTACCATGGTTTCTCTGGCTTATTGTGTAATCATGATCTCATTAGTTCATGCAGTTAGAATCAGTCTATGGCTTAGTAAGTGCTAAACAATACATTTTTTACAAAGAGGAAGGTTTTAATGGGATTTTGAAGACGTACTCGCTGATACTTGTTTAATGCAATGTCTTCCTCTGGGGAACGAAAAAAAAAAAGGATCAAAAATCTCAAGACAGACAGTAAAACAGAAATATTTCTGGAACACCTATTGTTTATCACTGCCAGCTAATGGGTGGTAATGAGAAAGTATAATGAAAGTGAGATGAAGATCTACTTGATAAAGCACATTCACTTTAATTAGTATGGCAGGTTTGGAGGTTTTTCTCAGGCAGAGATGTTAGTCACATCTAGATTGAAGCTTCCTGTTTCTAGGGAATATTTACAAGTACGATTAATGTTATCAGCAGGGAGAGTCTGTATTTGTTATGTGAAGAGTAAAAATCAGCCACAGCACAGTCAATTTTGAATAGGTCTTTGGCACATATGGGGTCTTTTCGGAAACAAATGATGATCATTCTAGCTGGGAATTAGAAGATAAAAAAAAAGTATCAATGAATTAAACATTAATAATATATATTAATAATAAATATAGGCAAGGTTCATATTATGATAAATGATATGCCCTTATAGGTCAGTCTTCTTATTTCTTTACTCAATTACAATTATCCTGACAATGTTGTCAATGGTTCTAACTGTGACGTGGTGAAGGTTTTGACCTGATCGGTTGATTAATTTTTGTATCAATAATGTTACTAATTTGATAGTTACACTGCTGTGTTTCCCTTTGAATTGCCATCACTTCGGTATATCTTAAAGAGGGGGTTCACCCTAAAAAAAAAAAAAAATCTTTGTCTCCACTGACATTCAGCATACTAGCGTGAGCTACAGTATGCCTTGATTTTTTTTTTTCTGTGCTGTACTTACAGTTTAATCCGTTTTTTTTGTTTTAGACTCCGGGCAGGAAATAGGCGTTCCTATCAAGAGGGGAACATGATTGACGGCCGGCTATGGCGCGTCACGCGTTCCGAAAATAGCCGGAGTAGGACTGCTCTTCATGCGCACAGACAGGATGACTGCGCAGGCGCCGTGAAGAGCCGAGTTACACGGGCGCCTGCGCAGTCAGCTTCTAGTCTGTGCGCAGGAGCCGTGAAGAGCCGAGTCTAGCTATTTTCGGAAAGCGTGACGTGCCATGTCAATCTGTTCCCCTCTTAATGCCTATTACCCCGCGGTAGCCTGAAACAAACGAATAGATTAATCTGTAAGTACAGCGCAAAAAAATAAAATATAGGCACTGTAGCTGACGCTAATATGCAGGATCATGGTAGATAGTTGTTTTTTATGAACCTCTTTAAGTTAGTAATTTTCTCTTAGATTTATTAACTCCAATCAACCACAGATCTATATGGTTGTAGAAATCTAAGCACAACATATACATTACAAAACACATATATATATATATATATATATATATATATATATATATATATATTGTATTTTTCGCTGTATAAGACGCTCCGGAAAATAAGACGCACACAATTTTAAAGGAGGAAAATCTAGAAAAAAAAGATTCTGAACCAAATACTGTAGTAAAATATTTTATGTCCACCATTGCCCCCACTCATCACTATAATGTCCACCATTGCCCCCCACTTGTCATCACCATCACACCACCACCCCCACATTAGTAATAGCCAGTAACATTGCCCCCACATAGTAATAATAGCCAGTAACATTGCCCCCACATAGTAATAATAGCCAGTAACATTGCCCCCACATTAGTAATAATAGCTAGTACTTAGTTTAGCATTGCCCCTGCCCCCTAATAGCCAGTCCAACAAACCCCCAACTCACTGTTGTTGCAGATGCATTGCAGAATAGATCGCGGCGCGCGCTCTGGTTGAAGATCCACGAGCAGAGGGGTGATGACGTCAGCGCGCACCACCCCCGGGTGTACCAAGATGGCCGTGTATAAAAAAGAGAGAGTGCAATCAGCGCAAAAATCTAAAGGATCAGAGTAAAATTATACTAATAAGTGTAAGAATGAAAAATACTCAAGGAGTGGATTTCATATGGATGCAAGCTGAACACCAAAAAGAACAATCACCCTGAAGTAAATATATCAAGCCAAGCAGTGCAGCGCAAACCTAAATTACATAATATAAAAATAAAATGCTCATACCAGTGAGGACATAAATAATTAGTGACAGTGTGAAAATAAATAAATAAAATAAAATAAAAAGAAAGTCCAAATTTGCGACGTGCAAACAAATCCTGTGATCAAAGGAAATCGGAGTATCTTCACCATGTGACTTGGAAAACCAATTTTTCAAAAGTGATCCCTTCACCAGTAAAGATGGGTACTCTCACCTCACATAAAGACCCTTGTTTTACCAAAGGTCTAATAGGCTTAGATCAAATGGTAGGAAATCCAGATGGCTCAAAGATGTATACTTTTCATTTGTGGAACCCGGAGATAAGCAAGTATCAAAGTCCACTGGAACCAGTAGTAGCGATCATTGTATGTCTGTACTGTGCCAGGTACAGAGACCATGACAGGTTGTAATTTTCAATCCCGTTACGTCATATAGACTTCGCTAGATCACAGCTTTCATTTCCAGCTTGGAAAGTTGAATATAAAGCTTTGCTAGTGACTTGCTACTCCATCTGACTACAAAACACAAGTAATAAAAAGTACCAAGATGGCCGACCGCTCCAGAGCTAGGCCAAAGCCGCGGCCTTTCTTAAGGCTGCGGCGGCGGTACGCTACGCGGATCGCATTCTGTTCGGATCGGTCAGGCAAAAATGTGTATTCGTTGTATAAGACGCACCAACTTTCCTCCCCAAGCTTTGGGGAAGAAAAAGTGCGTCTTATACGGCGAAAAATACGGTGTATATATATATATATATATATATATATATATATATATATATATATATATATATTTTAAATAATTGCACGCCATACACTGCCTGTTCTGCCATTTGAATAAAACAGACTGAGAAACTAATGATGGGTAAAAGCAGTAGCATAACATGGGGGCAAAAATTTAGGGATATGGGGAAGGGGGATGCAAGTTGAACCACTAATCTATGGATGTCTATCGAACATCAAAGTGTAGGGTCGATCACACATCAAATGATGGTTAGTTGCTGTAAGGCCTCGTACACACGATCGGACATATCCGATGAAAACGGTCCGCGGACCATTTCCATCGGATATGTCCGATCGGGAGTTTGATCCGATGGCGTGTACACACCATCGGATCAAATTCCCCGCCGCCGGACGGCGCGGTGACGCGGCGGTGACGTTGACGCCGCCGCGTCATCGCCACGTCACCGCACCAGGAAGTAAAACACTTCCGCGCATGCGCCGAATCCATTCGGCGGCGGCGCGGCGGCGGTGGGGGACGACATGTCTGCTGGTAAGTGTACTAACCAGCAGACATGTCGGGCGGACAGATTCCCACCGGATGGATTTCAAAGCATGCTTTGAAATCTGTCGGGTGGAGAAATCTGTCCGCTAGCCCATACACACGAGCGGAGATGTCTGCTGAAACGGTCCATCGGACCGTTTTCAGCGGACATATCCCCTCGTGTGTACGCGGCCTTACTGTAATGTCATATAAACAATAATTGAAAAGGATATAGGGGATGGGAAATGATCTAAGTGAAGATCAGAGATTAGGACAGAGGGTTACTTGGAGCAACAATAAATGATCGAAAATTGTATAATGATACAAAAATATTGTATTAGTAGTATCAAAAATAAAGGCTGTAATAGATTACAGTCTCAGGTTAATTAAAAATCCTTGTAGCTACAAGAGTGGCTGCTAGATTAGAATAAGAGACCAACACAGACTCACATGGAACAAAATATAACATAGACACCAGTCCGGACGTTAAAGGTGTATAACCCTGGGCACAACATTTAGGTGGGGTGCAAAGTTATTAGTGCTGTTTGCTGTGCTCTAGCCTCCCCCTGCACCTCCAAAGAGGCATATGCCTGCGTTACTCCAGAGGAACCTATTTTCCCTTTTCCCTACCCCGAGATTCCTCCATTCTGGCCTGTCCCCTCTGGCAGGGCATGGTGCAGATGGTCATGGGAGAAGTATGGCGGTTGTTGGTGGACCTCCAGGTGGGCAGGGGATACTGAAGAGCAGCTGGGTGGTTAGTCCCAAAAAGCATAATGTCTGTCAGGTGCTGATGATGGAGTCCATGGAGAAGTGATGTGATCCACCAATGTACATTGTACAGGTGAACAGAGGGGGGAATTTGTGTGAGCAGTGCAGGGCTGTACTGAGGGCTGCAGCTGTACAGGACTTTCCAGCCACAGTGGTAGGAATCAGGTAGGTCAGTGTAGTGGTCAGGTAGGTCAGGGTGTAAATCAGTTAGGTCAGTGTAGGAATCAGTTAGGTCAGTGTAGGAGTCAGGTAGGTCAGTTTAATGGTCAGATAGGTCAGTGTAGGTGTGAGGTAGGCCAGTTTAGTGGTCAGGTAGGTCAGTGTAGTGGTCAGTGTAGGAATCAGGTAGGTCAGTGTAGTGGTCAGGTAGATCAGGGTGTGAATCAGTTAGGTCAGTGTAGGAATCAGTTAGGTCAGTGAAGGAGTCAGGTAGGTCAGTTTAACCTCTTGAGATCCCCACTATAGCCGAATGACGGCTTCAGACCGGATCTGAATATCCAACAGGCCGTCAATTGACGGCCTCCCCTTTGGGCATTCCCCGCGTGCGCTCCAGAGAGCGCAGCAGGAAAACTCTGTGTTGGCCGTGTCCCTTGGACACAGCCAATTACAGATCGCTGCGAACGGCCAATCAGAGTGGCCGTTTGCGATGAGATCTGTGCGGCCAATGAGAGATGATCTCATATGTAAACATATGAGATCATCTCTCATTGCCGTTTTACACAGAGACAGCGTCCTGTCTCTGGAGAGGAGACCGATCTGTGTCCCTTGTACATAGGGACACAGATCGGTCACCTCCCCCAGTCAGCCCCCTCCACCTACAGTTAGAACACTATGTAGGGAATACATTTAACCCCTTCCTCATCCCCTAGTATTAACCCCTTCAATGCCAGTCACATTTATACAGTAATTAGTGCATATTTATAGCACTGATCTCAGTATAAATGTGAATGGCGCCAAAAATGTGTCAAAAGTGTCCGATGTGTCTGCCATAACGTCGCAGTCCCAATAAAAATCGCAGATCGCCGCCATTTCTAGTAAAAAAATAATAAAAAATAATAATTCTGTCCCCTATTTTGTAGGCGCTATACCTTTTGCGCTTATTGCGTTTTTTTTTTTTTTTTTACCAAAAATATGTATAGAAGAATACGTATCGCCCTAAACTGAGAAAAAAAATGTGTTTTTGTTTTAAAATTGGGATGTTTATTATAGCAACAAGTAAAAAATATTGTATTTTTTTAATCAAAATTGTCGCACTTTTTTTTTTTATAGCGCAAAAAATAAAAACCTCACAGGCGATCAAATACCACCAAAAGAAAGCTCTATTTGTAGGGAAAAAAGGACGTCAATTTTGTTTGGAAGCCACGTCGCACGACCGCGCAATTGTTCAGTTAAAACGACGCAGTGCCGGAAGCTGAAATTTCACCTGGGCAGGAGGGGGGTATATGTGCCCAGTAAGCAAGTGGTTAATTGTCAGATAGGTCAGTGTAGGTGTGAGGTAGGCCAGTTTAGTGGTCAGGTAGGTCAGTGTAGTGGTCAGTGTAGGAATCAGGTAGGTCAGTACTACTGTACTAGAGGAAGGGACTCAGGAAGTGCTAAAAGTCCACTGGTGAGGGGGCACAAATTTCTCACCTTGACAACCCACTCTATGCCACTGGGTGAGAACCAGGCTGTGTATGGACTCAATAAAGGAAGCAAACTCTTCTTTATCTATGAAAAAATCAACACATTCAGCTGGAGAAAAAAATGATTTTAAGTATTCATGATGCAGTGAAGTTATTTTGGATGAGCAGATATCTTAAAGCTTATATATGATGTTACACCCTTGTGAGCAGCTCCCTTTTAAGATGTGTAATATATTTTTCTAATACAATTGGTATTATAGCTTGTTGTGTCTAATGAGATATTTTTCTAAATTTTTGATAGCTTTATATTAAAAAAAAAAGTGATTTAACGAAATTGCACAAATGACAGTTTATCACTTTCACCCCTTCAGGTTAGCCTGTATGGACATGCTGGATCTGGGTATGCTTTAGGAAATTATAGGCATAGAAAAATGTAATTCTCTTTATGATCAATTAAAGGAGTAGTCTGAAGCAAAGTTTTGCTAGGGGAAAAAGAGCATTACACAAATTTATAACACATTTAAATATACTCACGTTTTCCTTATGGTCTTCTTCCCGGTCTTCTTACCTTTTTTCTCTCCGGCCGGAAGCTATCGATTGATGACGCTCGACTTTCTTTTCTTATTCATCCGTCGCCATCTTAGCCCGGTGGCTCATCAATCCCAGGAGTCACTGCGTGCTGCGCTGGCCTCCCCGCCCAGAGTCGAACACTCCCCCTTAAGCTTTACGTGCTTACATTGCTAGATGCACGCTGCGGGGGCCAAAAGATCATTGGAGCTCGGCTATCCAATAGAAGAGGACGCTTTTTAGGAGGCGGGGATAGGGAAATAGGTGCGAGAGAAGGGGGCGTGAAATATTATAATTTAGGGAGGGGTCCGAGCGGGGGAGTTACAGGGGGAGGGCAGGAGATTACAGGAAGAGAGGAGCAGGCATGCTGGGAGAGCCTGTATTATCATGGTGGCCGTGGAAGAGAACCAGGAAGTGAAGAAAACTAACGGAGGGAATAAAAAAAGAACTGCTGGGACGATTTTCATTAAAAAGTGACTTCTTTTGAAAGGTATTTTTATTGGCTACAATCTGGCATGTTGTGGAATGTTGCTTCAGACTACTCCTTTAATTAATGAAAGGAGACCAAGGTCTAAATTTACATTTTCACGTGATGTTTCTGGGAGAAAGTGACTGTATAATTTCAGAAGACAATAGCCAAAGTTTGAGATTTTCATAAAACATTATACTTTCTTTTCTGAAATAAAAGAGTGAGAAACTTCTAAGAGAAAAGCTGAATGTAAACTAACCACATACTGTACCAATCTCCACATACTATAGACTGGTCTTTATGGGACTCTGTTGCAGAATTACAAGTCACATCATGCCTCTGCCTTTAAGAGTCATGCTTGTAACTATCAGCCTTGCAATGCATCATGGGACTTGTAGTTCCGCAACAGCTGGATGGCCACAGGTTGAGCACCCATGCTGTAGGATCTTTTGTAACATCTCCTTGTACCCATCCCGACATCAGCTTCCCCCATCCTACTTTGTATCATGGTTCTTAGGCTGGGCCGATCCTAGGGTCACAGGCGCCTGGGTGCAGAAATATTTCTGGTGCCCCCCCACATGGGCGTGGTCATTTTACTAACCCCTCCCTTTACAAATGTTTCTATGGCAATGACTCAACCACAGAGATGCTCCCCCACAAAGTCTTCATTACCCTGGGATCCTTACATGATCTCTAAACAATAAACAAAATCCAGGAAGAGAAGCAGAGTACTTTATTGGGACCTGGAGTTGGGCTTCTCCGATGGACACAGAGAGGGCTTATGTTAGAGAGTCTGTTAGAAAGAGCCCCAGACATACTATCGACATGATACAGGAGATGGTCAGAGACTGCAGACATAGTACAGGAGATGGTCAGAGACTGCAGTCTTAGTACAGGGGACAGTCAGAGACTGCAGATTTGGTACAAGAGACAATGAGAGACTGCAGACATAATACAGGAGATGGTCAGAGACTGCAGACACAGTACAGGAGATGGTCAGAGACTGCAGACACAGTAAAGGAGATGGTCATAGACTGCAGACATAGTAAATGAGATGGGCAGAGACTACAGACATAGTACAGGAGATGGTCAGAGACACATCAGTTCTGGACAGACACAAACAAGGAGTTAAGGAGGGAGGGGAGAACTCTGCTACATCGGCGCCCCCACCTCCTCAGGCGCCTGGGTGCAAAGCACCCTGTGCACCCTGCCTAGGATCGGCCCTGTTCTTAGGATGTGTCCATGCACACATAGGCATTTACAGGAGTTTTGAGGTAGGAGCGTACCTAAACGTGGATAAATGCATCTAAATCATCGTGAGTGTTTTTTTTTTATTTCAGTGGCCAGAATAAATTCATATTCTGGCCAATTAAATTAATAAATGTTTAAGCACGTGACGTCTCTAATGTTTTTGAAGCTGCTTGTCTCCTGTCTGGAGGAAAGCATTTACAAGAGCCCCAGTGTGCATGGGGCTTTACAGGGCCATCTTAATAGCATCATGGGCCCCTGAACAAAGAAATGCTCTGGGGCCCCTACAACGATGAAAGTGCAGGTAAACAGACATCAAGTAGGTAGGAGGCAGACTGCCTCCCCTGTGTATCTATTACTCTCAGTGCCATCAAGGACCAGCTGCTTTGGGGAAAGTGCAGGGGCTCCCCATGCAGCTGGGGCCCCTGGGCAGTGCCCATGTGTGCCCTCATATTAAGACAGCCCTGGGGCTTTACTGTATATGACAAGCCCCCCCCCCCAGAGAAATCTGTGCAGCAGTTTGTCATTTAGACTAACTCTCTATGTGTGCAAATGCAAATGCAGAACACATAATGTTAGTGTGATCTAGGGAGTGGTAACTATCTGGATTGGGAACAGGTGAGTATAGGAATGAGAGTGCAGCTGGGGAAGGAGGGTTACCATATATTTAGGTATTTCTACACTTTAAACAGTAGTAAAAGGCATAAAAAAAAATTCTTGTCATGCTGTCAACTTTTACATGGTCTTAGTGTGTTTATAGAAACCTCTTGGAGACCATTTCTCTCTAGCCAAAACAAAGGATTTGCCAAAAGTACAGTCAAAACTTTGGCTGTTAGGGAATTCATCCTAACACCCTTCTTTTTAATTGTTTAGCATGACACAAATGTCATTTACAGTAGTGGTAAAAATATTGCTACTATACATGATAGCTCCCATGCTGTCAATAGTTGCTAAGGAAGCAGTGGATGTTGACACCCGTTTCATCCTTAGCATTCAGTGATGTCACCTGGCCCCACTCATTTATTGACAGGGAATTCCTAGCCATGTAAACATAGAAGTGGTGATAGCCTGACATTACTGCCTCAAACCAAACCCAGGTGCCCAACTCAAGCCTGCAGCAACATAGTTAAATGCATTTCTCAAGGATACTATATTTTCAGAAGTTATACAAAAGCTGTGTGTCAGTGACACTATCAGTGCATAAGGAGTTGATAAGTGCTTGAAGATTTTTTTTTCCCTTTGATTTTATGTATTACAGAATTACATGCTTAAGTGATTTTTACACAATGAAAATAAAAACAAAAAACTCCAAAGTCCTCAAACCCCTAAATGGTTGTCAAGGTCTTTATTATTATGAGTGGGTTACTAGCTATTCAACCATATGCAGCATGCTTTTTTTTTCTTTTTTCAAATAGTTTACACTAAATAACCTCCAATATGTGGTGCTTTGAGGCTTTTTACCAAAAAAATACTTATTAATGTCTCTAAAAGCGAATTCTTTTAAAAAATGACCTTCATTGTTTCTAGCACATTCCATTTTTAACTGTTGTTCTATTGTTTGTACATTTGTATATTTGAGTGCTTTATCTATTACATTTTAAAAAGTTATTGATGCTTAATATTTTTCAAATCTCTGACTACTTTTATTAAACTTTGACCAGGATAGTATTTTTATATATGTATATATATATATTTTAATTGCAGAATTTTCTGATGTGTGACCAAATATGGCATTAAAGCAGGCTCAAAAAATATAAAAAATGACCTCAGATTGTGTGTGTGTGATAAAATATTTTATTCAAACGTACTGTATTTGTTGGTGTATAACACTCACTTTTTGTACCCTGAAAATAGAGGGTAAACTGGGCCTGCGTGTTATGCGTGAACATTTTTTCCCTGAAACTTCCCTCTTAAAGTAAGGGTGCGTGTTATACGCTGATAAGTACGGTATGTACATTGAAAAAAAATACAAAAAAACCTAGATCAAAGTTGTATCTAGGTCAGGGCCAGGGTTAGTGCTTGGGTCAAGGTTGGGGGTCAAAGGTCAAGGTCGGGGTTACGTTCAAAGGTCAGGGTCAGTATTTCTTTTAGGGAGTATATAAAAAAGAGCAAAATGCGTACTATTGTTTTTGGGCTGTGCTATGTGTACATACAAAAACTAGCATACACATACTGTGTGTGGTATCGCTGGGATCGTCAGAAGCAAAAGAACTTTTTTGGGGTTGTTCTTTGGTGGAAGGTTATGGTAGTACCTAGAGCAGTGATGGCGAACCTTGGCACTCCAGATGTTTTGGAACTACATTTCCCATGATGCTCATGCACTCTGCAGTGTAGTTGAGCATTATGGGAAATGTAGTTCCAAAACATCTGGGGTGCCAAGGTTCACCATCACTGACCTAGACATATACAGCAAAAAAAAATGTTGTTACTATTTTGGGCCTGTTTTCCTTTGATAATTAAGAAAATCAGAAGATATCCATTATTGTTTACCATCAAATGAAAGCCCAATTTGTCCTGAAAAAAAAAAGGCATAATCTGCCCGAATGCACAAAGACACATCTCAAAGTTGCAAAATTGTGCTTAGATTTGTTTTACCCTTATGCGCGAAGGGGTTAATTCACTTTATTCAAGGCTAAAAAAAGTTTGTGTTTTTAATGTATGCTTTAAAAGAATTTCTACTAACCAGCAACAAAAAAAAATCAAGAAATAAGCCCTGGTTCACACTGGGCTGCGGGAGTGAAGCAGTGCGAGTTCAGCTGAACTTGCAGGATTTCACTCCCGCCCGGCAGTCCCGATTTCAGCCGCGATTTCAGAGACATCTGTGCAGGTTTCTGCACAGATGTCAATGTAAATCGCAGGCTGAAATCGCAAAAAGTAGTACAGAGACTACTTTTTGAAATCGGTGCAATGCCGCAGATGCAGCGTCGCACCGATTAGGACGGTGCCATTGCCGTCAATTTGAGGCAAAATCTGCCGTTTTGACATGCGATTTGACATGCCAAATCGCATCTCAAAACGCACCAGTGTGAACCAGGGCTAAATGTGGCTGCCAAAAGATGCATGGATATAGCACACAATTCATCATCTCCACTTCCAGGGCACCCTCCTCACCCATCAGATATATGCAGCCAATAAAACATCTGGGACCCAGCAAGGTGGCAACCCCTCTAGGAATTTCCCCTGTGCCTTGGGAGAATAGGGAGGGGGTGTCACTGAGTCATTCCACATCCACAGAGAAAGGAGAGAGGGTGGTGTGCCTTGGGAGAATTGGGAGGGGATGTCACTGAGATATTCCACATCCACAGAGGAAGGAGAGTGGGGGGATCCCAGCACATCACAGAGAGAGAGGAGAAAGAGGGGGAGCGAGAAGGGGAAGGAGAGAGAGGATGATCAAGAGAGGGAGAGAGAGAGGCATTCAGTGGCTGCAGGAGGAATGAGGAAAGATCAGTTCCTCTATATGCCGCTGCCCCACCGCTCCTCCTATCCAACTTCTTCTGCATGCCCCCCAATATAGATGGCACCTGGAGCTGGGTGCTATCATCTGGCTGCTGCTGCCGCTACCTGGATGCCTCTGCTGTCCCACTCCCCGCACCTGCTGCCAATGGACTGGGATACTCCATGATGAGGCCACTATTGACCCAGGTCCCTCAGGGAAGTACCCGATTGGTCAGTCAGCCCATGAGCCACAGAGTCCCAGCAGAGGTAGGCAGAGTCACCAGCACCAACATCAGTGATTGATCACAGGCAAATTAGGTGACCGCAAGGCCCCTGTGAGTGTGAGGCCTTAGGCGATCGCCTAATTTTCCTAATTAAAGAGCAGCCTTTGCATAGAAACACTTGTTTTACATTCTCAATATATATAATATATGCGGGTCAGTTCATGGTTATCAGTAATAAAACAGTGTATTCATTAAAAGTAAAATATTGAATTTGTGGAAATATTAGTTGGGCAAATACTTAAAGCAAATGTAGATAATCCATTAATAATCCAGGTCAATTCACAAAAAAAACTCTGCTCCCTAGGAAAGTGCAACATCTGGTGCAGCTGTGCACAGAAACCAATTAGCTTTCCCCTTTTTTTTTTGCCAAAGCTTAATTGAACAAGCTGAAATTAGGAGTTGATTGGCTACCATGCACAGCTGCACCAGATTTTGCACTCTTCTGTCTTTGCAAATCAATCCCACTGTATAAGTGTGGAAATGTTTTACCATTAACCCTGGAATATAAATAATTTGTAATATTGCACTAGAGGGGGTCATGCTAGTAAATGAAGGCACACTCGTGCCGCGTACACACATTCCGACAACAAAACCATGGATTTTGGCTCAAACTTGTCTGGCATACACACAGTCACACAAATGTTGTCGGAAATTACGAACGTCAAGAATGCAGTGACGTACAATGGTACGACGAGCTAAGAAAAATGAAGTTCAATGATTCCGAGCATGTGTAGGATTTTTGTGAGTCAGAATTGCATACAGACGATTGTTTGGAATTTCCGACAAAAACTTTTGTTGTTTGAAAATTTGAGAACCAGCTCACAAATTTTTGTGGTCAGAAATTCCGTCAGCAAATGTCCGATGGAGCCTATACAAGGTCGGAATTTCCAACCAAAAGCTCACATCGAACATTTGTTGTTTTCGGATCGTGTGTACGTGGCATCAGGGTCCATCCACGCAGCTTTAATGGCAACTGGGAATGGTTTACCCCATTGGTCAATTTAATACGTGTAGTATACGTGTTTCACCTCATTGTGAACAGTTAAGTTTAAGTAGTTAGAAGAGGTGGTCCAGTTTGTGAAACTTTAAAGACATTCTTATGCTCCGTCTAAACGGAATTCCGCTCAAGCCTGCCCTGCCTGCCCTGCATACACACGGTCACACAAAAGTGAACTTTTGACTGCCAAGAACGCGGTGACGCAAAAGACTACGACAAACCGAAAAAATTAAGTTCTATGCTTCTAAGCATGCGTCGATTTGTTTCCGAGCATGCGTTGGGATTTGTACACACGATCGGAAAATCTGTTCTCTATCTTTTTCCAACAGTTTTTACATTGGAAAAAGTCTAATGGAGCATATACACGGTTGGGATTCCCGACCAAAAGCTCTCACCAGACTTTTTCCAACAGGAAAACCGATCGTGTGTTTGGGGCATCAGAGTGTACTCACAATGGGAACACATGTACTGAATTGTGCCCAAGTCTGATTGCTTCCCTGCTGGTCTACACTCAAACTGGGCTATTAGCAACTTTTCCCTGTACATGTTTACAACTTCACCACTTCCAACCAGACAACAGTAATCCCAGCTTCTGTGCTTAGAGATCTATGAAGAGTTCAGTGTGATTGCAAACTAGGGATGCACCAATACCAGTTTTTTAGGAACGATACTTTTTCTCAAGTACTTGCCAATACCAATTACCAATACCTATTTTTAGTGTCATGTGATAGTTTCTTTAGGGTTTGTTCATACCATACATGCATGAAAACTGATGGGAAAACACCACTAGCATTTCACTAGCAGAGACATCAGTTTCTTATTAGTTTCACACTTGCATTTCAGTGAGCTTTTAGAGCCTGTTCAAATATGTGCAAGTCGGCCCTTGTGCTGTTCAAATATGTGCGGGTCGGCCCTTGTGTGATTTCAATCCGGTTCAGGTCAAATTTCGAATCTCATACACTACAATTCGCATTGGAAATGCACCTGAAATGCTAAAGGAAACTGCACCAGACCAGGCTTTGAAATTGCACCGTAAACTAACCCGCACATATGGGAACCGAGTCTTAAGATATCAGTTTCAGTATCGGAGTATTTGCACAAGTACAAGTACTTGTGCAAATTCTTAGTATCAGCACCGATACAGATATCGGTATTGGTGCATCGCTATTGCAAACCATGCCTAAGCACAGAATTCTCTATAGATCTCTGAGCACAGAATCTGGGATCACTGTCATCTGGTGATGATGTGAGAGTTTCCAGGGAACACTTGCTTATAGCCCAGTGTGAGTGGGAATGGGACAATCGAAATTGGGCATGATTGAGTTCAACCATGCCCATTGTGACAGCACTCTCAAGCCTTGTACACACAGCCGGTTTTCCGGGAAAACTGAGAGGAGAGCTTTTGCCCGGAAATCCCAGCCGTGTGTATGCGCCTCACAGTTTTTCTGACGGGAAAACCAGCAAACTTTTGCCCAGCTTTTTTATGCCGTTTTCCTATGGGAAAAACTGCGATGGAGCATACACACGGCCTGGATTCCCGACCAAAGTTCCATAGCAGTACTCCTGTCGGGAAAACCTCTCGTGTGTAGGGAGAAAGACTGACCGAGCAGGTTCTCGGCTTCCCCTCTGGAACTTTTCCCGTCGGAAATCCTGCACATGTGTACGGGGCATAAGAATCTTTTCTTAGTTTCACAATATTTCTGCATGCTTACATTTACAGAACCATCTCCCACTGGTGCAGTGAAACAAAAAATTATCGTAAAAAAACATAAAAAAAGCTCTAAATTTACATTTTATATAATATTAATATATTTAACTTTTTTGTTAAATAAGGAATGTTTTTTAGTGAATTGACAAATTTTGAATAATCACCATATGATTAATATGAAGGCACAAATGAATGTATTATTTATCCCTTATGCCCCGTACACACAATCGGAATTTCCGTTGGGATAAACTCAGATGGATTTTTCTGACGGAATTAAGTTCAAGCTGTCTTGCATACATACTGTCTCACCAAATTACGACCGGCCAAAACACAGGGATGTACAACACTACGACGAGCCAAGAAAAATGAAGTTCAATGCTTCCCGAGCATGCGTCGACTTGATTCTGAAAATGCATGTTTTTTTTCTCTGTGGGGGTTCCATACAGACGAACGGAATTTTCGATGAAAAAAACTCAGATGGGGCACACACATGGTCAAAATATCCAATGAAAAAATTCCGCCTGACTTTTTCCATCAGAAATTCCGATCGTGTGTACAAGGCATTAGTGAATTGACCCCATAGACTATTATGGTTGTTAGATTTGATTTAAGCATTGCCTGATGATGTACTATTTTATATTGTATGATGTGCACTCTGATAATGGCCCATTGTGACGGCCCTCTAAGAATGTTTTCATAGTTTCACAAATTTTCTGTGTGCCTACATTTACAGAACCATCTCCTACTAGTACAGTGAACAAAAATTATGGTAAAACAACATAAAAAAACAACTAAATATACATTTTATATAATATGAATGTATTTAACTTTTTTGTTAAATAAGAAATGTCTTTTAGTGAATTGACGACTTTTGAATAAACACCATGTGAGTTATTTTAAGGCACACATCAATGTATTATTTATCCCTTAGTGAATTAACCCCATAGACTATTATGGTTGTTAGATTTGATTTCATCATTGCATAATGATGTACCATTTTATATTGTATGATGTGCACTCCAATAATGGCCTGCACAGTAATTACTAATTATTGGATTACCTTGCTGCATTTACAAGTTGCTTCATGAAGAGAGAATAATTTATTGTTGCAGGTAACAACAATGTTCTTATTTGCTCAAAAGACTCGGTTAGAACATGCCCTACTCTTTATGTGTACATTAGGCTTTTCCTTTCACTCAGGAATGTAACATGTAAATCCATACTTTTGTTTCCCTCAAATTTCCTTGTCTCCATAAAGCTCACACTGTTGAACAATAATCAACTGATTATATACACAATGACAACAGTTGCCATAAATGAACACTGCACGTCAGCTAAATATGAAGTCTAGCCATTTTTCTTCCAGACATGCTTGCTTTTTTGTATTTAATTCTGGTATGCCAAAGCCTCACAGTGGATTGAATTACAATTTCTGAGAGCCGTACACAATGGCTGCACACATTGCTTTCCAGGGTAAACTTTTGTGCAACGCTACTCCTTTGGACAATGTCTGAATACATTTTCAATTTTAGATGGTGTAGGAGTCTAATGCTAAGAATACGTAGACATTATCTATGATCTCTGACAGAAAAATAAATACTTTTCACTGGACTGTAAATCTGAAGACTTTTGCATGCTAAAGAACTGAGACCAATAGATAGCAGTTGTGAAATAAACTGGTTATCATAGAATATCACTCCAGCTCCAAAATAATTTGTTACCTTTATGTGACTAATTTTCTCCCATAGACTGTAATGTTTTTTTTTGTTTTTTTGCAGCCTTTTCTACAAAAATACTAAGTTTATATTTTGCTTGTGTTTGTGACATGTTGATATTTAAACAAACATTAAAACATATAGTAGATGTCTGAAAATAATCACCACTGATAGAAATCGAATTAGATTAACTCAGACTAAAGCCTCGTACACACAATGAAAATATTGGACGAATAATTGTCTGTTTTTTTTTTCGTATTGCTAGCGATCAGAGAAACATCCGAAATGTACAGTTTTCAAAGCAATCGTACAATAATCTGATCATTGGTGCACAGCTTTCAAGAGCCTATCACGACAGTTCATGCAAATATATTCGAAGGGACAAACATGAACATTTTTCTTGTATGATAGCAGATCATACGATTTTCATTTAATCAGTACAGTATTTATCAGAAAAAAAATCAGAAAAGCAAGACCAGGCATGCTGGAAAACGAAAAAAAAAAATGTATTACAATGCAATACATTGCATCACTTCCGAAGTTGTATTCTGTCGTGCAAGAATTTTTGTAAGTTGGGTAACCTCTTAATTTTCTATATGACACTACCATACAAAAGAAAAGGATGATCATTCATCCGATATTCTGATCATGTGTATGAGGCTCATATAGAAAATGAAGAGGTTAATCAACTTACGAAAAATCTCATATGACAAAATACAACTTCAGTAGTGATGTATGTGTTGTATTGTAATGCATTATTTTGTTTCTGAGCATGCATAGTCTTGCTTTTCCGAGTTATTTTCTTTTTGGACAAAAACTGGACTAATTAAGTGAAAATCGTACATTCTGGTATCATATGAGAATTTTTTTTGTGTTTGTCTCTTCAGATAATTTTGGATGAACTGTCGTAATCTGCTCTCACAAGCTGGGTACTAAAGATCAAATTATCGTACCATCGCTTTTTCTGCCAGCCCCTGTGTCCCTTTTAACATTTTCAAATGCCCAGGGGAGAGAAGAATTGGTGAACATTGGACTACCGTAATTGGCTGTCACAGTGGTAACATGATCGGGTCCCTGTCTTAGTCCCAGTCACTGTGCCATGAGAGCACAGTGAGCATGCTCTCAGTACAGAAACATTGGCCAACACAGCATGTGGGTATCAAAGCCCACCGTTTTGCTGCTGTGCATACAGTATGTGTTGTGCGAGCAACAACAGGTTAAAAGTGCAGAGTGGCATAAATGGACATGTATACCTACAATTAAGACCTATTCAAATCTAATATAAGATACCCAAGTTTCACAAATCCAAACGTTAAGTTGCTATTAATATCTATGGTCATACTGAAGACTCTAGATGCCAGTTGCATGTCCTAGTTTAGGGACCATGGTGGATAACCAGGCTTTTGACTGATAAGCAATCTTAAGATGTTCAGACCTGTTTCCTTAATACCATTAGGAGATGGTCTGATTTTTAGTAGGATTGTCAACAAAGAATGGGGAATACAAGGAAAGAAAGTGAAAGCAGATATACAATATGCTGCCAATACTCAGAACAAATCTGTTTGTCCAATGTTATTACTGGCAAGGAATATAGACACATCATTGTGCCTTGGCATATTTTGGCTAATTCAGGATTAGGGATGAGCTTCGTGTTCGAGTCGAACGTATGTTTGACTCAAACATTGTATGTTGTATGTTCGATCGTTTGTCGAAATACAAACAAAACAGGTAGTTTCCGCCAAATTTCAGTGACGCGACACGGCCCATAATTCACTGCGGCATTGTGCACTGATGATTGGCCAAGCATGCACTATGACCCACATGCTTGGTCAATCACAGCGGCGTCAGTACAGAGAGCCGTAATTGGCCAAAGCCAGGGTGGCTTTGGCCGATTATGGCTCAGGGCGATTAGTACTCGCCCCACACTATAAAAGGCCGCCTGCAGGTTGGCCTTGTGTAGTGTGTTGCGGCGGTGGTTAGAGATCAGTCAGAGAGAGAGAGAGAGAGAGAGAGAGAGAGAGTGTAAATTTTTCTAGGTAGATAGAGCAGGCAGGCAGGCAGGTTAGTCAGTTAATGTTACAGTGTGTAGAGGATATATACATCCCAGGTGTTGTACATATATTTATACACTGTATAGCTTAGCTAGATCAGTTCTTCCTAATTTACTGGCAGGTAGTTGATTGTGCTAGCTGCAGTATTCTCACGTGGTGTATTGCCTGTGTCCTCTGCAGTGTGCACCATGAAGCTACAAAGGCATACTATAGACACCCAGCAGGTACAATATTTAAAGGATTTTTTTTATTTATTTTTTTATTTAGGCAACGTCTTTGAGAACCCGGGTCTTTCCCCAGGGAACATGTATCAATGGATTTTTTTTTTTTAAATGGTCGTTTTTTCTGGAGCAGTATTTTTAATGATGCTGCATCATTAAAATCACTGCTCCAGAAAAAAACAACTGTTTTTCAAACTTTTTTCCATTGATACATGTTCCCTGGGGAAAGACCTGGGTTCTCAAAGACGTTTTCTAAAAATAACTTGTATATTGGGCTTTAAAATGAGCACTTTTTGAATTCGAACGTTCGAGTCCCATAGACTTCAATGGGGTTCTAAATGTTCCCGCGAACGGTCGGTCCGTTCGAAGGTTCTGGTGCGAACCGAACATGGGGGTGTTCGGCTCACCCCTACTCAGGATGTATATTTACTGTGTAGTTTACTTAAAATTTTAAGAACTCCAGGAAGCCTGCTGTCATTGTATCCTCACATGTGCAAATCATTTTATTTTTTGACCCCATCAATACCAATCATGCCTTGGATCAATGAAACCACTGATACATCCTGGTAATTATACATTAAAGTGGTTGTAAAGGTAAACAGTTTTGAACTGTAATGCATTAAGGTACCCTATCTGCATAAGTTACCCTCTCTGCATTAAGGTAAAAAAACTTAATATGTCAAATCCCCCAAGCCCCCCCCCCCCAAAAAATACTTGACTGAGCCCTAACTTGATCCAGTGCTGTGCCTGTCTGCAGCTCAACAGCAGCAGGAACTATTGACTGTCAATCAAATCCTGTGAGCTGAGGGGGGTGGGGTTGGGCCGCAATACACACACTTAGTACAGCTTCGGAGCGAGCCCACATAAGTAAGTGTATTGGTATGGGGGCACTCAGAGAAGAGGAGGAACGAAGAATGCCTGCGAGGGACCCCAGAAAGTTTGGGCTGTTCTGTGAAAAAAACATTGCACAGACCAGGTAAGTATGACATATCTGCTATATTAGAAAAAAGAAAAACCTAAAAAATCACTTTGAAGTGGTTGTATACCGCTGGACATTTTTTTTTCTTCCTGCAAGGTAAAGTCATAATGTGCTAGTATGCATCACATACTAGCACATTATGTGAAACTTACTTTAAAACTAAGCTGTTGCAGGAATGCAATGTCAGCGCTGCAGCTGCTTCCATTTTCACCCGTCTTGCGTCTGGGTCACTCCCACACATGCGAGTGGTAGCCGGCGTTCGCGGCACAGGGCTCTGAATTGATTGCACCCTTGGACATTCCTTCAGTGTGAATGTCACAGTGATATCACTGGTTGCATGTAATGTAAATATCTACTAAACTGTGCACGTTTCAGAGATATTTACACTACATATAGGTAAGCCTTATTATAGGCTAACGGTGGTAAATGTTAGCAGAGGAAGTTAACTTCCTCTTTAAGATGCCATTTCACATTTGGAGAACTTTTTCCATTTGACATATTTTATTAATCACAATTTCGATAATGTTCTATTTTTAATTATTTTTCAAACACAATGTTTTTTTCACAGCTACCACTTTTTTGTAAAGATAGTTGGTTCACTCGCATCTAAAAGTCTAGCCTAGGGTGTCCGTTCTAGTACATCCCTCACCCTTGACATTTTTATCCTGTAGTCAGTGCAATGAATAATTTAAGTGATACCAAGCAGAGGAGTAGTTATGGTGAGAAGCAGCTGTAAACATGATTAAGTAATGAAAACGTCACTTATGTTTAATAGCAGGAACATTTGTGTACCTGCTTGTTAGTTTAAATTTCTTGTAGAAGACCCCAGGAATCCTAAAAATGAGGGGATGCTTTTACATGGCAACATTTGTGGCAGCTGGAGAAAGACGATTACATTGATGGTCTTTTAATTGTAGGACTAGTCATATGGGAGATCGCTCTACGTCCTAAATGGGGATGAGCCAAACACCTCCGTGTTCGGTTTGCACCAGAACCTTCGAACTAGGGTTGTCCCGATACCACTTTTTTAGGACCGAGTACAAGTACCGATACTTTTTTTCATGTACTCGCGGATACCGAATACCGATACTTTTTTTAAATGTCATGTGACAGTTTTCAAACCACAATACAGACTTAAGCCTCATACACACGGTCAGACTTTTGGCCAACCAACTTCAAAATCTGCAACTTTTCAAATTTGTCTGATCGTGTGTACGCTCCATCGGACCAACTTTTTCAGGTTCCATCCGACAAAAAGTTGGGTATGCGAACGGACCAACTTTTCAGCAACAAAAGTCTGATGGTGCTTTGTGTGATCGTGTGTACAGCAATCCAACCAACTTTTGTACAAAGTGCAATTACGCATGCTCAGAACCAATGTTAAAATCAACCAACAATAGCAGAAGTCAACCAAAGGGTGGCGGTAAAGAACAGAAAAGAGCAAAAAAAAACACGTGATGATGGGAACGTTTTAGAAAAGTTTGCAAAAAAGTCTGACTGTGTGTATGCTATGGGTGTGACCGGACAAATCAATTAGGACAAAAATCCAAGGGAAATTTTGTTGGATGTCCTACCGTGTGTATGGGCCTTAAGGATATTTTCTTTAGAATTTTGAAGAACTCTAACTCAAGACATTATAAAAGAATAAAAATGAGTAAAAAATTAATAAAAATGTTTTATTTTCTTGTCACGCAGTAGTAAAAAACCCAAAGAATTTTCACAGAACATGTTGATAAATACAAAAAAGGTATTCTATTTAGGCATCGGGAGCATTTGCGCGAGTACAAGTACTTCCGCAAATAATTGGTATCGGTCCCGATACCGATACTAGTATTGGTATCTGGACAACCCTACTTCGAACGGACCGAACATTTAGAACCCCATTGACGTCAATGGGACTCGAACGTTCGAATTCAAAAGTGCTCATTTTAAAGCCCCATATGCAAGTAATTGTCGGAAAACGTCTTTGAGAACCCGGGTCTTGCCCCAGGGAACATGTATCAATGGAAAAAAGTTTAAAAAACAGTAGTTTTTTTCTGGAGCAATGATTTTAATGATGCAGCATTATTAAAATCACTGCTGCAGAAAAAACGACCATTTAAAAAAAAAAATTACCCGGTTCTCAAAGACGTTTTCACAGGCATACTATAGAAACCCAGCAGGTACAATATTTAAAAGAATGTGTCTTTTTTTTTTTTCATTTTAATTTAAGCATCATGATGCTTAAATAAATTTAAAAAAAAAATTCCTTTCAATATTGTACCTGCTGGGTGTCTATAGTATGCCTGTGTAGCTTTATAGTGCACACTGCAGAGGACACAGGCAATACACCACGTGAGAATACTGCAGCTAGCACAATCAACTACCTGCCAGTAAATTAGGAAGAACTGATCTAGCTAAACTATACAGTGTATAAATATATGTACAACACCTGTGATGTATATATATCCTCTACACACTGTAAATTTAACTGACTAGCCGGCCTGGTCTATCTAGCCCAAAAAAAATACACACTCTCTCTCTCTGTGACTGATATCTAACCAGCGCCACAACACACTACACGAGACCGCCCTGCAGGCGGCCTTTTATAATGTGGGGCGTGTACAAAAGCCCTGAGCCATAATTGGCCAAAGCCACCCTGGCTTTGGCCAATTACAGCTCTCTGTACTGACGCGTCATAGTGCATGCTTGGCCAATCATCAGCGCGCAATGCCGCAGTGAATTATGGGTCGCGTCACGTCACTACAATTTGGCGCAAACTACCCTTTTTGTTCGTATTTCGACAAACGATCGAACATACGATGTTCGAGTTAACCAAACATTCGACTCGAACACGAAGCTCATCCCTAGTCCCAAACTGCTAATTCTTGCTCTGCTTGGTGACATTGGTAATTATAATTGTAATTATGCAGGCACTATCGGGGGGTGATCAATGTATCCAGGACAGCAGTGTATTGATAGGTGTCAGTGAGCTGGGGGACCTTCAGCAGGTGCCTGACCTGTCTAAGAGGAAAGATGGGGGGGGCATTCATCTACCAGTCCTCTGTTGTGATGGGCCTAACCTGGATGCTGTTATTGTATAAAACAAGCAGGGAAGTATTTTATGCTATGGAATTATGCAGATCATTTACAAATCTTCATTAAGGTTATGATTAATGCAGCTACAATAATGACAAATAATCATTACTCCGGAGAATGTCTACACACAGATGTTATGCAGGCAAACTATGTCGTATTAACATATGAAATGATTTCCTTCAAGCATTATGTATTTCAGACTCTAGAGAAAGTAGAAGGATTCCATGGAAGATAGTGAGTGTGTGGTTACTGAAATGTTACTTTTACAAGCATTTACTGCTCTGCTAATTGTGTAAAACACTAATGGCCATGGTAGCTATACGCTCGAGGCTACAACAAAATGAAAGTAACAAGAGACGTTCTAAGAATTATGTCGGGAACCAGACGTGTTGCCATATTAAAGCACAGATTAGACTTTAGTAAAACAAGAGCAGGATGTTCACAAGGAGAGCCTTATATTTAAGCTTGTTTCAAGTCATTATGATCACAAAGTGGTTGCTATATTAGGCCGCTCTCTGCATGCACATCCCAGAGATAATATGCTTTAACTGGCGGAGTTCAAACATAAAGTAAGTTAAATTTCCCTTTTAACCTTCTCTTAATAAGCATTTAAGCAAGTAAGCAAAGAATTCCCTGTTTTCAAAGACGAGGCAGAATCTGTAGTGCGTACAATTTAAAGAGGAAGTAAACCCTCTGTTCAAAAAATCCTGCAAGACAAAGGCATAATCAGCTAGTATGCATAGCATGCTAGCTGATTATGTTTTACTTACCTCCGATCAAAGCCCCCGCATCGGTCCACGTCTCCCAATGCGGCCACCGACATGTTGACTTCTGGGTCTCGCAGCTCCAGGGCTGTGATTGGCCAGAGCCGCGACGAGGTCACCCCTGCGCATGCGCATGATAATGGCGCATAGTGCCATTGCTTCAGTTGGCTCAAAGTGGATGTAAACCCCCCAAAACATTTTTTTTTTATGTCACAATGTAGAGTATAAGATTTCCTATCATCTGTGCCCAGTCTTGCCACACAGAGTTAATCCAGATCTGAGAAATCCTCTTTTATGTTCAGTGAAAAGGAACAGCCTTCCAGATAAAACCCTTCCTAAATAAAAAAGTCAGTTTTCTCTCTTCTTGCTTTGAGTGAAAGGTTATTTACATATCTAGCTAGGACATGTTTAAGGCCACGTACACGCGATCAGACAGGTCCGATGAAACTGGTCTGCCGGACAGGTTCGATGGTTAGTACACAAAAGCATCGGACCAAAAACCTGCGCATGCTCAGAATCAAGTCGACGCATGCTTGGAAGCATTAAACTTCCTTTTTTCATCACGTCGTTGTGTTCTACGTCACCGCGTTCTGGTCTGATCGGATTTTGGTCCGATGGTGTGTAAGCACATCAGACCATCAGACAAGTTCAGAGTTGTCTGATGAAAACGGTCCGTCAAGTCTCTTTAGACCGGTCTGATCATGTGTACGCGGCCTAAGTGTGCATGTGCCGCATGACATCAGCACATGCAAATACAGGGATATCTCTTAAACCGTGCAGGTTTAGGACATATCCTCGTTAGCTACAGGTAAGCCTTAACCACTTAAGCCCCGGACCAATATGCTGCTAAATGCCCAAAGAAATGTTTACAATTCGGCACTGCGTCGCTTTAACAGACAATTGCGCAGTCGTGCTTCCCAAACAAAATTTGCGTCCTTTTCTTCCCACAAATAGAGCTTTGTTTTGATGGTATTTGATTGTCTCTGCGATTTTTATTTTTTTGCGATATAAATGGAAAAAGACCAACATTTTGGGAAAAAAGTTATATTTTCTAATTTTTGTTATAAGAAAAATCTAATAAACTAAATTGTAGTCAAACATTTAGGCCAAAATGTATTCAGCCACATGTCTTTAGTAAAAAAAAATTGCAATAAAAAAAAACTAGCTACCTAGCGGCAACAGAGACACTAATACAGCGATCAGAAAAATGATCGCTTAGTGACACTGGCAATAGGGGGTGAAAGGGTTAACTAGGGCGGTGATCAAGGGGTTAAAAACTTTATTAGGGGGGTAGGGGGCTACCCTGGACCTAACACTAACTGCCTGTCACACTAACTGTCACACTGACACTAAATGCAGTAAATGCAATATATGATCACTGCAATCAGTGACAGTGTGACAGGGGTCTGGGGGGGTGATCAGAAGGGGTTAATGTGCGGGGTCAGTGAAGTGTTGGTGCGACTTACTGTGTGATGTCTTCTCTCCTCTCGGCGGATTGAAAATACCGCCGAGAGGAGAGCTGACATCACTTCCTCTGCCTGTGCTTACATTATACAGGCAGAGGAAGTGCACTGCAGGGAGGGAGCGGATTGGCTGGGAGTGATCCGGAGGGGGCGAACAAAAACGAACAGCCGTCCCCTCATCCCGGATCGCTCCTGCAGCCACGGAGACTTTCAATATTGTACCTGCTGGGTGTCTATAGTATGCCTGTGTAGCTTTATAGTGCACACTGCAGAGGACACAGGCAATACACCACGTGAGAATACTGCAGCTAGCACAATCAACTACCTGCCAGTAAATTAGGAAGAACTGATCTAGCTAAACTATACAGTGTATAAATATATGTACAACACCTGTGATGTATATATATCCTCTACACACTGTAAATTTAACTGACTAGCCGGCCTGGTCTATCTAGCCCAAAAAAAATACACACTCTCTCTCTCTGTGACTGATATCTAACCAGCGCCACAACACACTACACGAGACCGCCCTGCAGGCGGCCTTTTATAATGTGGGGCGTGTACAAAAGCCCTGAGCCATAATTGGCCAAAGCCACCCTGGCTTTGGCCAATTACAGCTCTCTGTACAGCTCCTCTCGGAAAATACCGCCGAGAGGAGAGCTGACATCACTTCCTCTGCCTGTGCTTACATTATACAGGCAGAGGAAGTGCACTGCAGGGAGGGAGCGGATTGGCTGGGAGTGATCCGGAGGGGGCGAACAAAAACGAACAGCCGTCCCCTCATCCCGGATCGCTCCTGCAGCCACGGAGACCGCCGCAAGTACCGGGGACCCCCGACCCACGTCTAGGCAGGGACGTACAGGTACGCCAATGTGCCTGTCCGTGCCATTCTGCCGATGTAAATGTACATGCGGCGGTCCTTAAGCAGTTAATATAGGCTTACCTGTAACATTAAGTTGTAAACGAGGGTTTACAACCACTTTAAAGTATACCTGCTAAATTAAATCTAAAGTATTGTCTGTCTATATTCTTTGATCATTATGTTCAGGAGTAAAACATGACTAGCATGGTTTCATTTATTTTTAAACAGGTAATCATGATATATTGCATTTTAATAAATTATATGCACCTCCTGTAGCCAGAAGGAGGCATGCTATTCTTTAAGAAAAAATATAAAAGAGGCCTGGTAGCCTGCAAATACATTCAGTTTGTCAGCTCACTAGTGACAAATGTTAGCCATGAATTATATACAGTAAGGGTCAGCTCACTCAGATACATAAGATATTTGACCTAAAATCTCTTTTGCAGTCTTTCTGTGCCCAAGGCTAATGCTCTATCCCTAACTGCAGGTAATCTGTTCATGTGCGAATACGTGTATGCCACTGTCAGCCTGTCATTCATTTGTACAGGCTTCCTGGGCCACAACTGTTCACATAGACCTCTGATTACAGCCGCAGGAATCTGCTGATTCTTGCTGCAAAAATCCACTGCTCATTGGCAATCGCCCATGTAAACATTGTCTAAAGGGCCATACACACAATACGAAAATCGTATGGAAAAATTCATACAACGAGCTGTCTGATGATTTTCGGATCGTTAATATGGTGCTTTCAACAGCTGATTTCATGTTTTCTTCAGACAAAAGCTGAATGTGCAGATTATAATATACTCAATGTCCAATTTTCATTTTATTAGTATGGCTTTTGTACAGAAAAAATCATAAGAGTAAGACTGCACATGCTCAGAAATTAAAGAACATATACAAAACTATTCAACACATTACGTCACTTCTGACGTTGTATTCTGTCAAACGAGAAATCGAAGGGTGTGTACCAGGTTTAAGACTGGCCATACATTATACAATTTTCTTGTTCAATTTTCCATTTGATTTACCAATACCATACAATATAAGGTCAATCCTAAGCACTTTCAACATCGTCCAACATCAGTGCCTGACCTCACAAATGCAGTTCTGGAAGAATGGTCAAACATTTCCCTAGACACACTTCTAAAACTTGTGGACAGCCTTCCCAGAAGAGTTGAAGCTTTTATAGCTGCAAAGGGTTGGCCAACTCAATATTTAACCCTACGAACTAAAGCCTCGTACACACGATCGGACATCAAACAAACTTTCCCTTGAATTTTTGTCCGAAGGGAGTTGTCCGGTCACACCCAAAGCATACACGCTCGGACTTTTTCTGCAACAAACACGAACGTAGTGACGTTTCAACGTACTGACGAGAGTTTAAAAGAGGAAGTTCAATTCTCCGGCGTCACCCTTTTGGCTCCTTCTGCTAATCGAGAGTTAGTAGAGGTTTTTGTCTGTGTGCATTCG
The DNA here is from genome assembly GCA_029574335.1 of Rana kukunoris. NCBI lineage: Eukaryota > Metazoa > Chordata > Amphibia > Anura > Ranidae > Rana > Rana kukunoris. Next base: position 602,179,213 of record CM056049.1, read on the forward strand.
CGATTTTTAGTTTCGTGCAATTTTGTTCGTTTCTGAACGTCCGTTCGTCAAGCAGACATGTTGCACAATGGGGTTGTGCTAACTTGACGTAAAGTTGACCCATATAACCAAAATACACTAATCCAAAGTAAAGACATTTGTTTTTACTCCGTCAGTATCACAAGCAAAGCAGCTTTTAGTATTATCACATTATAAAGAAGAAGAGGATGTGCACTGCTTTTCTTGATTTCAGAACTTGCCGCGTCATGAATGTGCTCTTTCAAATACGAACGCTGGTTTTACCAGACAGAATGCTTCCGGCTGGTCTTTGCTTCTGAGCATGCACGTTTGTACTTTGTCCAAAAGTCTGATTGCTTGCTGTACACACGGTAGGACTAGGCACCATCGGACTCTTGTTGACGTAAAGTTTGTCCGTTTGCAGACCAAACTTTTTGTCCGATGAAACCCGAAAAAGTTTGTCCGATGGAGCGTACACACGGTCGAACTTGCTGATTTTGAAGTTTGTTGGCAAAAAGTCTGACCGTGTGTACGGCCTTAAGACTGGGATGCCATGTGCATGTAAAGGCAGGCATCATGATACTGTTGGTAATATAGTGTAGTGGAAGGTAAATCTAAAGCAAATTGAATAAGAAAATTGTATAATGCATGGCTTAAGGCAACTAGCTCAATAATTATACTACCAAAATTAGTTTGTGCTTCTCTAAAGTTGCACTTTCATGCCTCGTACACAAGGCCGGACTTTGCGAGAAAAGAAGTCAGACAGGCTTTTTTTCTGGAAAGTCCGGCCGTGTGTAGCCTCCATCTGACTTTATTTGTCAGAAGTCCGACGGACCTTAGATAGAGAATCTGTTCTCTGTCTTTCCGTCGGACTTCTGACAGACTCCTGCAGACTTTTGCATGGTCAAATGTCCGACCTTGTGTACAAGGCATAAGTCAAAGTTGACTACGATCTAAGAGGGGAGAGATTTCATTATACTTACTTACTGTTCCATCTCTGGCATGGGAAATAACAAAAAAAAGGGCAGAAAAAAGATCACATCATTTTAAAAACATTCCCTATTCCATCTAAAACTACAAAAAGATTTCAAAGACTTTAAATATATTCAGTGACTTGGTCTTTAACCAGTTGTGTGCACAACTCAATTTCAAATGCAAAATCAGCTGCTGACAAGACCTGTGCTTGTAATCACACTGAAAAAAGGAACATTAAAGGTCCAGTTCATATCTAGTCCATTCACATTTGTTTCAATTTCAAGCCCTGATGAAGTGGGCATTTTTGGTCCCCTGAAGCATGTTGGCAACACGGAATTGGCTTTGGACGTTTATTGGAATACAGTCATATCTGAAGCTTTTAGCAGTGGTGTGGTGCTTTAATTGTTACATTTCACTTCAAACCAATGAGACTGTGGAGATCCTTTGAGATTTAGAAGCTGCCTGCCTAGGAGGCAAATTACTTACCTCCACACCAATACATTAGGGTATCAGTACCAACAAGACAACCTTATGGGTCCAGTGTTATTTCTCTGCTTTCTTCAACTGTCAAAAAAACAGAAGCCTGACACAGTATTTATAAACTCTGTTCTAATGTACATTACAGAATTAAAAGTAAAATTGTCCATTCTGTTTAACCACTTTAGCCCCGGACCATATTGCTGTCCAATGACCAGAGCACTTTTTTTGATTCGGCAGTGCGTCGCTTTAACTGACAATTGCGTGGTCGTGCGACGTGGCTCCCAAACAAAATTGGCGTCCTTTTTTTCCCCACAAATAGAGATTTCTTTTGGTGGTATTTGATCACCTCTGCGGTTTTATATTTTTTGCGCTATAAGCAAAAATTGAGCGACAATTCTGAAAAAAATTACATATTTTTTACTTTTTTCTGTAATAAATATCCCCCGAAAATATATAAAAAAACATTTTTTCCCTCAGTTTATTTATTCTTCTACATATTTTTCGTAAAAAAAAAAAAATCGCAATAAGCGTTTATTGATTGGTTTGAGCAAAAGTTATAGCGTTTACAAAATAGGGGTTAGTTTTATGGCATTTTTATTAATATTTTTTTTTTACTAGTAATGGCGGCGATCAGCATTTTTTTTTTCAGTACTTCGACTTATGGCGGACACTTCGGACACTGTTGACACATTTTTGGGACCATTGGCATTTTTTTAGCGATCAATGCTATAAAAATGCATTGGATTACTATAAAAATGCCATTGGCAGTGAAGGGGTTAACACTAGGGGCGGGAAGGGGTTAAGTGTGTTCCTGGGTGTGTTCTAACTGTATGGGAGGGTGGCCTCACTAGGGGAAATCACTGATCTTCTGTTCATACATTGTATGAACAGAAGGTCAGCGTTTCCCCCGCTGACAGGACCGGGAGCTTTGTGTTTACACACATAGCTCCCGTTCCTTGCTCTGTAACGAGCGATCGCGTGTGCCCGGCGGCGATCGTACCCGCCGGGCACGCGCGCGGGACTCGGGGGCGAGCGGGGACACTTCCGCGCTCCCGCCGGCGACGCGCGCGTGCCCCCTAGTGGCCGAAAATGTAGCTGACGTAGAGCTACGTGCTCTCGCCCAGGAGAGCCGACCTGCCGCCGTAGAATGACGGCGGCTGGTCGGCAAGTGGTTAACCACCTCAATACAGGGCACATTCACCCCCTTTCTGCACAGATCATTTTTAATCATGAAAAGCGCTGTTAGGCCGCGTACACACAATCGGTCAAAACAGATGAAAACGGACTGAAGGACCGTTTCATAGGTTCAAACCGATTGTTTGTGGGCCCCATCGGTCAGTTATCCTTCGGTCCAAAAAAAACCTCTATTTGTGTGAAAAAATGATAAAAAAATACATGGGTACAGTGTAGTATAACCATGCAAAAGTGTGAGGCCGCGTACACACGATCAGTCCATCCGATGAGAACGGTCTGAAGGATCGTTTTCATCGGTTAACCGATGAAGCTGACTGATGGTCTGATGTGCCTACACACCATCGGTTAAAAAAACAATCGCGTTAGAACGCGGTGACGTTTACGTGTTTTTACACGACGACGTGCTGAAAATAAAAAAAGTTTAATGCTTCCAAGCATGCGTCGACTTGATTCTGAGCTTGAGCGCCCTTTTAACTGATGCTTTAACATACTAACGATCGGTTTTGACCCATCGGTCAGGCGTCCATCGGTCAAATTTTAAAGCAAATTCTCTTATTTTAGTGATATTTAATCACTGATGTTATTTATTTATTTTTTAAGACCAACATATTTGAAAAAAAAAAGTTTTTCTTAGTTTCTGTCAGTAAACTTTGTAAATAAGTAATGTTTCTCCTTCACTGTTGTGTGCTTATGAGGCTGCACTGATGGGCACTGATTTGGCTGCACTGATGGGCACTGATGAGGCAGCATTTATGGGCACTGATTAAGTGGCACTGATGATAAGGCACTAATATGCCACACTTGTGGGCACTGATAGGCAGCACTGATGAGCACTGATAGGCGGCACTGATGGGTGTCACTGATGGGCACTGATTGGTGGCACTGGTGGGCACTGATAGGTGTCACTGATAGGCAGCATTGGTGGGCACTGATAGGCGCCATTGATGGGCACTGAAAGCCAGCACTGACTGGCATCACTAATGGCCACTGATTGTGGCACTGGTGGGCACTGATTGCTGACACTGCTTTTGCTCTATTGTAATCAGGACACTGATGATCAGTGCCCTGATTACCTTTCTTGCTTTCCCTGCGAGAAGATGCCGCTGATCGTCTCTCTTCACCACACACTCTGTCAATGTAATGCCATGAGAGACGATTACCAGCACTTCCATGTTTACATGTGACCGGCTGTGAATGGACACAGCTGATCACATGGGTAAAGAGCTGTGTCGGCTGTTCTTTACATATATCAGGGTCACGCCGTGTTCAAGCAACATGGCACGGCCACGATTGCCAGACTGCGTGCCCCCGTGGGAGCACGGAAGAGGCTGCTTGGGTGCGCCAGCATATGACATCTACCCAGAATGAGAGCCGCATCGTCCCTCTGTCATTTGACAGGGGGCGGGCGGCAACTGGTTAATTTATCTGCAGATCAAAGGGACGAGCATTGCTTTGCATATTTTGTCAGTTAAGCAACCTTAAAATATAACTATAAGCAAAACTTTTTTTCTGTGTTTTGGATATGAAGATGGATTAGAATCCCTGTCAGTTTTTATTGCTGTCTGTGCCCCTGTTAGGAAGATTCATCCTCTCTATTTGCTCTGCTCACCGTTATCAATGAAAGTGAAAGTGAAGAAAATCCCAAATTTTGAGTTGTCCCCATAAAAATGTAATAAAGGGGAAATCTTGCCACTAACAATAATCACTGTCTTCTCCCGGCAGGAAAAGACAATTGCTGATTCCTCTGTCCTCTTTCTTTCCTGTGGTTGCAGGAAATACATTTTCCCCATGTATGGTGGGCCGAACACTGATCGAATTAGGAAAAATAACCTTTTTTCGTTTTGTTACGTTTTTGTCTACGGATTGCATACAAAATCATCAAAGCTTTGTTTGTCCTAAAAAGATATCATTTACTTTGTTATTACTGAATAAATGGGCCCAAAGCAGAATTGTAAAAACTGCCCTGGTCTATAGGGGGTGTACAGGTGTGAGAGCTGCTGTGGTTAATGTATTCAGAAATAAAACAAACTATTTCTTTGTGCTTCCATAACAATAAACATTATGGGCTCCCAATTGTCTCTGTTGGCAGATCGCTGTCGTATAAAACTCCAAAATGAGTTTTCTTTAACTGAAACCACTGTAAAATTTCACTGGTATCCCAGATATACTTTTAGAACATGCATAGAGTGAATAGTGTTTATAAATCTATTCTGTAAATTCTTTGTCCATATCTGCAGCAACTGAAACATGACTGGCCTTTAAAGCTGGAATTTACACTAGAGTGAAAATGAAAATAATTTTAGCCTAACCATGTTCTAGCTAAATTGCCAATTACATGTGTGGCTAATATTGCTTTTTTAACCTTTAAGAAGTTGCATAAGGCAAGTTTCTATATTTTAACTTTTTGGCAGTGTTAGATTCCATTTACAAAATGATGCAGAAATATCACTGGATATCTTTATATTTTTTTTTCTCTACCCTAATATGAAAAAGCATCAGTGAATGAAAAAGGTTAAAATGTAGGAAAATATTTCAGTTTTATGTTGAAAGCAAACTTTTTCTAAAAAAAAAAACTGAGCATAAACATAAAGTTCAAACTGAGCATATAGTGGGAAAATGCATAAGCAAAGGTTACCTTCAGTGAACACAGAAGGTTTGGAGAGATCAATAGATCCAGAGATATGAGCAGCTGAATTTGTATGCAAGCCTGAAATTTTCTTGTAAAAGTTGAGTTTGACTCCAATCTTTTCTGCTTCCTGAGCAACCCTATTGGTCTTCAAATGTGATGTTTAGTCTTATTGACTAAGGCTTATTGACTAAGGTTTGAGGTGGGAGGGGGTGGGACTGAGTTGGACTTTTGCAGGAAAAATCTCAATTTGTATATGCCTTTAGCTGCTTATATCTCTGGTTTTTATGAATCATTTTGTTATGCCTTGTACACACAACCAGTTTTTCCATGGGGAAAACGGCCATGACAGCTTTTGGCCGGGAAAACTGGCCGTGTGTATGCTCCATGGCAATTTTCCCGACAAGAAAACTGCCGGGAATCCCGGCGGTCTTTTTCCTGGCAGTTGGAGCATACACATGGCCGGGTTTCCCGGCCAAAGCTCTCATGGCAGTTTTTCTGCCAGGAAAACCGGAAGTGTGTAGGGAAAAAACAGCTGCCGAGCAGGTTCTCGGTTTTCCCTTGTGGTTTCCCGGTGGTGTACGAGGCAATAGGGTTTATTTACACTTGCAGTGAGTACCCTCTGATTGGATTGCTCTTCAGTGGATTTCTCTTCAGAGTGCATTTGACTGATTGCCTCCCTACCCCATGTTTTAACTCCTAAAACCTGCACCAATGCACAAACCCCAATGCAGGTGAATGATTTTTTTTTGTCTCAAACGGTTTTTATTGGAGGTGAAATGCAATACAAAGTGAATGAGTTGCATTCGGCAGGTAGTACTGGCAAACAAGCACGAAAGAAAGGATAATTTTTGCTGTATTCTGGCATGGTACACTCATATCACCTGCCATTGCAGCTTAAGGGAAAGCAGTTGGGGGTAGTAAAAACATGTTTCAACCACATGTCGGGTCACCCGCATCCACACGATTGGTATTTCCGATGAAATAAAATCCGATGGAATTTTCCGTCGGAATTCCGATGAAGCTGACTTACATCAGTCTTGCATACACACTGTCAGACTAAATTCCGACTGTCCAAAACGCAGTGACGTAAAACACTACGACGAGCTGATTATTTTAATGCTTCCCAGCATGCGTCGACTTGATTCTGAGCATGCGTGGGTTTTTTCTCCATCGGAGATGCACACAGACGATAGAACTTTCCTATGGTTTTTCCATTTCATCGAAATAAAAAAATATGTTCTATTTCTAAACATGACGGAAATGTCATCAGAAATTCCTATTGTGTGTACGCGGCATTACAGATATAACCAGGGATCTTTTTTAGTGGGAACACAAGGGAATGTAGTTCCAGCTCCAGCACCGAATGTATGTAATGGCAAGGAGTGGTGGGGTGTGCTGGGAGGTCTATTGTTTCTGGCTGCTAGGGGATTTATTGTTGTTGTGGGGGAATGTATTGTTGCATGGGAGTCTATTTTTGCTGGGGAAGTCTTTTGTTGATTATGAGTGATCAATTGAGGGAGGGGTCTATTGTTGCTGTCTGCTGGAAAGTCTATTGATACTGGCTGCTGGGAGATCTGTTGTTGCTGGTGGGGGCTATCATTGCTGGGGTGGAATATGGTTACTTGAGGGTGTATTTTGTTGCTGGGGGATCCATTGTTGGGAGGTGGTCTATTGTACCTGGCTGCAGGGGATCTATTTTTATATTTTTCTTGTGTAGCACCACCCCCGAATGAGCCGCTTGGTAAATTTGGGTTCTCTGCTCTCCGCCTCAACACCTTCTGGCACACCTGGTTAAATTAAATTACTGTAAACACATTTAAAGATACATGTGGAAAATACTGTTATCCTGGCTGTGGATTATCACCAAAAACAGACACACACCTGGTAGTGATAAATAAATTGAATATATTAGTTTAAAGCATATGGACGCTTACAACACTGTTAAAGCTTTCTGCAAAGAATTAATACATTAGAAAAGAAAACATTTAATACTTAGCAACTGTAAATTTAGTAAAGAGCAGTAATCTATATGCCTATAACACAGACACTGAGAGGGAGGGGAGAAGATCTATCAACTTCTCAGCTCCATCTGGGCCATAAACACCATTTAAAGTAACAATACAAAAAGAAGACATGGGTTAACAGGTACAGTAAGCACAGTTCTGTAATGTACAGGTCCTGAGTTGAAGGGTACTAGTGTCTTCTGGTAGCAAATGTTGGGGCCCTTTGTAATAAGAGTAGGTTTATTCAAACAAAAGTGAAACAGTAATCACGTTGGGTAGTGGTTTGTAAGATCAGAATGGCTAAACGTGGCAGCTCCAAACAGGCATCCTCTAAAAGTAGAAAGGGAAATAAGTGTCTGCATGCAGTGTCTGTACTGTGCTAAGAAAGATGTTGGGTTTACACCCACTCACCAATCCTCTGGGTGATGACACAACAGAAGTCCCAAATGGTGGTTTAGGCTCCTGGCAATGTCGGAGGATCAGGAAGGCTGATAGCTGAACAGGGTAATGGGACAATGGCCAACAGGACACCTGATGGGCCTTGTGACCCCTGAAGCGCTGTGTGGGTTGTCTCTGCTGGGCTAGATGGCGCTGAGTTGCTGAGCAGGGTCCCTGGGCTGAACGGTGGAGGAACGTGTGGGTGACACTGTTCTTGACTCCTTTATCATCAGTCTCTTGGCAACAGTCTTGGGAAAAGCGTGTCTCTCTCTCTCAGATGCTTCTAGACAGTGTGGCTCTCTCTCTTTTAGGTGGAGTTCCACCACACAGTCCCATCACCTCACCACTCCTGTCCTCTATCCCCTCTCCTCAAGTGTAATGCTCCCTGGTAGTCTCAAGAGAAACATGGCTTTCTCTCCCTCTGTTGGGTCACACAGTCCCTGGTGTCAGCGTGTGTCTCTCCCCCCCAATCAAATGCTGGTACCTCAGACCGCTCTCCTCACTCTCCTCAGACAGCCCTCCTCAGATCTTCTGTCAGCACTCTCTCTGTAGTGCTATGTGAAAAACCTGTCTCTCTCACCTCAGCACATCCCTCTTCTTATTTACCTCAAAACTTACCTAAACTTCCCTTTTTTCCGGTGTGCTTTGTGTCTGAGTTTTCTGTCAGCATCTCTCTGTCTCCACCTTGTGGCCAAAATGAAAAATTGCATTACAACATGCCTGCTACACTTGTTGTCGTTAACAAACTCCATACAAATATTATAGCACCACAAAATCGTACTTAGTTCTGTATTCTCTAAAAGGGCCAATACTGGGAGGTAGATGAGGGATGGAACCAAGGGATGGTGCTCCGAGGTGGGTAGAGGCGGAGACAAGGGATGACTCAGAAGGGGGGAGTGTCTGCACCTATTTCCTGTGATAAAAGCCCTGGATATAACAAAATATAACACATAAAGGTTTATTGTTAGGGTTTACATACATTTTAAACACATTTTTTATATATTACAGCTTATGAAATAAGTCATCGGAGATGGAAGTTGGAAAGCTTTGTATTGAATTGAAAATTAGAATTACAATTCTTAAAAAGCACAATCACACAATCTATATAAACCTGGTTGACAAATCCAGCAATACATCATTCAGCGGCCATTCATACTGTCTCCTTGGAGCTCATTCCATTTCACAGCAGCAATACATTAGAATTAATTACAACGAAACAGATCAAGCCTATTTAGTATGCTTCTCCATTGTTCCAATGGTTTTTAAATGAAAGAAAATAAATTAATTGGTGATGTTGTACTAATTACCATAATTCCCAAGTTTATTGCTTTATAAATATTAGCCACTCAAGTCATTTTAGAAGCTGAGCATTTAATCTGTCATAATAAATATCCTCGCTATGTGTAAGGGATTTCAGTGGATCAGGTTATTCACCCCAAATTCTTTAGTCGACAAAGCAAATGGAGAGATTTGTTTTGACAGTACTTTAAGTATCTTTTGTGCCTCTTCTATCTCACTTGTTTTCGGATGCTGCCGCTTCCTTGTCAATTTGTGTTTAAACGATTCAGACAATTATCTTTTTTTTCCCTCTTTTTTTGTTCTGTTTGCTTTGTGTTTTCTGAAACACGGGTCAGCGGCTGTTATGGCTACAATTAAGACTGTAGAAGTATGTGTTTTTTTTTTAATGCTTTATTCAAATGCACTTCATCGCTGAGCACTATGGGAGCATGGAATGCTCTGGTATATGACTGTTTATTGCTAGAATCTCCTTGAGATCTTACCTTTTTTATAATAATTACCATCACACATTGGAATTCCGCATTTGAGAAGTATGCTCTATATGTGAATCCTGTATTTGTGCAAGACTCTGCGGTACTGCAGTGCCCTATTAAGAAAATACACTTTCCAGATGGTTTTAAATGTACTTTATTAGGTTATCTGTGGTTTGCTAGTAAGCGTTACATTTAAAGAAAGCCAGGTTTAAGTTCTTTAGTCAGAACATCAAGTCCTGATAGATGACTTCAGGCTGGCCACTTTTGCAGGTATAGCTATATAAAGCATTAAAACAAATGCCTATACAGCACTGTTTAAAATCCAGTAATGCACTGTCCCAACCTGCTCTGCACATGCTCATTTGCTCTTTATACCTACAATCAGAGCAACTAGAGGCCAATCTGCTGACAAAGTTAAGATTTACTGTTGCTGAAGGGGGGAAAAAAGCAATGGCAATGACACAGACTGTGCAGAAGGATCATAGATTAGGCAGGGAGAAAAGAAAAACAGGAGAGGTGAAAGGACAAACTCTGCTGCCAGGGAGATACAAAAGAGTTAAACTTACAAGGATAGTGTCTTATCTTACCCCCCCCCCCCCATACCCTCTACTTTCTTCTTCATCAGTGGAAGACCTATGAACCTCAGCACAATATAACTTCTGTCAGCCTTCCTCTCTAATTAAGCCAAGACATACAATCAAGGCTGGAAATATACATATGACATAAAGTTTTGAGACCAATGAGGGGGGGGGGGCATTTCCAATAAGGAAGTGAGGGCTCTGGGCCTTTAACAAAGTGTTCCTCATCAACATGGCTGCATGAGATCTCAGGGGATTTTAGTGTCCAATCAGACAACTGTCTTCCTGAGAAAACTGATGGAGACTCTAATGCCTCGTACATACAGCCAGACTTTTAGAGAAAAAAATTCAGACAGGCTATTTTTCTCGGAAAGTCCAGCCGTGTGTAGACTCCATCAGATTTTTTTTGTCAGAGGTCCGATTGACCTTAGATAGAGAACCTGTTCTCTTTCTTTCCGTCGGACTTCCGACGGACTCGCGGCTCACTTTTGCATGTTCAAAAGTCCGACCGTGTGTACAAGGCATAAGGGAGTAATTCCCTTCACAAACATCTGCTGTAACAACAGCACAGATTTGAGGGACACCTGCACCTGCCTGCATGCCTGCTCCTAAGTTTTTAATGTTGTTTTTGGTTATACTTTACATCTATCTGCTGTAGATGATGCAGTATGCTTGCCATGCAAATGATAAAATGGGCACCTGACAATCAATAGCTTCAATAATCTTGATCAAGCCTGCAAATCAAATCAGAGGTTCTTCCTTTATTCTTACTGTTTTTGGGTCAGTGGTTGAAAAAAATTAAGCCAGAAACAGTAGGACAACTAGCTTTTTTGGAAGGGGATTAACAATGACATTCTGTGTATTATTGGTGGTTTACTTTAATTGGGCTTTTTCAGAATGGCACATTCATGACGGCACATATTTTATTTTTGTTTACACATTTAATTATTAATTGGGAGCTATGCTGATCCAGATGTCCTCTCATATGCCTATTACTTAGTTACAAAAAAAATTATGATGAGTTTTCAGCTATTACTATTCTTCACAGTTTATTCAGATGAAAGAAAAATGAACAGCCAGATACTGTAATTATCTACAAGTCTGTGCTGATCATGTCTGAAACACAGAAGGCAAAAACATGCTGCAGGATCCAAAGTAACCCAAAGTAAAGTAAGAAGCGGAAGCTAGAGATTCTTGGGTAAACGCATCAGCCAAGCTAAGGGTTAGAGCTGGGTGAACCAACGGAGACAGTCAAGATCACAGTACACACAAAACCTTGCACCCAGCACATGCAAGAATAGTATTAGTCATCTAAGGCCGCGTCCACACCATCAGTCCAACCCGATGAGAACGGTCCAACGGACCATTTTTTTAATCGGTTCACAGACTGATGGTCTGATGGTTCGTACACACCATCAGATCTTAGTGAATGTGGTAAAGTTTTATTTTGCAAAATATATCCATCATGTGAAAGGAATAATTGTAAAAAAAAGGTATTTTTGCTTGCACACAATGAGGTGATGGCATCAGAAGTCAACAGAGCTTCACCTCATTCAATAAAATTCCCCTTGCATATTACAACTTGGGGTACTGGGGAACTATATGAACTATATGAACAACAAAGACTAAAAACTGTTTCCCCCATCCTTATAAACAAGGTGTCATGAGGAATCCTAACCCATTGGGAAATTGTAATCAATACTGCCGCCAGTATACACAAAAGTCTATATTAGAAAGTCCTGCACCAAATTGAAGAAAGTTCTTTGTATTTCCAATGCATGTGACAAATACAGATGGTCCTGATATGTGACACGTTTACATTCTGGTGCTACAGCTGTAACAAATTCATAAGGAGATACCACTCCATAGGTGATAAGAAATAGGTGATAAGAAAACTGAACGTGCATGAGACCTCTTTCATGTTGGAGTTAATTGTGTTGCACAAGTACCGTATCGGCGTATAATGCACACTTTTTTCCCCTTAAAATCAGGGGGAAATCGTGGATGCGTGTTATACGCCGATCCCCGCTGTCTCTGAGTGCCGCCGACAAAGACCGAGCCGAGCCGAGTGTACTGCGCACTCGGCTAGGCTCGGCCACGCTCGGCTCCGCCCGCAGCCACGCGAGAGGAGCCGAGAGAAGCCGAACACACAGGAAATCCGGCTCTGCACAGCTCAACCGAGGTGCCAAACTTAAACACACAAAGCTGCAACCCAGGGCAAGGTGCAGATGGACATCTCCAAAGCTGCAGACGGACAACAACAAGGCTGGACGGACCCCACACAAGGCCGCAGACATACACTGGACAAGGCCGCCAATGGACACCGGGCAAGACAGCAGACGGACACCGACAAGGCTGAGCATCCAAAATGTATGTTTTTTCCTTAAACTTCCCTTCTAAGCTTGGGGTGCGCATTATACGCCGGCGCACGGTATACGCCGATAAATACGGTATGTAATGTATCATAGGCAAAATTCTGTTAGTTCTGCAACAGATTCATATACATCTTATTGAATCTACATGAATATACATAAATCTTCCATGAATCTGTTCCAAGATGTTACATTTGTTGCATGGGTAGACAGATTTCTATTGAGTACCTTCAACATTCTTAATGAATTTGGGGGCTGAATAATACCCATATACTATAGTAAATCATTTTTTTGTTGACAATTGCTACAACTTAGTTTATTTTACTTTTTTGAAGCAGAAAAGATAATTTTCGGACACTTTTCAATGGCAAAATTATGAAAGGGAAACTAGTACGGTATTTCGCAATTTTTTAACTACAGTGGTGAGTGGACTTTATGTCCTAAAAAACAGAACATGCATTTTAGGGGTGTAACTTGTGACATTTGCATGACGTCCCAACATTCAGAAAACTATAATGGGATATTATTTTTTCATACAATATTTGATAGCCAGCTATACTTAAAACATTATACAAGAAGCAACATTTTAAATACCCTGAAGGCTTTTGCATACCCTATGGTGTCATGGTGAAGTTGGGATATAACTCTTACTGAATAATAAGTACTATGACCCATAAATACATCTAATTTCTTCTAAAACCCGAAGAGCCATGGAAATTATACACTAAATAATAAAAGAAAGCTAAATTCCCAAATGGACAAGGAAATAATGGGAAGAAAAGAAGAATAATGTCTATAAAGCAAATAACATAAGACACACATTGGACTCCAGAGACAACGATGCATAAGAGAAGAAAAGAAGGTTATATGGAAAGAAGATGAATGTATTATATTATAACCATAATGTACTCCCCAATTGGCTATAATAAAAGATGTAAAAGCATTGAGTATTTCCAGTGGCATGTATATTGTATAGATCCCTGAACAATGAGCCTGGGTGGTGGTTATTTTCTGTTTAGCAGCATTTTGTCACGGATTGCATTTTTTATTGCTGCTTAGAGAGGAATACTCCTTCTGCAGTTGGAGATGAATTTGTAAAGGCTCCCAGAAACGATTAGAATTCAATATGTCGTCAATTTTAGCTGCCTTCATGCCAGGTCATTGTCTTTATCCAAGACCTATGCATGGCGAGGTGTGCCAGCAAAGGCAAACAGCTTTCTTGTGGTATGGAACTTTACATCCAAAAAATACTGGCAGGTATATTAGCAACTTAAATAGTAAAGTCAATAAAAAAAATCTATGGCTATTGTAAGGATCTGTAAAAAAAAAAAAAAAAGTAAGAAAATAATGGCAAGACTTTAAATTATAATAAATAACACTGAGGAGACAGAATAGACTTATTCGCGTTTTAATCCAAATAAAGCTTCGTATTCAGATCCATGCCCAGCAGCGGCTGGAAGTCCATTAGGATATCTCAAACCTTTGGAAGAACCCTTTCCTTTGAGCATGCCAATACGATGTTCAGGTCATATCAGTCAAACTCTCTATAGATATGAACAAGCAGAGCTGGCTTATATCGTAAAAGCAAATTGGATACAAATATCCAGATTCCAGTTAATCTGTTGTTCATATTGTTGCTTTTTTGCAAATCTATTTAGATATTGAGACAGTCAAGATATTTACCATGAGGGTTAGCGTGTATGCCAGGGCAAACACAGATTTTTGGCAAAAGGACCGTGCCATACAAACTGTTAATTTAAGAAGATGCTCCGCACATTCAGAATGCAACGTGTAAACATGTTCAAATTCAAATCACTTGCACACTAAGAATGAAGATTATTGTAATCTTTTTTTAAGGTAGTGCACAAGGCAATCATACTACTATATGGTAATCAACAGCAATCAGATTGCTTTATTTAGATAACCATCCGCACATAAGTTAAAGTTGTCATTCTGATCGGTTACTATGGGTTACTGGACTTGGCACATTCGTACAAAGACCTAATAATCACATATTTTAATGTCTGTACTTTGTAAAAGCAAACATTTCTACAATTTTCTTTTGAAGTATCCTAAAGGTTTTTTTTTTTTAAATAGCAAACATCTTTTACTTACCTGGGTACAGTGGTTTTGCTCAGAGCAACCACGACCCCCCTCTTCTCAGGTCCCCCACCATTGCTTCTTGCTCCCCCTCTTCTCTGAGTGTCTCCAAAGCAAGCCGAGTCCTATGGGGGCACTCGTGCAGGCTCGCTCCCAAGTCCCACTCTGTGTGTTCAAAACACATAGAGCAAGGCTTGGCCTCATCCCTTCTCCCTCCTTACTGTCTGTGATTGACTGCAGCAGGAGACATTGAGGAGGCAGAAACCTAGGAGAGCAACCACTCTCGTGCACATCGCTGGATCACATTCGGGCTTGAATAAGTATTATAGGGGGCTGCGGGGGAGTTGCGTACTTAAGATTTTTCACCTTGCATGAAGGTAAAAAACCTTCAACCTTCAGAACCATGTTAACTCTACGTTCACACCCCCCTCCCATTCCATACCAGGCTTCAGGTATGGAAATGGAAAATAAACGATACCTCCCCAAAAACCATACCAGACCCTTATCCAAGCATGCAGCCCAGCTAGTCAGGAAAGGGAGAAGCACCCACCTCCTGAACCATACCAGGCCACATCCCCTCAATATGGGGGTGCTTTGGGGTGGGGGGCCTTGTCTGCATGTTGATGGGGACAAAGGCTTTTCCCCATGACCCTGGTCTGTGGTTATGGGTTTCTGTGGGTGAGGGGTTTATCGAACTCTGGAAGCCCCAGATCCCACGACCTACATAGTACCCATACCCATTCACCCAAAAAAATCCTTCATTAAAAAAAAAAAATGTCCTGAAATGTAGATCCATCGTCAATCATGACGCCGACGCCACCATCAGTCGAGTCGATGATTTCACAGGGGACAGTGCCATCAGGTGATGTTTCCAGCTGGCCCTGCCCCATAGCTATTTAAGACATTTCACATGGTGGGGCAGGCAGACCACTGAAACGTTTGTGGCAAACTGAGTTTTTTTGTTTTGTTTCTGGGGACAGTGTGAGTGGCGGGACATTTTTTGTTTTTTATTAAAGTAATTGTCAAAATGTATTGTACTTCAGGGTGTACAATTTCATCTATTCCCTGACCCAGATCAACTTAGTTAAATCTGCTAAACACGCGCTCCTGGGGGCAAGATACCTGACGCTTCTGAATCCCAGAGACGGCTGGTGGCATTCGTATTTACCTCAGCGAAAATAACCATAGCGAGAAATTGGAAGTCTGCGGCCTTGCCATTTGATCAAATTAAATACAAATTGTCTTGGCTTATGCTGAACGAGCGGCTAACGGCAATTACACAGGACAGGGTGAAGCAGTTCTATAAAGTCTGGGACCCATGGATCTGTTACTTCACTGGCGTTCCTGGGTCGAGTGGTTCTTAGGTTTGATCTTGTGGATTACTTTAAGGAGCGCGGAGCCTCAACTCTCCCCCCCCCCCCCTTCATTCCTTTCCCACTGTCTCCTTTCTTCCCACTCCCCTACAGGGTGGGATCTTCTTTTTTCTCCTTTCCTTTCTCCTTTTTTCTGCTTTACCAACCTTTTCTTTTACATATCCAAAGTATTGCTGAGAAACGTCTACTTTGACTATTATATGCTGTGGAGTTTCATAAGCTATGGGAGGTTATATCCTCAAAAGGCGACGGCACTTTGTTATGTGAACTAGATTGAAAAATCTTCTCTTATGGAAAGACGTTACTTTTGTATGTTCTTATGAAAATTAATAAATATTATTGAAAAAAAAATGTTTTGTACTGTCTTTATTTATGTTTACACTTTTTTGGTGAATGGGTAGGGGTACTTCACATAGGGGGCAGAGATCTGGGCCCCCCCTGTTATAGTGGGCTTCCAGATTCCAATAAGCCCCCTGCCTGCAGACCCCCACAACCACAGCACAGGGTTGTGGCGAAGAGGCCATTGTACCCATCAACCTGGGGACAAGGTGTTTTTTTTACAAATGCTTCTAGAAGGAAACGCGGATAAACGCGGCATGTAAACTGCAATTTTTAGACGCCAGTTTCTAGCTGTCGAGTTAAATCGTTCAGAAGAGGTTGAACAACAATTAAATATAGAATGAGAAATATTTTTAATAGCTAGACAAGATATTTTATTATCTGCAAACTGGATGCATTATAACTACATATTTTAAAAACACAGAACATTTAATTAATGGAATGAAAAACATGTTATAGTGCATTGTTTTAAATATACATCTCATATTAATAGTAGTTTGAAAATGAGAAATCATTATTTACGTACATAATTTAATATTTAAACTAAAAAAAACTAGGCACCCACTACTGTGAATTAAAGACATAATTTAGACAGGGTTTAATTATGGAATGTTATCTGCTCTCTGGACACAGCTTGAGCAAATACTATGAAACTAAAATCTGGAAGGACTATGACATTAGCTTGATCAACAGGTAAAAAGCCAATTAACCTACAAAATAGGTAAGCCATCTTTGCTGTATATTGGCTTAGCAGTTAGCATGTTTTTTTTATCCGCATAAATTACCTTTTTTGCTTAGTATTATTATCTAGTGGTGGGAAGGAAAAGAGATAAGAGGAAAAGAGTTGAACATTCACTTTTCACTACCTTATTGTCCTAAGACCCGGTTCACACTGGAGCGGCAGGACTTTGGGGGTCACTAGGCAAGGCGACCTAAAGACAAATTCAGAGGCAACTTGCAAAATGACTTCTGTATAGAAATCAATGCAAGTCGCCCTGAGTCGCCCCCAAAGTCGTACATGAACCTTTTTCTAAGTCGGAGCGACGCATTAGAATAGAACGGGACGCGACTTGTCAGGCGGCTGAGTCGCCCAACGAGTCGCTGCAGTGTGAATCGGCTCTTACCATGCTTAAAATGTATCTTTAAAAATATATATATTACAGATTCCTAGTCCTTATATGTGGTGGTTGCATTATTGTTTTATTTTTTGTCTTTTACCTTTATTTTTGCCTGGCGATCTTAGTCTGACATTTTCCAACTCCCTTTAAATAAAACTAAAGGCACAACTTGTTATTAATTTTTTAGTTTTGGATAGAGTGCAACGGTATGAGATAGAAGTCTTGCCAGTTTTTAGTGTTGTTTGTGGCCTCGCTAAGGAGATACACCCTCTCTATTTGTCCTCTTTACTCCTTTACTCCTCTTTGACTCCTAAAGTTACCCTGTCAGCACAGCATCACTTTAACTAATAAAGCATACATGTAATAGAAAAGGCACTAGTATTACCTTTCTGGCAGCTTGTTAGTTATTCTGCAACCTCTTTGCTTCTCCTTGCTGCTGCAAGTACTTGACCAGCCAGATGGGTTGAATTGCTGTTTCCCATGTAGTGAAATATGAGCTGGCAGAAGTCACAGTATACAATGGGGAAGCAGGTATTTCATACTTAAAAGCAAAAATTCTGCGCTCAGATTATGTTGTCTTTGGCCCGGATTCATGTAAGACTTACGCCGACGTATCTATAGATACGCCGTCTTAAGTACAAATGTGCGCCGTCGTATCTCTGCGCCGATTCCCCAAGCTAGATACGTTGAAAAATTTGGCTTCAGCCGCCTGACGTAACTTGCCTACGCCGGTGTATCGTGGGCGCATTGTTACGCTGGACGCATTCGGCGTACCCATGTTAAATATGCAAATGAGTAAGATACGCCGATTCTCGAACGTACTTGCGCATGTTTTAAGCGATTTGCGCAAGGGTTACGTCCGGCATAAAGTTATTCCTCATATAGGAGGCGCAACCCATGCAAAGGTATGGACTTGCCAGTGCGTTTGCGGAACATTGCTATAGGCTTAAATGGGAGGCTTGAAACTCCTCCAGCTTCGATATGAGGCTTTAGCTTTAATGTGAAGCAGCGCAACGCTAATGCTTCATGTTTTGATAATGTGAACAGCACCGTGTGCTGTCCATAATATCATTTTCGTAGACATTTGAGGAGCGTTAAAAACGCCCCCAAACGATTTATTTTAATGTCAGTGTGAACTTAGACTAAATCCCATCCAGGAGAGCAAGCAATACAGTATTTAACCAAACATACATAATATTGTGTCCAAACACCATACACCAAAATGTTGGTGACAATATAAAGTCCCACAAACCTGTGTTCAGTATAAATACACTAATGTGCCATTAACCACGTGTAATCCTAATACTCCACTTCTAGAATTTGCGGACACATCCAGTGTGCATAGACATTATTATTATTATACGGGATTTATATAGCGCCAACAGTTTACGCATCGCTTTACATTAGCCGATATATATACTGCTTGCCAGAGATCTGTGACTGCCAGTTCAGTGAGTAGCCATAAACGCGTGTGGGCGGACCGCTTTCATCAGACATGTCTCCTGGGATATTTTGGTCTGATGTGTGTACACACCATCAGACCAAAATCCCCGCGGACGGAGAACGCGGTGACATGGCGGTGACGCTGACGCGGCGACGTGCGAAAACAAGCAAGTACAATGCTTCCACGCATGCGTCGAACCAATTTGACGCATGCGCGGGATTTCGGTCCACTGGTTATGCGTACTAACCAGCGGACATGTCCGACGGACAGGTTTCCAGCGGACAAGTTTCTAAGCATGCTTAGAAACTTTTGTCCGCTGGAAACCTGTCCGCTAGGCCATACATACGATCGGACATGTCCGCGGAAACTGGTCTGTGGACCAGTTTCCGCGGACATGTCTCCTCGTGTGTACGCGGCCTTAGTGTAAACTAAATAAAAATGCTTTACTTTAAACAGATTGCACATGTAGCGATACCCCCATGGGGGCTGCTGATTGACTCTATACCCCACAGGCTATCCATATTCTCTCTTACCTCTGACACTTTGGGTTCCATTGTAATGGTCTCACAGTAATAAGAACAGACTCAATCAAGATTTCGGAATCACACAAAGAACTTTACTGGAGCAAAGAAAGAACTTAAAAGGTATTATACATTCAATGGAAAATTAACACAAATCATTAGCATTAACTGCAACGTATATTCAAGAATGCAATGGCTATCGCTTTAGCCTGCAACAGCTAAACAAAGGCTATGTGGACCAAAACACAGTGTCGTGTGGACGTGTCGTGTGGATGTGATGACGTGACACTGCTTAGGCCACACTAGGTGTGGCCTAAGCAGTGTCACGTCATCACGTCCACACGACACGGATTACACAGTACGGAGCCCTAACGCACCAGAACGAAAGAGAGGAGACGCCGCATCCTTTATTTATTCCATGCGCTGCACCAACAACTAAATTGTGAGTGCAATTCTATTCATTTTATGTGCATTAAACCCGGTTTCTACATACTACACCATCCCTCCCAAGCCTAGTGCAGTTCTGACCCATCAACTGATAGTGGGCTATAGCCTGCTATACACTAAGTCATATAAATCCAATAGTAAATGTACACATGTGTCCCACAAGAGATTTACATTTTACTTATGTGAGCTTTTTATTCAAATTATATCTGAGAAATACAGAAATAATTATTGCCATTCCAACACATATGTTGCATAAACATTTTTATTAGCGGCATGCAAACCAAAACCAACTAATTGCCTAATAGTGAATAAAACCCTTAAACCCTTCTGTGGAAGAATGAAGAGCTAAATATAATTAATGTAAAGCTGTTCATTGAAGAAAATCAGCCTCTGTTACCGCTGACTGTGACAAGTGCTGGCATTATCAAATTACTATACAAGGCTATTAGAGCCAGTAGTAATATACCCTGCCAATCAGTGTGTCTGATAGATTTACTCATAATATTTGTCAGGGCATGGCCATTTTACACTGTGTCATAGATTACAAACCTACAAGAGTGCCTGCTGCTGTGGGATATGACAAATGATTTATTACTGTATATTATAAAACAAGATTACAGTACAATAACATTTACATACTATACAAGGGAACTACTTAGACCAGAGGTACTCAACCTTTTTTCTGGTGAGAATCTGCTTTCCAGCGTTCCATTATATCGCAAAGAGAGTGGGTTTTGCTATTACTCTCAGATTATCAGTCTTATCAGAACCCATAGAATTCCAATGTAATTTGTAAAAAATCATATGTGATATTTTGGCTACCTCCTAAATTTGCTGTAGGTACTAATTTTGAGTCACACATACATTTTGAGTCACACACTGTGGTCAAAGACCATAGAGATAAAAGCAGCAGTGTTACTAAACTGTCAGGCCGCGTACACACGATCGAATCTATTTGCTGGAAACGGTCTGCCAGACCGTTTCAGCAGACAAATTTGATCGTGTGTACGGGCGGACAGACAGATTTTGCCAGCAGACAGATTTTAAAGCATGCTTTAAAATCTGTCTGCTGGGAATTCGTCAGTCCGATATGTCTGCTGGTTAGTACGCTAACCAGCAGACATATCTGCCCGCACATGTGCCGAATGGAAGTGTTTTACTTCCTGGTGCGGTGACGTGGCGGTGTCAACATCACCGCCACGTCACCGCGCTGTCTGCCGGCAGGGATTTTGGTTTGATCGCGTGTACAGCGATCAAACCAAAATAGCCCAGCAGACAAATCTGATCAAATCGGTCTGTCAGACCGATTTGAACAGATTTATTTGGTCGTGTGTACGGGGCCTAAGGGTTTTGACATTTTTCATTATTATGCAAATGACATCATTAGAAAAGAACTAGATTACTTGGATGTTTCTCTTTAGCCTAGTACACATCATTAGTACACAGCCCACTGGGTTGAAATAAAAACAAATAAACTGACAGCTCTGGTTGTAGCTACTGTAGTAACAATCTGATGTTATTACAGCCATCTCCCCTGTTGTTCTATTGTATTCTGGCAAGGGGACGCCCCCCCCCCCCCCCCCGCCAGAACACTTCCTGTCATTGGCTAAGAGCGCTGATTGGGAGCCAGTCAGCTGCTGGTTTTCCAGCATGCAAAGGCCAGCTTCAGTCGGACCGGCTGCCATACACACGGGTCGAGTATCGGCCGTTATATATTGGGCCAGTCAATGTCACCCGACATTCTGCCCATGTGTACTAGGATTAAGGGTTTGCTGATCCCCTCTCACTCACTCCCTACCCCCCACTCACCTGTAGCAAAACGCCTGTTGCTCAAAAAAATACCCAAGCTTCTTTTAGGCATATTGGAGTGTTTTTGGCCCACTAGACTTCAAAAGGAATGCCTGAGAAATGCACAACATGAACATTTTTTACAGGAATTTATTTTTTCTACTTTTTGAAACTTGAATACACATGAAAACGCCTATAATACACTTCTAATATGCTTGTGTATGCCTTTAAAACTCTCAAATAAAAACTCCTAAATGGTGTTCTGCACGGATGTAAATGCAGCATTATGCCGCGTACACGCGGTTGGAATTTCCCATATAAAAAGTCAGACAGAATTTTTTCATCGGATATTCCGACCATGTGTATGCCCCATCAGACTTTTTCTGTCAGAAATTCAGATGGCCTTAGAAAGAGAACATGTTCTCTTATTTTCGACGGAAAAAACTTGATTAGAAATTCCGTTGGACTTCATTATTTTAGGCTTGTCATAGTGTTGTACGTCACCGCATTTTTGGCGGTTGGAACTTATTCGGATGGGAAGTCCGATCGTGCGTACGGGGCATTAGACTTTGCGGCAGTAAGGTTTTCACAGAGGGGTTGGGGGTATATTATAATACATAGCAGCCATTTGTTGCATAGACAAAGTAATTCCTGCTATAGTTATCAGTAAGCTTGGAATGTTTGGAATCCAGTATTGCCAGGTTTAGTTTATAGCACAGTGAGTAAGTTTGCAGAGTGTATCTTTGCTATGATTACCGAGGGTAGAGTTCCTTGGTAATGGTCTCGAGGTTTGTACTGCCAGTCCTTTGTGATGATAGGGTGAACCAGATTCCGATTAAGCTGTCATTAGTGCAGACTCTTAGGTACTGCATAAATACGTTGACATTCTTTAATAAATATGCTTGTGTTGCTCTGAATATCTTGACAAAATAAATAGCACTGGGAAACATATGGTATTTTCTATACAACGTAGCAGCCATCCTTGCAATAACACCTTGCAAATGTCAGTACATGAAAATCATCACCTCCTCCAGTCTGCCATTAAAGCGCTGTATAGATAAACTATTTGACCAGTAACACAGCAGTTGTTGACCTCCCCAAACTATTCATAGTCTAGGGTACACCAGCAGCACCCACCCATTCCTCTCAGTGAGAAGCTGAATACAACTTACTATCTGCCAGTCATTTATTGTACACCCTTAGTCCTAGTAAGATTCTTATTATGTATACCTTCATGCAAAAAAGATAGACAGCGCAATATATTTAAAATGTTACTAAACCCACAACAGTAAAAATTAGTCTGTATATGCAGTACGGCATCCTTGTTATACTCACTGTGGAACCTAAGGGGTTAATCCTCTACATTGTGTAAAAAGGCAGTTTAATCCTGTCTCCTCTAATCCTACCCTTCTTTTACTGTCCCTAATCATTCTGCTAATCTCACAGTGCCATAGGAGGCCCTCTACACATGCTCAGTTTGTTGTGTATTGCCAGTGAGGTTTATTTTTTTTCCTGGGAGGGTGCATGTGATCAGCACAGGGCCAATCAGCACTATCCAGACAGAAAGTCAGGTGTCATACAGCCTCATAGGCAGTCAGAGGAGAATGAAAATTCCTCCTACAAGCTTTAACCAGTGCTCGGTCGGTCACTCATAGAAATCACAACACTGCTATATACGGCTGATGAGAAATAGGTATTTGGTAGTGTACATTTACAGTACTAAAACCACTGCATTTCCATGTTCTGTGTACTGTGGGAGACCTGATATAGTGAATGCAGATTCCTGGGTTTGGTAACACTTTCAAATTTCTTATCTGTTACTATTGTGTTGTACCATTAAAATAAAAACAGAAGAAAACAAATGTAAATAGTCGATAATTCAGTATCAAAATAACAGAAATTATAAACAAATGTGTCTGTCAGTGTCTGCCTATTTAAAATATATCTCTAAGCAAAACTTTTTTATTCTTAGTTTTTGATAGAGTGAGGAAGGGTTAGCCCCTCTTTAAATTTTATATTGCTGTCTGCATCCCCATTGGGGATCTCTATTTGTACTGGTGACTGGGGATGAGCTTTGTGTTCGAGTCAAACTCACGTTCGAATCGATCATTGTATGTTCGATCGTTCGTCGAACATTATGGGCCGTTCGCGCCAAATTCGAGTGGCGTGTCACGGCCCATAATTCACTGCGGCATTGCAGTGCATTGCTGGCTGATGATTGGCCAAGCATGCACTATGACCCCCATGCTTGGCCAATTACAGCTTGCAAAAAACGGAGAGCCATAATTGGCTAAAGCCAGGGTGGCTTTGGCAAATTATGTCTTAGGGGGTTTAGTACATGCCCCACACTATATAAGGCCGCCTGGAAGTTGGCCTTGTGTAGTGTGTCGCGGTGGTTTACAGAGACAGACAGAGAGAGAGAGAGAGTCATTTTTTGGAGTTAGATAGAGCAGGCAGGATAGTCAGTTAGAGTTACAGTGTGTAGAGGATATATATGCATCCCAGATGTTGTATTATATATTTATACACTGTATTGAGTTTAGCTAGATCCGCTTTTCCTAATGTACTGACAGGCAGGCAGGTGATTGTGCTAGCTGCAGTATTTTCACTTGGTGTACTGTCTGTGTCCTCTGCACAGTGTGCACCTAAAGCAACGTCAATAGATTTTCTGGTGTTTCTCATATTAATTCCTACAGGCAGGGATCTTCTCATATTAATACCGCAGGCAGGGGATCATTCTGCACAGTGTGCACCTAAAGCTACATCAATAGATTTGAAAAATGTATTTTTGGAGTCCGGCTGTCCAGAACGCTTTTCCTTCATTTTGCATATGTCAATAGATTTGCTGGTGCTCTCATATTAATTCCTACAGGCAGGGATCTTCTCATTTTAATACCACAGGCAGGGGATCTGTATGTATTTTCACGTGGTGTACTGTGTCCTCTGCACAGTGTGCACCTAAAGCTACGTGAATACAATTGCTGTTGTTCTCATATTAATACCACAGGCAGTGGCCGATCAGCAAGTATTTTCACTGCGCCCATTCCTGCGCCCACCAAGAGTAACTGTGAGAGCTTACAGTGTTGTGGCACCAGCACCACCACCAAAAAAGGCCCAATTTTTCTACCACTGTTCAACAATGGCATATAATTACAATTCTTGATATAATAGTTCACAGCAGGGTGTTCCAGCGCCCACCAAGACTAACAGTGTTGTAGCAACACCAACACCTAGGGCCCAAATTTCTGCAGAGTATATATGGCAGGCCCCTATTTTCAAACATCCAACTTACAAACGACTCCTACTTGCAAAAGGAAAGGAGACAACAGGAAGTGAGAGGAAATCTACCCCTAGGAAGGGAAATTCTCTTCTGTAAGAGGTGTCTCCTGTCCACTGATGCTTTATCACCAATCCTTGTTTAAAAAGTATAGACACTATGGCGATAGTGTCTATACTTTTTAATGCTGTTTGTGGATACCTTCCTATGTGAGAACAATAAAGTTGTCCACATAGATCATGATGCTGGACGTTCTGTCTGCTTGTCCGCGTTAGTTTCAGGAAGATCTCCTTGACAGCGACAGCTTATTTAAAGGCGAGCAGGTGACGTTTCAGATTCCGCCCCGCTGAGGAAGTTGCAAAACGTAACGTGTACGGGGGTTTAGGAGCCTGAAGACACGTCGCTTGCTGCCATCCTTGGAATTTAGTTTTTCGTTTATGGTCCTGTATATCTTACTGACGTTTTTACTCTGGCTAAATGTGAGTAGCCTGTGGTTTTACTGTCTTTAACCACTTAAGGACCTTAGGTGTTTTTCAGATTTGGTGTTTGCAAGACTAAAACATTTTTTTCTGCTAGAAAATTACTTAAAACCCCCAAACATTATATATATATTTTTCTAACACCCTAGAGAATAAAATAGTGGTCATTGCAATACTTTTTGTCACACCGTATTTGCGCAGCAGTCTTACAAGCGCACTTTTTTTGGAAAAAAAATTTGAATTAAAAAATAAGACAACAATAAATTTGGCCCAATTTTTTTATATATTGTGAAAGATAATGTTACGCCGAGTAAAATGATACCCAACATGTCGCGCTTAAAAATTGCGCCCGCTCGTGGCATGGCGTCAAACTTTTACCCTTAAAAATCTCGATAGTCGACGTTTAAAAAATTCTGTAGGTTGCATTTTTTGAGATACAGAGGAGGTCTAGGTCTATAATTATTGCTTTCGCTCTAACGATCGCGGCGATACCTCACTTGTGTGATTTGAACACCGTTTTCATATGCAGGCGCTACTCGTGTATGCATTCGCTTCTGCACGCGAGCTCGTCGGGACGGGGCGCTTTAAAAAAAAAAAATTTTGTTTTCTTATTTATTTTTATTTATTTTATTACTTTTTACACTGAAAAAAAAATGTGATCACTTTTATTCCTATTACAAGGAATGTAAACATCCCTTGTAATAGAAAAAAGCATGACAGGTCCTCTTAAATATGAGATCTGGGGGCAAAAAGACCTCAGATCTCATATTTAGACTAAAATGCAAAAAAAAAAGAATTTTTGGAAAACTGTAATTTTTTCAAATGACAAAAAAAATCAAATGTTTCTTTAAGACGCTGGGCGGGATTGACGTTTTGACGTCACTTACGCCCAGCAGAGCTATGGGGATGGATGAAGGACATTTTTCCCTCACTCGCATCCCCAGTCAGCCGCCGAACAGACCTGATCGCCTCCGCCGCTACCGACGGCAACGGTAAGCGGCAGAGGGCGCGGGAGAGCGGCGGGAGGGGCCCTCTCTCGCAACCAATAACGGCAATCTCGCGGCGAATCCACCGCGGAGACCGGCGTTATCGTGTACAGGACCGCTCACACTAAAGATGGATACCTCGGTTGTGGCAGTGATTGTGGTTGTGGTTGTGACATAAATGTACATGAGCGGGTCCTTAAGTGGTTAAATAAATGTTTGAATCTAGCAGAGAGCACTTAGATTTGTGATTCCCTTTTTCATGTTCGGGCTCGGTAGATCAACTTGTGTACAACAAGCTAGCCCATACATGGATCAAAATTCATCCGGCCCCTGCTGAATGGCCTAATTTTAATACATGTATGGCTGGCTTAAAGTGGTTGTAAAAGCACGTTTTTTTTTTTTTTACCTTCATGCATGAAGCACCCCACCAGCCTCCCTCAATACACAGGTATCAAACACAAGGCCTTCCAGGCCATTTCATGTGGCCCTCGCACCTCTTCTGCAGCTGCCAGAGAGCTCCAGTCCTCCTCCAGCCCCTTACTTTCTGCTTTCAAGCAATGCATCCAGCAATGCATCCAGGGTGCACTGTAAAGTAAGGGAGAGTGGGAGACTCAACTTCTGATGGTGGGGTGGCTCTTGACATCTAATGTAAGGGGAGGGAATGTGCTGGACATCTAATCTTACAGATACAACCTGTCCTTTTGAAGGCAATCAAGATGCGGCCCACAATGGAATTGACTTTGACACTCTTGCCCTAATACCTACATGAGCCCATCCTCAAACCAACAATGTCCAGGAGAGCCTTGTCTCCCTGGGGACTCGCACTCCTGATTAGATTTTGGCAGCAGTAGGAGCCATTGGTTCCTACTGCTGTCAATCACAGCTAATGAGCCAATCAGGAGATGGAGGGGGGGGGCAAAGCCATGGCTCCATTTCTGAATGGACACACAGAGCAGTGGCCCGGCTTGGGTGCCCCCATAGCAAGCTGTTTGCTATGGGGGCAGGAGAGGGGCCAGGAGTGCCGGCAAGGGACCAGTAAAGAGAAGGATCCGGGCTGCTCTGTGCAAAACCAACTGCACAGAGCAGGTAAGTATGACATGTTTGTTTTTTGTATCACTTTGAGCAAACTAAGCAGTCTTTGGTGTTGGTATGCAATTGTTTACATTTTTCAAAAGTCAACAGCTAAGCCTTCATCTTACTAACAATAGGTTAGCTTCCACTTCCACCGATAAAAAAACATTCATAAAACAGGTTGTTGTATAAACTACTCACAACGGTGAGAAATCTCACAAATCACAAAAAGCAGAAACAGCCTCAAATAATCCTAAAAAATAGATGAAGTTTCACAGCTCATACAGGTAACAGGGGATAAGTACAGGTTTGACCTGCATTAAACTTTATAAATGTACCGTATCCTAAATCCAAAATTGCTGTATTTTGAGAGAGTGAAAAAAGGTGCACAAACTAGCTGCCAACATTGCAGACACAGACCTCTGACATGCGAACAAGTCCGTAACCGGATCCCTCTTTATTTAACTTGCCAGATTTTGTAAAACTCAATCTGGTCACATTGGAGCTTCTTTTCAGAAAATAGAGTAGTATTGGTTGGAAGTAGACTTTGAGGATCTGATAGCTTGGGAACAACACAGAGAGAATTCTGCAAATAGTGGGAATAACTTTCTACAAGTGCGCAGTACAAAGATATCAATGTGCTTTTGTGGTTTGGTTTTCTTTGATAAATTATAAGCAAGTGAGAAAGGGGATTAAAACATATGCCAGGCCTTTTACTACTGTCCTGTGCAGCTGCAACAAGTACAATAGCAGAAAGACAACCACAGACCCTCTATCTTATATTATACTACAGATGATCCCATCATTCTCTTTGGCCCTATAAATTAAACATGCGGCCGTATATATATATATATATATATATATATATATATATATATATATATATATGTATGTAAACATTAGTAATTCTAGTGGTGTTTACCTCATTCATAATTGTCATAAGCACTTTAATCATCATTGCGTTAGATTTAAATTTAAGCAGTCAATTAGTTTTACATTTTTATTGATTAAGCAGTTGCTTTTTACATTGTACTCGTTTAAGCATCCATTAAATTGGCTGACTGAGAGGCTAGAATTAAAGGATTTAGGCCTTAACTGAGTTATGGATGCACATGGGGCTTTTATTGTTCAATTGTCTTGATGATGAGCCAAGAATGTCAAAAGCACAGGTGATACTACAGTAGTTGATGCCACCTAGTTTAAAGAGGTTGTAAAGGTTTGTTTTTTATTTTCTAAATTGGTTCCTTTAAGCTAGTGCATTGTTGGTTCACTTACCTTTTCCTTTGATTTCCCTTCTAAATTATGTATTTTCTGTTTTCTTTGTCTGAATTTCTCACTTCCTGTTCCTCATCAGTAAGGTGTTCAGTAAGCTGTGCTGGCTGACTTTCCACCTCCATCTGATGATGAGGAAAAACAGGAAGTGAGAAATTAAGACAAAGAAAAAAGACATTTAGAAGGGAAATGGAAGGAAAAGGTAAGTGAAGCAACAATGCACTAGCTTTCTAAAGGAACCTATTTAGAAAATAAAAAACAAACCTTTACAACCCCTTAAAGCCACGTACACACGATAGCTTAACCAGAGGACAGCGGTCTGAAGGACCGTTTTCATCGGTCAAAACCGATCGTGTGTGAGGCCCATAGGTTATTTAACCATCGGTTAAAAAAAAGCAAACTTGCTTTAAAATTTAACCGATGGATTGATAACCGATAGGTCAAAACCAATCGTTAGTATGCAAAACCATCGGTTAAAAACCCATGCATGCTTAGAATCAAGTCGTCGCATGCTTGGAAGCATTGAACTTCATTTTTTTCAGCACGTCGTGTTTTCTGTCACCTCGTTCTGATACGATCGGTTTTTTAACTGATTGTGTGTAGGCACATCAGACCATCACTCCCCTTTATCGGTTAACCTAAGACAACGGTCCTTCAGACCGTTCTTATCGGTTTGACCGATCGTGTGTATGCGGCTTTAAAGATGATTTCAGACAGGTGCTCACAAGATCTTGACGTTTGCTGAAAAATGTATTTCCGGAGCTCTCAGAGAGCTACAAATACAATAGCCCTGCTTTAAAAAAAGTCTCCTGTTGCTGTGAAACACATGTTTTTTTTTTTTGTTTTTTTTTAACTACATTGACTACATTTATTTTAGCATATATTGTGCCATAGAATATCAAGGGTATTATTTAGGTAAACATGATTTTTTTTGTTTTCATTTAAATAGACGCCGATTCCGTTAAGTAGCTTTTATTTCCGCCCTCTGGCACTCATCTTGTGCAACTGGCCCCTCCTTCCTTCTAGCAAATTTCATATACTGTATTTGCCAAGATGATTATCTTTTGAATGACCCTGTGACAATGTGGGCCAGTAGATTTTCTGGTCCTGGAGCAGGAGTGCCCAACCTTTTTAAGAGCGAGGGCCACATAAGCGACTTGGTAACTGGTCGCGGGTCACTATAAGTGGAGCGGATGGAAGACAGAATCCGTGTCCGCTCTGTATATGCAGAACGGACGCGGACACAGCCCGCTCTACTCTGTGGGCCCTCCCATTCGATCCAACCAGATGGATTTTTTTAGTTGATTGGATTGGAGGTAGGTGAGTGCAAATGGGCACAAGTCTGTTTACATCTGCCATGCCATAGAGATGAATGGAGGGTCTGTGTGGCTTAAACCGATCATGTGAAATGGGCCTAAGGCTTTCACACGGGTCGGCAACCTGCGATCTGGGTTTGCGAACCTGCTATCCCAAAGCAGGAGGTTGCGGGCCACATCAGAGGGCTCCATGGGCCACATGTGGCCCCCGGGCCGCTGGTTGGGCATCCCTGTCCTAGAGCAATCATCATGGATGAGCGAGTTTGGGGTGGAGGAACTTATGAATCGATGACATAGACTAGAGACTGTGAACCAGGCCTTCTCGCCCAACATCAGTGCCTGACTTCACAAATGAACCTTTTGGAAGAATGGTCAAACATTCCCATTCTAGAGCTGTACGATTCTGGGAAAAATTTGAATCACAATTTTTTTGCTTAGAATAAAGATCGCGATTCTCACAGCATAACATCATATTTCACATTATACAAAAAATTGGGCTAACTTTACTGTTTAGTTTTTTTTTTATTCATTAAAGTGTATTTGTTCCTCAAAAACCTGCATTTGAAAGACCGCTGTGCAAATACAGTGGGACATAAAATATTGCAACAACCACCATTTTATTCTCTAGAGGACAGGAGTCAAACACAAGGCCTGTGGGCCAAATCCTGCCCTCCAGGCCATTTCATGTGGCCCTCGCACCTCTCCTGCAGCTTCAGGAGAGCTCCAGCTCTCCTCTGGTCCTATTCCAGACCCTTACTTTCTGCTTTCAAGCAATGCATCCAGCTTGTTCCCAGCAGCAGCATAAGGAAAGGAGAGTGGGGGACTCAACTTCTGATGGTGGGGTGGCTTTGACATTTAATGTAAGGGGAGGGGGTGCGCTGGACATCTAATCTTACAGATACAACCCTTTTGAGGGCAATCATAATGCTGATGCGTCCCATGATGAAATTGAGTTTGACACCCCTGCTCTAGGGTCTCTGCTGAAAAAAATATAAACATAATGTTTGGGGTTCTAAGCAAAAAAATTATGATTTTATCTTGAAACCAGCAAATGTCAGAAAAAGGTGTCGTTTTTAAGTGGTTAAACATCCCTCATTTACAGACCTAAGTTCATTCCTTTCTAAAGAACAAAACATTACAGTGTTTATAGTTAGCTCAGCAGTTGAGGAAAGTTGTGAAACTTGGCAGACTGCCTGTTTTTTTTTTTTTTTGACAGCTGTTGGCTTGAGCAGAGAATAGCATCTGGAAAATGCTTTCATAGAATTGCGAGGAGGAAAGTATCATGATATTGATTCTTAACGATTAATTGTGCAGCTCCATCACACTCCTAAACCTTGTGGATAGCCTTCCCGTAAGAGTTTAAGCTGTTTAAAGCTGCAAAGGGTGGGCCAACTCAATTTTGAACCCTACAGACTAGGACTGGGATGCCATTAGAGTTTATGTGTGTGTAAAGAAAGGTGTCCCAATACTTTTGATAATATAGTGTATCTATATATATATTTGGTTATATGCATATATGGTACAGTGCTTTTCAATATGGTGCTATATCAATGAGTAGATGGGTGGTGCAGGGTAGTGCAATTTTGGGCAGTTCTTTCGAGGAAAGACAGGAGAGTACTATAACTTCTGATAACTGGTGATCTGATAATGATAATGATGGGGGAATATTCAAGAAGTATCAGAAGAGATGGAAGCACAGATTAACAATATGGTCGAAGTGGAACCATGTAGATCTTTGCTCTGTAGGTCAACATGTGCAGCTTTCTCTCCAGCATAAAAAACAGTGAGCATCAAAGTAATGACAAAACTATTACATTTCCAAACTTCACTCCAAATATTATGATACTAGCAATCAGAAGCAGCAAAATTCACACTGCCGATATACAGTTATGGGGCCCAAGGGCATAGGTGCCACACTTTAGGAAGTGCACTGCCATTTTTCAAAAATAATTCAAAATAATGGGTAATTTTTTAAGGGTGGTGCTTAGACACACCATATAAGCTGGCAGATCTTCATTTTTTGAGGGTACATCCACTTTAAGGACTCCTTCATCAACAATCAAATGAAAAGGAAAATCACCTAAATATTTTTTAAAGATTTATTTTCTTTTAACATACTTATATACTTATTGAACAGTGTTACAAAATACTGGATGTGTTTCATTTACCTAACATTTGTAAAATGAAGTAAGACTGTCAGTTTTACTTAAGAACCAATGTGTTGCAATTCACCAAATATATTGTTGGGAGAAATATAATAGAAATATATTTCATTTCAAGGTAAACACTGGCCATAGTTTTTTGCGATTTCAGCTGGTTTCCTCAGGGCACATAAAAAGCTAAATGTAAAATGCATAGAAAAATAGAACACATTGTTCTCCATGGCATCATTTACATTTCTGCACTGATAGTACGTCATGTTTCATTTCTTATTGGCTGACACACATTTTGCCTTTCAATGAACATAAAAAATGATGTACAGATATCAATATACAATAATAACACAAACTGGCAATAATGCAAAGACTAAAGAGACCTAACACTTTCAAAAACGTTATTGTTCTATTTACAAATTGTAATTATAGTGTGTAATCTTTTAAAATGTCAAACATTTATTGATGGGGGCAGGCAGAGTATACCATAGAACTAGTTAAGCTTCATTTCCACTGGCGTTTTAAAAGTGAGCTGTAAAACAGCTAGGTATGCCTGGAAAAATTTGCGTTAAAAACTCGAAATTTACAGCGTTTTTGCATGCGTGTTTTTGCGCGTTTTTGCGCGTTTTTTAACGCTAGCGTTAGGCAGCGTTTTTTTTTTAATAGAATTTCCTGTGTTTACAGAGGCTACAGTGACCAATTTACCGCGTTTTTGCATGCGCGTTTTTGCGCGTTTTTGCGCGTTTTTGCGCGTTTATGCACGTTTTTTAAGGTCGAGCGTTTTTACAGCTGTGTTTTAGGAGCTTCAGAACGCCCTGCTCCTGCGTTTTTTTTACAGCTCAAAAACGCCTAGGCCATTTGCAGCTCAAAAACGCCTATGTGGGAATGATGCCATAGAATAACATGGACAGGCGTTTTTAAGCTGTAAAAAACGCTCAGAAACGTGGCTGTAAAAACGCCAGTGGAAATGAGGCCTTATAGTTATGTCCATGAAGGTTTAAATGATATCTAAAACCAAGAACTTTGGGACAAATTTAGATTGGGGCCGTGCCCGTTTTAGTCTTGCCTAGGGCAGCACAAAGCCAAAATACACCACTGTTTACCTATTTAGGGTCCTAATTAGAGAGGTAGCAGTCTAAGACCAGAATTGGGTCCACCATCTCTATACCTTCATTACGTATTGGCTCCATTAAAGAAACGTCTCCTGCTGCTGCTTGTAATAGCAATCAAGCGGCTAGTAAGCCTCTCTGATTGCTATTACAAGAGAGTTGACTGACAGCTTAAAAAAATTATACTGAGTAATGCCTGCAGGTATCATCCTGGGGAAAAGGCAGCCATTTGAGAATAACTGAGTCTCTGGGAACATCTGTGATGTGTTCCTTGATATTTGGCAGCAGTTTCTGTACATCTTGGAAGCGAATAAGTGCCACCTTGAATTAGAATTTGTCAAGATAGAAATAAGAATGCTATCAATGCTTGTTTTTGAAAGTGTATGATCCAGGGGTTTCACACTTATTTTTTTTTAACTACCCAGTATGGTCAAATCCTAAAGGGCTCAGTCTCTCTATTATTATTATTATCATTATTATAATAATACAGGATTTAAATAGTGCCAACAGTTTGCACAGTGCCTTTTCAATATAAAGGGAGACAATGCAGCAACAATACAATCAAATACGAGAGGGTTAGGAGGGCTCTGCTCTTGCGAGCATACAATAATATAGTTAGGGGTTGCTGAAACAAAGGGCAGTAACTGTGAGGGATGAACTGGTGAGAGAAGTAGACAATTCGGTTGTTAGCTGAAGGCAGAATAGGCCTCCCTGAAGAGATGAGTTTTCAGGGATCGCCTAAAAGTGGACAGAGTAAGTGATAGCCGGACAGATTGGGGAAGTGAGTTCCAGAGGATGGGAGAAGCTCCAAAGAAGTCCTGGAGGCAAGCATGGGTGGAGGAGACAAGGAAGCTAGAGAGCAGGAGGTCTAGGGAGGAGCAGAGAGAATGGTCTGGGTGATATTTGGAGACAAAATTAATGATGTAGCTTGAGGCAAAGTTGTAGATGGCTTTGTATGTTATTGTTAGTGTTTTGAATTGTATTTGTTGGGCAATGAGAAGCCAGTGGAGGGATTGACAGAGAGGGGTGGCAGACACTGAGCGGTTGGTAAGGTGGATGAGTCTGGCAGCAGCATTCATGATAGACTGAAGAGGGGATAGCCTATGGAGAGGTAGACCAATAAGGACGGAGTTACAATAGTCAAGGCGAGAGGTAACAGGGGAGTGAATAAGTTGCTTAGTGGTTTTAAGGGTTAAAAAGGGACGTATTTTGAAGATGTTATGGAGATGAAGTCTGCAATGCCAGATTTTGAAAGCGATTGGATTTGGGGCTGAAAGGACAAGTCAGAATCCAGGATTATGCCTAGCACCTTGGCATGAGGGGAGGGACTGATGGTTGTATCATGATCAAGATGGAGAAGTCAATGGAGGAGCAGGGCCAGAGGAAACAGCTCTGAGCTCAATTTTAGAAAGACTGAGTTTGAGGAAGGTATGTGACATCCATGCTGATATGTTAGTAAGTTTGTGATGCGAGAGGAAACCATGGGAGTTTATCAAGTGACCAATGGAGGAAGTGGAGAGGAGGAGGCAGCTCTAAAGGTAACACTAAAGGAGCGCAGAGTCTTGAAAGGCCAAGAGAGTGGAGTTTTTGGAGGAGTAGGGCATAGTCAACAGTATCAAAGCAGATATATAGTAGATACCCACTCATCAGTCCTAGTGATATTGCAGCTCACCATTCGGTCACGTATATTGATTAGTACACTTTCTGCTCTGCACCCAGGTGATAATGGAAATCACATTAATTTCAAGGGTGCCCATTCACATCAACACGATTCAACTGGGATGCAACTTTGAGGAAGGTACCTGTGGTACTTTGATGCGATGCAGCACGATTTTGTGCTCCATAGTCTTCAATATGGATGCACCAAAATAGCATGTACATGCATTATTTGGTGCATTTTTACTTCCTATTTGTGCTGGTTGTTAAGGAGTTGCCATCCACCAGCTTCCTAGCAACCAGTGACTTACCCCTGCACCGACAGCAAGGATGAGTTATTGGTTAAAGTGATTTTAAAACTACAATTTATTTTGTTATACTTACCTGATCTGTGCAATGGTTTTGCACAGAGAGACCCCCAAACCTCCTCCCCTTTGGTCCCCTGCTGGCCCTCTACATTTCTCCTCTTCTTGGAACTTGGAAGCAGCTTCCTATAGGGGCCCACCTGCAGGCTCTATTCCTCTCTGGAGGTGGGTGCTGGTTGCAGTGGCTCATTAAGTACTGAGGCAACAGCTGCACATGACACACAAGACTGCAGGGTCTCTTGTTCCAAAAGTTCAGGAATGGGCAAATGCAACATAGACGGGCTATCCGGCAGGTTGTCTGACACTGATGGCTCAAGTAGTGCTGCTACTGCTTGAACTGAAGAATTATGACCACAGGCAGGTGGTGAAGCATAATCACTGGCAGGCAGCTCTCCTGAGGCAGGCATTGCAATCGACGGCTTCACCCCCGATCCCATGGGGTAGGTCAATCTGGAGGGCTCTTTACTGCAAGCCGTAGATTCCAGTAAAGGTGGCCGGAGTGAGTGCAATCTCGTAATGGGCAGTTGTGAGTCCCCCAAGGCTGTAGCAAGACTGCATGCAGCAGGAACTACTAAGGGACATGGGCAACCCCATCTGTGCTGAGGTCACACAGTTTCTCAGAACCTTCCAACCTCTGGAAAAGGAGTGCTGCACAAGTTTGGCCTCTCACCGATGGAGCAAAGACAACCATCTCTGGCAATCTGGGCGCACTATTGTACTTGTAGTCCATCCCGATCATTGACATGGCAGTGTATCAATTCAGCTGTGGGCCAGTATGCAGGGCCTGTATTTAACACAGGGCAGAATTTTCTGTGCCATAGCAGTGGCAGGAGATCGGCATACCAGTTTGGCTGCCAGATTTTGGTAAGGGAATACATAATGCAAATGTGGTCCTGGTTTCCATGGGAGACCAACCACAGGGGAGGGAGCCAGAACATCACCCCCTCACTACCCTACCCTCACCATGCCAAGTACCATGCTCATTGACCGACTGAAATGTACCTTGTTCTAGTCCTTGGTTACCCATAGCAGCTGCATTACTCTTGCTTGACTTACCAAGTAAACCTTTTGCAGTGGCCTTACTTCATATTCCAGATGTGCTTTACTGACCCTAGTTCCTTCATATGCTCAGAATCACCAAGCGCTTAGAAAAGTTGATACAACTTTAAATGAAATACTTTGGCAGTGCTGTTCAACATGAACAATTTCAATAGATCTTCCTCTGACTATTTTTATTAGGCTGCCCAGGTATACCTTCACAGGGTAGTAGTCAGTTTTTCATGTTCTCAAGAATTTGGTAGATCTCCAAACTCCTGATGCCTCCAACAGATTGCAAGGATCAGCAGTCCCCCTCTTCAGCATTATTGACGTCCTCGCTCCATAACCACACTTTCCCCATAATGTAAGTCACAGGTCGGTAGGCTGGGTCCAAAAAGCCCAGAAACAGTAACCTGCAACATTAACCTCGTCCCCATCCTGGGCCAGCCAACTGTCTAGCTAAACATCCTGTAGGCATCCTGTCAACAAAACATCCTTGCTGAAGCTCATAGGATGTAAATCAACATTTTTTGGTTTAAAATTGTAGTGAAATTGTTTTGAGATCTTACATGAATATGGTGTCCATCATTTTACAGAGCCAACATACTGAGAAGTATAACATTCACTACAAATGATGGATTGAGATATTGACCATTAATATAGGAAGACAGTTGCCATAGATGAATGAACTCACTTCCAAGAAACCTGTTGATGTGTTTGATTCTTTGTTAATCGTAGGCTTTATAAAAAAAAAAATGTTTGTGACTCATTAATGTAATACATTTACAATGGTAAATCGAAAATGCAGCCACCGAGAATATCAAGGCACTAAAGTAATTAACAGGCAGCTTAAAACTGCAAGTGTTCAAAGTGCATTTTGCCTTCCATCTCTGATGGAAAATGGTTGTTAATGACAAATGGAGATGCTTGGATTGTGCACATTTGTCTGAAGCTGATACAGTGACCTGCTGTAATTAGAAGGAGGGGGCATGGTGTCATACATCTTCCTCTTCTTATAAGTTTTATTTAAGCAGATAAAAGCCGAGACTGATCGCTCCAGTCTCTGAATCAGAACATACATTGGCAGGGCTCTGTTTTATTGTGACAGATGAGAGGATTTAGTGAGTTGGTTACTTGGCACAACGCTTTCCTGATCAGTCACAAGTACATAAAATCAATAATGGGTGATACCTAACATGGCTGCTCCTCTGTTTTCTCTTTCAATGCCTAATTACATGGTATTAGTGTCAGATAGAACTGGAAGGGCACATTCGGCGCAGTTGTCTAAAACAGGCTAAAGTAGCAGAAGATTATCTGTGAAGATATAATTCATTGCTTTCTTGGAGCAGAAAAGATTGGTTTTGTTATATGGGTATTTTAAAATGTGATTCAGATGTGTATATTAAATCATATAGTACTATAAATGCAGATTTTTGTGCATGACATATTTGTTAATGATTCTGGACTCATTGTTGGGTGGACCAGAACTCAGGAATAAGACTGTACTGTTTAGGGTTGTGTCAAGTGTTTCCACCTTCTGCTGCTGGAAATGTTACATAATTTGACATTAGGCCACGTACACATGATCAGACCGGTCCGATGAGAATGGTCCGATGGACCGTTTTCATCGGGTCACGGCTGAAGTGGCCTGATGGTCTGATGTGCGTACACACCATCAGTCCAAAATCCGATCGGGTCAGAACGCGGTGACGTAGAACACAATGACGTGCTGAAAAAACGAAGTTCAATGCTTCCAAGCATGCGTCGACTTGATTCTGAGCATGCGCGGGTTTTTGGTCCGATGCTTTGCGTACTAACCATCGTTTTGGTCCGATGATCAAGCGTCCATTGGACCGATTTTAAAGCAAGTTTTAAAACTTTGGTCCGATGGACAACGGTCCGATGGGCCGTACACACGATCGATTTGGTCCGATGAATTTAAGGCCAGTTTCATCAGACCGGTCTGATCATGTGTACGCGGCCTTAGTGGTACCAACTTTGTGAGCAGTGGCGTAGCTAAAATGAACAGTAAAAAATGTCAGGAAAAAGAGATACAATTAGATCTGCGTTCCAGTAATATAGTAATATTGGGGTTGATTTACTAAAGACAAAGAAACTGTGCACTTTGCATATGTAGTTGCACTCTGCATGGGTCATTTTCTCTAGCGCTTAGTAAATGAGAGTGAGCTCTGCTGACTTTCCTCATCCAATCATGTGCAAGCAAAAATGCTGTTTGTTAAATTTCCTACTATGTGATTGGGTATTATTTTCAAAGTGCTTCACTTCATTTACTAAGCTCTGCAGCAAATTCCTTTGTGGACTGCAACTGCACTTGCAAAGTGCACAGTCAGATTGCCTTTAGTTAATCAACTCTTTTGTAGGCGCCTTTTGTGTTCCTGTTGCAAACAGACTTTGGCAAAAGGGACAAACCATATCCATTTGTCCACACTGAACTATATCCATTACAAGAGGAATCAAGAAAGAGCCTGGGTAGAATGGTCCAGGACCTTTGCTCTTATCTATTGGACCACTGTACCCAGACTCTTTCTTGCTCAGTTACCGAGATATCAGACAGTTCATAGTTCTGTATATATTCGGTTGAGCCTAAATTATAAAAACACAGTGAAGGCAAATAAAATTATTCACAAATGCTAAATATGTGGTCTCTATAACATTTTTTGCCAAAAGGAGTCCTGTAATTGCATTTAGCATGACTTACATTTAAGGCTCATTCACACTTGTCGAATTACCTGGCATGTACTGCTTTGTGTCATATTGTAAAAAATCCAGCATGGAACATTTACATACACAGTAAAAGTCTCCTGTGAATTTGAAAATTGAATTTGGTCCTCTTGTCTCTGGGTGCATAGACAAAGGGAACTTATACATCGCTATATTGGTGAACTTTAATATAGGAAACAGTTAAAATAAACATATTTTTTGTAGTTCTTGACAGTAAAATGATTTTTTAAGCATTCTAAAAGAGACTTGGCTAGTTTCACACGCCTGTCAGATTACAAAATGACACTGGTTAGAATTGACAAGACAAGGAGAAGTGATAAACGTCAAATGTAGTGGATAATAGGAACTCTGAAATACTGCATAGGAAGGAGTGCTGTCAATCAGGCCGCTGGCCTGTGGCTTACTCTCCATATTGATAGAGATGTTGATATCCTTTCTAAGGTAATCACAAGTCCTCTACGGACATGTCCACGTACAGAATGGAGAATGTGACTGTGAATTAGTTACAGAGGCTGTGATCGCAGAGGTTGAAAATCCTGTCTCCAGGCTATTGTACACAGGGAGATTCAGGGGTATTGAGATGAATGCGTGTCTCATGTTGCTTTGCCATGTTGAACAATACAGGCATGTGCACATATTTCCATTAAAAAGCACCATATGACAAAACACACGGGCACAGATTGATTCATTTGCCAGCCTTGCGTATTGCTGCACCCCCCACATATTAGCATGTCAGTTTGCTTTGACAAAACAGATAACGTCTGGTAGCATTATGTTGTTGATGAAAAGAATACCAATGAATAAGATGAATATCTGTTGAATCAACAGATTTCTCTGTTTATTTCCTCTTTGTATATTTTACATGTAAAACTGTGGTTCAACTGGTTTAACAGATTATCCTGTGCACTAAAGCAGTAGAATGTAGAGTGCAATGCGTGTAGTGATTGTGTGTATATAATATATATATATATATAAATATATATACACATAGCACCCTCTACCTTTAGGTAGGTGCTAGAATAGGATTTTTCTATGTTTAAACTATCAGTGCAGGTAAATTTAGGCAGGCCTGTGCTTTAGGCTAGGCCTGTTTGTTTTGATCTGGGACTGGGAGTGATTAGTGTAGCAGTGAGTGTGATCACCTGTGCTTTGACTCTAATGCCCCGTACACACCATCACTTTATGCGATGGAAAAAAAACCGAAAACGACGTTTTTGAAAGTTCAATTTTCAAAGACGATGTTGCCTACACACCATCGTTTTTTTATTTACAATGCTCTAGCAAAGCGAGGTTACGTTCACCACTCTTTTCCATTGAAGCTCGCTTCATAACTAGCTTCTGGGCATGCACGGGTTGAAAAACGTTGTTTTAAATTGACGTTTTTTGCTACACACAGTGATTTTTTGTGAAACAAAAAACAACGTTTTAAAAAACTACACAAAAAATTGAAGCATGCTTCAATTTTTTTTTGGTCGTTTTTCACAAGACATAAAACGACGTTTTCCCCCACTCATTTAAATTGACGTTTTTAAAAACATTGGGCCAGATTCAGGTACACGTAAATTTGCGCAGCGTATTCGAGATACTCTACGCTGCCGTATTTTACCAGGCTCTACTTCGAATTCTGGTAGATTTTTGCCCGTACGATACGGCGGCGTGGTCTATTTCTCGCCGCGTAATCGAAATACGTGATTTGGGCGCGTGAAGCATTTAAATTAGGCGCGTCCCCGCGGCGATCGAACTGCGCATGCTCCGTTCAGAAATTTCCCGCCATGCATTGCGCGAAATAACGTCGATACGTCATTCTTTGTTTGAGTAGCGTCGTTTACGGACATTCCTATTCCCGGACGTTTTACGTCAAAAATAAAAAAAGACGTCAGAAAACGTTGATATTCGACGCGGGAACGACGGCCATACTTAACATGGGCTGTCTAATATTAGAGCAGCAAAAAGCTGGTATAGTTTTACGCAGCAAAAAGATGACTAAAGATGGCGTAAGAGATTGCGATAGACGTTCGTAATTTCGTGGATAGTCGGCAAAAGCTCATTAGCATACCCCGACGCGGAAAACGACGGGAACTCCACCCAGTGGCCACAATTTTATTGCAGCGTAGATCCGAAGGCGTACGAACACGTAATCCAGTCGAATTGAAGCCCGCAGCCGTATTTTCATGGTTTGTGGTTTCAGACTAGCTAGAAAACGCGCGTAATTTGAAAGTACTCCAGTCTAACACCAGTTAGACAGGAGTTACGGCTCTCTGAATCTGGCCCATTGTTTTTTTCCATCACATAAAGTGATCGTGTGTACGCGGCATAAGGTGCCTCCCCTGCTTTCAGGAAGATTGTTCTGGAACAGAGGTTGGACCTAAGGTTTGAGTGGAAGGCAGCTCATGGGAGAAGCTCTGACCAATTCCCATTCGGTATATATATCACTACCCCTGTAGGAGCTGCTGGTTAGATTTGGGTCTTGCATGTTACCTAAATATTCTAGGGGAAGAAAGTCTGTAAATAACTCATGAGACATAAAACCTTAAGCGGTTTTATTTCTTTGAAAAAGAAAAACCTCTGGGTTTGGGACTATATAGGCAACAAAAAATTGGATTAAAAAATTTATAAAAATATATTTAATAAGTAGAAAAATACACAAAATATTCACATTAAATACAAAATAATATAGAAAAAAATATAGAAACAATATAAATTCAGACATATAAATGACACATAGACATTGTGCTATATCAAACAGAAATTACCTCAAGGGAGTAAACTGTAGTCAAATAGTTGATCCGACGCATTTCCAATCAAAACTTTTTCAAAATGTGATCTTCATCAGGGATAAAGTGTCATTGAATATCTGAATAGAAAATACATATGTTTAATAATAATAATTTATATCTCATAAAACATGTTTAAATCGATGCACAAAATAACTCACTCCACAATGTCGCAAAAGTATGTGTCTCCACTCAACACCTGAGAAAAATCCCGAGCTAGTCTGTTGTCCAAAACTGTGTCCAAGACGTCTATCCAAGATTTCATCAGAGGTTGGGACCAAAGGTGGTCAAAAACGGTGTTTTAAAAAACGGATAAATCTAAAGAAAGTAAAGCTGGATTACTTAAATTATTGATTATTAAGAAAAAAGAGATTTATGTTAATCAAATTCCCGCTGAAAAAAACCCACTTACTTAATATATAATAGAAGGGCTCATATGATTGAATATTTTCTTTTGCTTTCTTAAATTGAGAGCAAAAATAGCACCTCCAGATGCACAAACAATGTCAGCAACAGTCTCTGCCACAGACTGATTATGAGCAAAACGAACAGTCCGGAATCCTCTGCCACAGGATTTTAACACCCGAACCTCCAGCCGTACAGTTAAAGAGCCTTTAAGCCGACCTGGCGAAACTGTAGGGTAACTTGAGCTGTAGATCCCCCCTTAATAGGGTCACCAGGCCTATCCCGAGACAATAGCCTTCTGCTTGGTCTCCTCCTGGGTAGGTCCTCCCCTGGTTTATTCCATAAGGTAGCTTCCTCTAGTAGAGGGATCTCCAAACTATGGCCCTCTAGTTGTTGCAGGACTACACATCCCATGAGGCATTGTAAAACTCTGACATTCACAGACATGACTAGGCTTGATGGGAATTGTAGTTCTTGAACAACTGGAGGGCCATAGTTTGGAGACCCCTGCTCTAGTAGATGGACAGCTTGGGATCTCTTTGCAGTTGTAGGCCCCGGCCAGGTTAGCTGGGCCTATTTGACAGAAAGGTAGCCTCTGGCCAGCGTGGCCCCGAGACTTAAAATCACAGCAACACGTACCTTGCGCCAGGAGGGCCACAAGGCAAAGCGCCCTAAAACATGGCGTCTGCCCCTTTAGTATCCCTCCCCAG
The DNA here is from genome assembly GCA_029574335.1 of Rana kukunoris. Taxonomy (NCBI): domain Eukaryota; kingdom Metazoa; phylum Chordata; class Amphibia; order Anura; family Ranidae; genus Rana; species Rana kukunoris. Next base: position 602,222,134 of record CM056049.1, read on the forward strand.
CATGCCCAGCGGGGAGACAACTCCCACTGGGTTGTTCCCAAGAAAGGACACTCAATAACCATAGCCTGCCCATGTTCCAACATTGGCCTGTGGCAGTATCGGCCGAGACACCTACTAAATTTAGCATAGCCCCTGATCAATGGGAGCAGGGCGCTATACACACATACTGTATATGTTGTGGATTCATTGATCCAGTGATGTGCACGAGAGGTGCTGCTCTCCTGGGCCTCTGCCTCCTCATGTGATGTGCCCAGTATTAAAGTGGTTAAAAAAAAAAAAAATAATATCACTTTAAATATTTAGTCTGGCTGGACTGACATTTTCTTTTTTCTTTTCTCTTCTTTTCTTTTCTCTTTTTTTTTTTTCCTTTCTATTCCTTTCTTTCTCTCTCGCTTACTTTTCTCTTACAAGACCCCTACTTTTTTTTTTTACCACAAATGCATTTAAAAAAAAAAGTTTTCTTTAGGTTTTTTTTTTTTTTTCTTTTTGAATTATCACAACTTTGTTATTAACTGAAGGGTGTTTTCTTGTTCTAACAAGTGTTACTCTCATCCCGACAAATCCTTTAATTCATCTCTCTTTCTCCTCTCTCCTATATGTGTCAAAAGTGGAGACCTGTCAGCTAAATTACTTTTCCTGTGTTGCATTGACCGTACTTTGGTTGTTTGGGTTTCTCTTGACACCTGAAAGTAATTTTTCTATTCTTTAAGTGGTTGATATTAGGAAGAATGCAATTCGCAGCCTGCAAAGTACTTGTGACAATAGAATCTTTGTGACCATAACATATGACTCTCACTCGAAATGCCATGCTTAAACCTGTGAAAATGTTTGTCTGTTTTAAAGCTTTTGGAAAATAGTAACCTTTGCTTTTGTTATCTCTTTTCTCCTTCTCTCTTTTTTTTTTGGTTCCTCCATTTAGGACAGAATTTTACTTTGCGACAGCTGGGCATTTGTGAACCGGCATCCCGTCGTGGATTGGCATTTTGTGCAGACATGGGCCTTCCACACCGAGGTTACTCCATTAACGCAGGTTCAGATGCTGAGGCTGAAAAAGAAGGGGTGATGTCCCCAGAGCATGCAATGAGGCTCTGGGGCAGGGGGGTGAAGTCCGGACGCAGTTCCTGTCTCTCCAGCCGCTCCAATTCTGCGCTGACGTTGACTGACACCGAGCACGAGAACAAGTCTGACAGCGAAACTGGTAAGTACATTTGATCGCTTCATTTCCAAACAAATTAGACGTCTAACTTTGGTTTTTACACCTTTGCTTATAAGTTACAGTATAAATAGAAATAAAAAACGTTTTGGGTTGTATAGGCTATAATCATCAGTTTATTATATGGCTACAGTCACAACTGAGCGTAGAATTTTCAGGTCATTTTAAAGGCTTTTTTTGTGCTTATTTTATACAGGATCATGTGTTCTTTGCCCCATAAACATTTTATAAGGGAGCATGTATTTAAAGGCACTTCCATTGGAGTTAACCACTTGACCTCCATAAGATTTACCCCCCTTTCCTGACCAGGCCATTTTTTGCGATACGGCGCTGTGTTACTTTAACTGATAATTTGAGCGGTTGTATGACACTGTACTCAAATTGATGCCCTTTTTTTTTTTTGACTGTCAGAAACTCCCAGCAAGTACATATAAAGCAGTTTATAGCCTAAATTTCAGAGCACATCCCTTAATGTGGACAATCAGAACAAACCACTCAGTCACCAAACATCAGACTGGGGCAGTATAAAGTCATCGCTTATTTTTTCCTACATATAGGTGGTATTTGATCACTTCTGCAGTTTTATTTTTTTGTGCTATATACAAAAAAAGACAGACTATTTTTAAAAAATGATATATATTTTTTACTTTCTACTATAAAACATATCCAATTAAAAAAAAAATAAAAAAAATCTTTATCAATTTAGGCCAATATGTATTTTGCTACATATTTTTGGTAAAAAAAAAAAAAAAAATTCCAATAAGCGTATATTGATTTACTAGAAATGGTGGCGATCAGCAACTCACAGCGGGACTGCGATATTGCGGCAGACAAATAAGACACCTAACTGACACCTCTGACACTTTTTGGGGTCCAGTGACACTAATATCAGTGCTAAAAAAATTGCACTGTCATTGTACTAATGACACTGGCTGGGAAAGGGTAGTTAACATCAGGGGCGATCAAAGGGTTAACTGTGTGCCTAGGGTGTGCTTACTCACTGTGGGGGAGGTGCTTTGACTAGGAGAAGGCAAAGATCTGTGTCCTGCTTAGCAGAAAGACAGGATCTGTGCCTTCCCTTCTGACAGAACGACTATCTGCCTTGTTTACATAGGCAGATTGTCATTCTCCTATGTCCTGTGTAATCGGCGAGCACCAACGAACCTCTATTCCATGGTACCCGCTGCTGGGCTCCCGCTGTGTAAGATCATAGCAGGAGCAAGTCGCTGGTGACCTGAGCACGCACCCCAGACCTGCAAGTGTCAGATCACATACTAGGTACGTGATCTGGCACAGAGCGGCTGCTCTGCCTTCGGAATATCTCCGGGGTTGCAGTTGTTAAATGCTTAAAGGGGTGTTTCAGCCAATATTTGTGTTTATTAAAAGTCAGCAGCTACAAAAAGTGTAGCTGCTGGCTTTTAATAAACAATCACTTACCTGCTCCAGCGTTCCACATTGACTTCAATGTGATGCAATACCTCATGTGGCCAGAGGTGGGGGGACACCGGAGAGCCTAGTAAACATCCGGAAATGCCCAAGGACACTTCGGCTGACCTTGGCAAACGTCGGAAAGGCTCGTAAACTGTCTATTTCCGAGCATTGCCGAACGGCACCGAACGGCTGCGGTCGTCGCTGTTTAGCTCTCAGGCAAAATGTGGTACTGCAGGCCCTATTAGGTTAAATTCTGCTCGTCTTGCAAGACAACACTCGCAAACTGAGTCAGAAAAAGTTGCTCACAAATCAAAATGCTCATTAACCGCGTTACTCTTAAACCGAGGTTCCACTGTATCATTCAAAAAATGCTAGCTTGGAGCTCTGAGGTACAAAATGCTCAACATAGCCCTAGTTAGGAATACACATTTTCCTTTATGATTGGCTAAACCACACAAGTGATTTTTTTTACCTCTATTTTATTTTATATTAACTTTTCAAAATAATAAATGCAGTAATATAGAGGTTGAATAAAAAATTAAGTGCAGTATAACACTATTTGGCAGTTTAATAGCACATTTGTACACATCAGACCAACAGGGGGGGGGGGGGCAACTGAGGCTGCATGGGGGACAAAAGAATTTCGGTCTCAAAAGAGGGACAGTCCCTCCAAATGAGAGACAGTTGGGAGCTATGTATGCTGCAGCTCATCACTGACAGTGTAGAAAAATGGTTGACAGAAGAAGAAAGCAAACATCCAGTCAATAGCCTTTCAGTTTTGCTTTTCTGCCTCTAATGATCATTGTTAGCTCACTCCCTGACAGGGTATGATGTGAATGTTTTAAAGCCTCTAGTAAAAGATAGACTTCTATGATCTCTGGGTACCTAAAAGCATTGCTAAACCCAAAAGTAAACATTTATTTTTATGCAGCTTGCCCATTCTTAGATGTGTTGGCTGCATTTGTTTCCTTTTTTAGGCTTTCCTTCTATTTTTAACTGACGATCGAGCCAGCAAGTCTATTGTTTTTCAAAGCACATGCTCTCCCGCAGAAGCTATCAGTTTACATAAATGAGACAGATCACTTAAAGTGGAGTTACAGCCCTAAACATATTTTTTTTTAAAGTCAGTATCTACAAACACTGTAGCTGATGACTTTTAATAAGGACACTTACCTGTCCAGGGAGCCTGAGATGTCAAGCCGCCACCCCCCCCCCCCCCAGGGCGATCCATGTGTGTGGGGCCCACACACGATCGAACGGTCCATCGGCCTTTTTTCATCGGACAATCCGATCGTGTGTACAGGGCTTTAGTACATCAAGAAAAGGTGAGTTCGAAAAAATAAGCAAAAAAATTGCCAAAAAAAGTGGTGGAAAGTTGTATTTTCTTTAAGACAAAGTTCTAAAAGTGGGTTGAACTTCACTTTAACATGGGCAGGGGTGATTAAAATGATTTACTTGTATCTATTCATGCAAAACCTAGGTTCCTTTCACACTTGTACGATTTTAAAGTCGCGCGATTTTACCGCGATTTCGCAGGCGCGTTTTTACTGCAATTTTGCCGCGATTCACGGACGCAATTTCAATGAGTGCCTGTGTAAGGCCCCTTTCACATTTATACGACTTGTCTCACGATTTTGTACTGCAAAATCGTATGACAAGTCATTCTCCATGATTTTCAATGAACACCATTCATACTGGCACGACTTCAAAGTAGTCTGCACTACTTTGGTCTGATTTTCATGCTACTTAGGTCCCTTTCACATGCTTGTAGGACTTCAAAGTCGCGTGATTTTACCGCGATTTTGCCGCGATTCGTGCCCGCGATTTCAATGAATGCCTGTGTAAGTGGCATCAAAATCGGACCAAAGCATTGCAAGGACTACTTTGAAGTCGGCACTACCTAAAGTCGTGCCAGTATGAATGGTGTTCATTGAAAATAATGGAGAATGACTTGTCATACGATTTTGCAGTCCAAAATCGTGGGACAAGTCGTGTAAGTGTGAAAGGGCTCTTACACAGGCATTCATTGAAATCGCGGCCGCGAATCGCGGCAAAATCGCGGTAAAATCGTGGCCGCGAATCGCGGCAAAATAGCGGTAAAATGCGCGACTTAGAAGTCGTACAAGTGTAAAAAGGGACCTTACTTGTATTTATTCATGCAAAACCTAGGTTCCTTTCACACTTGTACGCGATTTTGCCGCGATTTCACGGGCGCGATTTTACCGAGATTTTGCAGTGATTTCAATGAATGCCTGTGCAAGTGGCATCAAAAACGGACCAAAGTAGTGCAAGGAGTACTTTGAGCCCTGGTTCACACTGGGCAGCGGGAGTGAAATCGTGCGAGTTGAGCTGAACTCGCACGATTTCACTCCCGCTGGCAGTCCCGATTTCGACTGCGATTTAAGAGACATCTGTGCAGGTTTCTGCACAGATGTCAATGTAAATCGCGTCCTGAAATCGCAAAAAGTAGTACAGGAACTACTGTTTGAAATCGGTGCAGTGCCGCAGATGCGGCGTCGCACCGATTAGGACGGTGTCATTGCCGGCAATTGCCGACAAATGCCGCCGATTTAAGATGCGATTTCACATGTGAAATCACATCTCAAATCGAACTAAATCGTACCCAGTGTGAACCTGGGCTGAATTAGGCACAACTTAAAGTTGTGCCAGTATGAATGGCAGTCATTGAAAATAATGGAGAATGACTTGTCATACGATTTTGCAGTCCAAAATCGTGAGACAAGTCGTATAAGTGTGAAATGGGGACTTACCCCAAAGGGAAAAAAAAACTGGTTATAAAGTGTGAGCTGGAGTTTGGCTTTAATTTATTAGCACATCTAAATCTGCTAATTCATTTAACGCTGCCCTCCTCCCAGAATGACAATGCTGCTTTCTGCTGTGCCTCCTGTGCTCATCCCTTCAGAGTTGTGTCTTACTAATACAGGAGGTGTGTTACTGGCCAGATCACCAGGTGAAAAAAGCCAAAAATAAATAAAACTGATACAGTCACCCCATCTAATGATTGATGAGCTGATATTTAATACAGTTTTGGGTTTAATACCACTTAACGGCTTTCTTATTATTATTGCAGTATGACACCAATTTTACATTGCTGGGTTTGTAAATATTTTAAATGATCCCTTCAGAACATAGTTCACAGGGCTTCTTGATTACCTGAAATTTGAATACACAATTGTATGAATAACAATACATATTATAGTCACATTTCATAGACAAGTGCTTTAGAAGAAATGAAAAATTACGGAGCACTTGGATTTATGTCACAGAGTCAGAGTGTGTAAAGCTGTGGGCACATGGGTGTCTATGGACCTGTCTATCCTCTTTTTGTGGGCAGAGCAATGCATAATAAAGTAGCACTGGAGTGGCACTTTTTCTATATAACCCAGAGAATGCGGCTCAGGAGCAGAAAACCTTTCAATGCATTCATGGAGTGCAATACCTTTCAGTGCAGTATAACCGGGGTCTCTAAACTTTGTAAACATAGGGCCAGTTTTTTGTCTTCAGACTTTGGGGGGCCGGACTGTTGAGGCAGAAGTGGAAATTTTCCTTGCATCAGCGACAGAAAACACCACCACATTTGATATAAGGTGGAAGAATAGGCCCCCATCGTTGGTATCATTGGGAGAAATTGTTCTCTTTCTTTCCGTCGGACTTCTGACGGACTCACGGCGGACTTTTGCACGGTCAAAAGTCTGACCATGCGTACGAGGCATTACTGACACTTTTGACACTTTGCGGGAACCAGTGACACTAATAAGTGATCAGTGCTAAAAAAATATACATTGTCACTGTACTAATGACACTGTCTGGGAAGGGGTTAACATCTAGAGCGTTCAAAGGGTTAACTGTGTGCCTAACCAGTGTTTTTGTGTAATATGTGTGCTGATTTTACTAAGGCGTGTCATGGATTTTATTCCCTTTGCAGGGACACAAAATCCATCACTTTGCAGGTGTCAGAACAGAGCTCTGCCTTGTATATCTGCTGTAGGGCAGTCCTTAAGTAGTTAAACACTTACGTACTCCGAGACACAATGTAGTGATGCCAAGTACACAGGGACCCAAAAAAAAACATCTAAAAACAGTAGGTTTGGCAGGAACCGGGCACTTTTGGCCCATATGTACAGATTCCTGTCCAACAGAAGCTGATCTTCTGACCATCTTCTTTCAAATTGTCATGCTGGATAAACAGCACCCGATCAGCATCCGATCAACGCTGGCAGCCATTGGTGACCAGTGTGTTGTGGACTACAATAGCATAGTATGAAAGACGACTGTACTAACATAGCTTGTGTTAGTACAGCGAACTGTCAGGTGATTTTATTCAGCCTGCTGGGTTGAATGAAAAAAAATAAAAACGTATAGTGTGTACCAGGCTTTAAACCCCAATGCTACCAATGAAGTGTTATGAAGGTACACACATACCTTAGATCCAACCCATATTCCTCAAAAATGTTAAACTAGAACACCCTTCAAAGACCTCCTGACAGCTGCTATGACAAAAAAAAAACAGCACTCTGACGAGCGAACCAGAACAACAAAAGCAGAGAAAACATAATTTAAATAAAGTAAATAGTAAATCTCTAAAGGCACACGGTACCAACCAAACAAAGTATTTAGTGAAGGGAGGGTGGGAGAAACATGTCCGATGTTGGCAAAAGCTCCAACTGAGCTCCAACAAGATCCCCATCTTCTGTACATATTACAGGCAATACTTTTCTATGCAGTGCAGGAAAACAATACTTTGCCATGCAGTGCAGGAAAACAATATGTAGCACTACCCCCGTAGGAGCTGCTGGTTAGTTTTGGGTCTACTCTCTAGACCTATTCACCCCTTTAAGCGGCTCGAACCCTCCCTTGGCACACCAAGCAGAATAAAAATATATTGTGAGTCCCACGTTGGCTAGGCCCACAATAATACACACATAAGAGATATATATATATATATATATATATATTGACATACAATTTTGTTGTTACCTTTCTTTGATTGCAGTCCTCAGGAGCAAACACACCTCACACAATTATGTAGTAAACCAAGAGTAACTTTACTTGGCGTATAACGAAAAGAAATAACAGATCAACAACAGGTTATAAAATACAGGTACATATACAGCCGACTCGCAAGGGCCCTTGCGGGAGTCAGTAAGAATCACTAAAAATGCTAATATTATAGAATCTAAAAGTAACGAATTGAAGTAATGAATTGTCTATGCTCGCAAGCTCCCCCTAGTGGGCAATTTCTTCAAGTACAGTTTCAAGTAATCCTGACCAGGCCTGGCCTAGACAACTCCAGAATGTTCCTCAAGGGCGAGATCTACAGTGAAAACGTTGGTGCACTTTAACTTGTTTGTAATCCAAGGGGTAGTAACACTAAGGCCGCGTACACACAACCAAATACATCTCTTCAAATCGGTCTGACAGACCGATTTGGTCAGATATGTCTGCTGGCTGTTTTGGTTTGATCGCTGTACACACGATCAAACCAAAATCCCCGCCGGCAGACAACGCGGTGACGTGGCGATGACGTTGATGCCGCCATGTCACCGCACCAGGAAGTAAAACACTTCTGCGCATACGTCGAATCCATTCGACGCATGTGCGGGCAGATATGTCTGCTGGTTAGCGTACTAACCAGCAGACATGTTGGCCGGACGGATTCCCAGCAGACAGATTTTAAAGCATGCTTTAAAATCTGTCGGCTGGCCAAATCTGTCTGTCCGCCCGTACACACGATCAAATCTGTCTGCTGAAACGGTCTGTCAGACCGTTTCCAGCAGATAGATTTGATCGTGTGTACGCGGCCTAAGTCTAAAGGTGCAATTCAATATGGGTGCTGGTGGGGTGATCTTTAGAGCAACCCCGGTAACCTTGTTAGCGTAGCTTCCGGACGTTAAGTCTCTCAGGTAAATTAATCACAGTCTGATATTCCAATAGTGAAACACTGGAAAGTCAAAGGGCTAAAATAGCATTGAAAGCCTTTGGGCAACTGCCCTCTCACCCGAGCAGGCCTGGTCCGCCTGCGGTCCTCGTGTCAAACACGCCGATCAGTGATCACCCTGCGACACACACAGTCTCTGGTTTCTTGCTCGCCACTGGTACAACCATCAGCTGGTGGAAGTCTCTGGCCTCCTGCAAACACAAGCTGGAACACTTGATCTTGTCTGTGTCCGGATGGGTGCCCTTCCAGTGAACACAGGCCCAGGCTTCATGCCTATGTACTCGGCTGTGACGCTCTCCCTCGTTCCGCAGAGAGAGAAGTGCAGGTCCCAAGAGAGCGAATCTGGCTCCTCCCAGTCTTTAAGTAAACTCCCCCATCAGGCTATGCGGGGGTATCATGTGCTCCAGGAAGGCAAGGCATTGTGGGAATTGTAGTCTATTTCTACTAATGTCAATGGAGTCTGTTTCTCCTTGTACCTCTAGTCCCACAATGCATTGTTTTTTAGAAGAAGTAAATAAAACACATATATACAGTGTAACTGGAACTCCCGGGGATGGGTTTAGGTATGCAAGATTACCAAAAGTATTTAACAGTGTAACCCTCGCTACAAATACTTTCCTATGCAGTGCAGGAAAATTATATTTTTCTATGCAGTGCAGGAGAACAATACTTTTCTATGCAGTGCAGGAAAAAAATACTTTTCTATGTAGTGCAGGAAAACAATACTTTTCTATGTAGTGCAGGAAAACAATACTTTTCTATGCAGTGCAGGAGAACACCACTTTTCTATGCAGTGCAGGAGAACACCACTTTTCTATGCAGTGCAGGAGAACACCACTTTTCTATGCAGTGCAGGAGAACACCACTTTTCTATGCAGTGCAGGAGAACACCACTTTTCTATGCAGGGCAGGAGAACACCACTTTTCTATGCAGTGCAGGAGAACACCACTTTTCTATGCAGAGCAGGAGTGCAGTGCAGGAAAACCAATACTTTTCTATGTAGTGCAGGAAACCACTTTTCTATGCAGTGCAGGAGAACACCACTTTTCTAGTGAACACCACTTTTCTATGCAGTGCAGGAGAACACCAATGCAGGGCAGGAGAACACCACTTTTCTATGCAGTGCAGGAGAACACCACTTTTCTATGCAGTGCAGGAGAACACCACTTTTCTATGCAGGGCAGGAGAACACCACTTTTCTATGCAGTGCAGAACACCACTTTTCTATGCAGTGCAGGAGAACACCACTTTTCTATGCAGTGCAGGAGAACACCACTTTTCTATGCAGGGCAGGAGAACACCACTTTTCTATGCAGTGCAGGAAAACAATATAGTTCTATACATTGAATAGGCATGTGCATTTCGTTTCGTTCCGAATCGAAATTCGGACGAATTTTCCATTATTCGGACAGATGCATACGAATTTCCGAATTGCTATATTAGCGAAAAATTTCGACCGTTTTCGGAATTCGTTCATTTTCGAATTTCGAAAAAAAAAATGGTCGAAATCGAATTTTTTTTTTCCGAATTCCGAATCGAATACCCGCGGACTAAATTCGATCGGAATTCGAAAAAAAAAAAAAAAATATTTTCGAATTTAATTCGAAAAAAATTCTATTCGAAAAGAGACTATTTGTTTTCTAATCTGAATTCGAAAAAAGGTCGAAATATTTTCGATTTCGACCGTATTTTTCGAAATTCGGTCGAAAACGAACGAATTCCGAAAACGAATTCAACACATGTAACGAACCTAACTTAACGAAATTTATTAAATGACGAATTGAAACGAAACGAAACGAATTTTTCACTTTTGCACATGCCTAACATTGAAGGAGAACAATACTTTTCTATGTAGTGCAGGAGAACAGTCCTTTCTTTTATAGCACAGGAGTACAATACTTTTTTTGTACAATTTGTTTCTCTGTAGTGTAGCAGAACAATACGTTTCTATGTATTGCTGAAGAGCAACACTTTTCTGTACAGCGCTGAGATATCATTTCCATATTTCCATATCATGCTGAAATGGAGGCAAAGAAAAAATGTTAGAAAATAAGGTTGCAGTTTTCTCTGATGCTATTGTGTTCCCCAGTCAGCCTGACAGCAGTTTTCACCGTAAAGCTCTTCTTACATAAAGGACAGTTAGTTGCATTTTTATTTTTATAAAAACATGACAGAGGTGAGATGGGTCCTAAAGACACCCATGTGCCCTGGAAAGGTAAAAGTCAATGATCCCTGTGTATAGTGAGCATACAGAATATTTTGCATTACTGCTTTGCCAACAAATCCTTTATATAGCTCATAAAGACACATTGGGGGTATTTACGAAAGGCAAATCCACTTTGCACTCAGGGCCGGATTTGCTCTCCCTGCCGCCCCAAAGCCAGGTTTCGCAATGCTGCACCCCTCCCCGCCAACCGAATGCCCCCCCCCCCCAAATCAACGGAGAATGGCAACCGGAGGGCAGGGGCGGCACGGTTATTTATTTTTCTTTTTTTTTTTACTTTATTTATTTTTCTTTTTTTTGTAGCTTGTTTACTTTTTTTATTTTTGTATAATTTTCTTATTACTTTAAATTAAATTTTTCTTATTCTTTACTTTTTTAATTACTTTTTGAGCACACATTTGACAAGTGATTTCGGCGACATCGCTGCAATCACTTAACGAACGAGCGGATTCTCCCACACAATTCTACCACACAGCAACTTACCACTCTTAACTCTGGCCGTCGAGGGACTCCATGCCGCTGCCGCCCCTAAGGGCCCAGCCGCCCTGAGGCCTGGCCTCGATGGCCTTGTGGCAAATCCGGGCCTGTTTGCACTACAAGTGCAAACTACAAGTGGAAAGTGCACTTGAAATTGCACTGAAAGTCCACTTGGAAGTGCAGTCGCTGTAGATCTGAGGGGGACATGCAAGGAAAATAAAAAACAACATTTTAGCTTCCTCGTGATTGGATGATAAAATCAGCAGAGCTTCCCCTCATTTCAGATTGTCCCCTCAGATTTGCAGAGACTGCACTTCCAAGTGCACTTTCAGTGCAATTTAAAGTGCACTTTATACTTGTAGTTTGCACTTGTAGTGCAAAGTGGATTTGCCTTTTGTAAATAACCCCCATTACCTGCACATTATAATTGTTCTGTATTTAATCTCTTTGTGTTTGTGGTTACATAGAGGGCACTTTATCCATCCCAATTAGGTAGAAGGCTATGACATCAACCATTGGTTATACTAATCCAATTAAGTACAGAATAATAAAACAAAACTCTCATACAATATTAGGGGGGGAGGGTTAGGGAGCTTCCATCTGCTCTAAGGGCAGTTTCATAAAAAGGGGTCATGTGCTGGTAACTTTGGTAATAGGCATGCTTTCTAATGACAGGTTAGCTTTAAAATTGTAACACTAAACGTATTGATCACTCACATGCTCTATCTGGATCCATCAATTATATCAAAGATTTCTATTCAACATAAATTAGTATAATTTCCTTAACAAACAGCAGCCTTTTGAAGAGAAAATGTAGAGCCTTAATTAGGCTTCATGCATATGGATGTAGTTGTGCATGCAGCATGAATATGCCCAATATTTCCTGTGCCCGGGATATCCTGGAGCTCCATGCAGCTACCCGTAGACTAGGAATGTGCACACTGAAATATTTTGTTTCGGAATTTCGAATTCGTCCGAAAAATATATTTATTTAGTTACTTCCGAAATTCCTTTTTATTTATTTTGTTTCGTTAAAAAAAAATGCATTCGTCTGAAAATCCGAATTAATTAAAGGGGTTGTAAAGGTTTTTTTTTTTTTTTTTAAATAGGTTCCTTTAACCACTTCAGACCCAGGACCATTTTGCAGCTAAAGGACCAGGCCACTTTTTGCGATTCGGCACTGCGTTGCTTCAACTGACAATTGCGCGGTCGTGCGACATGGTTTTCCAAACAAAAAGTAATATTTTCCCCACAAATAGAGCTTTCTTTTGGTGGTATTTGATCGTTTTTTATTTTTTGTGCTATGAAGAAAAATAGAGCGACATTTTTGAAAAAAGATCAATATTTTTTACTGTTTGCTATAATAAATATCCCCCAAAAATATATATATATATGAAAAATGTGTTTTCCTCAGTTTAGGCCGATACGTATTCTTCTACCTATTTTTGATAAAGGCAATAAGTGTTTATTGATTGGTTTGCGCAAAAGTTATAGCGTTTACAAAATAGAGGATAGTTTTATGCTATTTTTATAAAAAAAAAATTTTTTTACTAGTAATGGCGGTGACCAGTGATTTTTTTTTTGTGACTGCGACATTATGGCGGACACATCGGACACTTTTGACACATTTTTGGGACCATTGTCATTGTCACAGCTATCAGTGCTATAAAAATGCACTGGTTACTGTGAAAATGACACTGGCAGTGAAGGGGTTAACCATTAGGTGGCGCTGTAGGGGTTAGGTGTTCCCTGCATAGTGTTTCTTAGTGTAGGGGGGATGGGCTCTGTGTCACATGACACTGATCTCCGCTCCGAGTACACAGAGCCGAGATCAGTGTCATTGTCACTAGTCAGAGCGGGGAGATGCTTGTTTACACAAGCATCTCCCCGCTCTATACCTCCGTGAGACGATCGCGGAGATCAAGACCGCGTGACCCGCAGTCCGACTCACGGGGATGGCGGCAGGGTTGCGAGCACGTCACCGGCTGTACGCGACCACAGGACAGGTATTTAAAGGGGATGTACAGGCACGTTGATATGCCTGTCTGTGTCATTCTGCCGACGTATATATACAGGGGCTGGTCCTTGAGTGGTTAAGCTAGTGCACTGTTGATTCACTAACCCCTTCCTTCAATTTCCCTTCGAAATTTTCATTTTTCTTTGTTTTCTTTGTCTGATTTTCTCACTTCCTGTTCCTCCTCCTCCTTCCTGACCAACCCCCGCTCAGATGATGGGGGCAAGCTTACTGAGGAGGAACAGGAAGTGAGAAATTCAGAAAAAAAAACATTTAGAAGGGAAATGGAAGGAAAAGGTAAGTGAACCAACAATGCACAAGCTTAAAGGAACCTATTTAGAAAAAAAAAAAAAAAAACCTTTACAACCCCTTTAAGGTCAAATCTGTCTTTGAAGGCTTATGGTGTCTGTCGAATGTTCTAAGAAGATTTGATGAAGCAGCTAAACTGTACGACACCGCAATCGTACATTTCCGGTCAAACAAAAGCAGAGAACTGAAGGGGTTGTTGTGGAACGAATCATTTGATTTTCCTTTTTGGGAAAATTTGCTTTGATATAAGAGTGCTTTGGATTACAAGCATGTTTCTGGAACAAATTATGCTCCCAATCCAAGGTTTTACTATATGTCTTTTATCAAAAGACCAATATTATAGTGGACAGTCTTCCAATTTTATTTTTTTCTCTAAAAGTTACATGCTATACTTTTTTGTGTCATACCTTTTCCCAGACATACCATTTGTTGAACAAGAAAGTGAAGTTTGCCGACCGTTTGAAGTTGTTAGTGGCTGCATGTGCTCAGACTGTTTCATTACCAAGTAAAGGATTACAGAAACTGAACGGGGGCTCTGCATTTCTTCATAGCTGGCTGCTTGCACGCCTGGCAGCAAATAAGTTACACTGCCCTCTATGTGGTCAAATTAATTATCACAATAGTTAGTCATAAAATTGTTTTCATTTATTTCTCGGGGCTTATCGGAGGCTAGTAATAAAGCCCCCTGGTAATTCCATTATATGTTGCGCTAGTTGTGTGACTGCAGCCACATTTCAGACTAAGCACAGACAGACTCTTTTGACCTGCACATATCCCAACTTTTCGTAAAATAAAATGATCGGATTATACCTGTGATCACATGTAATTACTGCCTTGTCGGTGCTGCTTGTTAAACGTGCTACTTGATTTTGAAGACCATTAAAAACAGCTGTTTTTCATCACCAACTCTGTCATTTCTCTGCACTGGTAGCTTTGTATTAAAAATGGTAGCTTTGTATTAAAGAATTAAGAAAAGTATTTTTAAATTGCAATTCCCTGCTACTCGGAAGCAAAAGGGCTTATGCTTGTTCAGCCATAGCTTCTTTATGCCCTATGGTCCGGATTCACGACGGACTTACACCGATGTATCTAAAGATCCGACGTTGTAAGTACAAATGTGTGGCGTCAAAAAAGAAATATTAATCAACTGGACCTCTTCCTCTCCTCCCTCTGTATCTTCCTGGGAAGCAAGGGTTAATGCAGCATTGCCCCTGTACAAATTGACGTATATTAGTCGGGGATGCCCATGGAAGTATGATAAAGTGTGGCTGTCCTGGATGGATCACTAACTGTCCTGGTGGGGTTTGGTTTCCTGGGAATGGTGGTGCCTGCTCTGGATTCCTAGAATATATCATTTTCCTCCTGTCTGCTAGTTGTTCTAAAGGAACACCTGACTGTGCCGTTACCCTTCATTGTCTGTGAAACACATGGTTGGTATGCACTGTACTCTTTTATCTGTATGACAAACTATCTGTATTGCTGTAATAGTGTATGTTAATTTTTCCTTCAATAAAGCACTCCTGATTATTAAAAACAAAACAAAAAACAAATGTGTGGCGTCGCATCTCTGCGCCGATTCACAAAGCTAGATACGTCGAAAAGCAGGGCTTCAGCCGCCGATGTAACTTGCCTACGCCGGCGTTTCGTGGGCGCATAGTTACGCTGGACGCATTCGGTGTACCCATGTTAAATATGCAAATGAGTAAGATACACCGATTCACAAACGTAGATGCGCCAGGCGGAAAAGATACGCGGTTTGCGTAAGGCTTACATCCGGTGTAAATTTATTCCGCATATACGCGCAACCCATTCAAAGGTATGGACCAGGGAACAGCCATCATATGTTACGTCGTTTGCGTAGTACTACGTGAATAGGGCTGTGTGTAGGTTACGTTCACGTCGTAAGCAGTATATTGACGTATCTTAGGCAGCTATTTCGACGTGACTGCGAGCATGCGTGCTGGGATGCGTCCAAGAGACGACGCATAAGCAGTTCGTTTTTTGAAGCTCAGCCCATCATTTGCATTGGGTCACACTTCATTTTAATATAGCACGCCCACTTCCACCTACTTTGACTTACGTGAATACCATGCTTGCCTCTCAACATTGCGCCGGCGTAGCATAAAGAAGATACGCTACGCCGGAAAAAAGATGCGCCGAGGTACGTGAATCCGGGCCTATATCATCAGCCTAGTGAAAGGGCTCATAAACACAGTGGTTGGTTGCTGCCATGTGAGGGTTTATGTGCTGCTGGGATCAGATAAGTTGTCTATATCTGTCCCAGTAAACCCATAAAAAGGTACACTATATTGTGAAAAGTATTGGGACGCCTGTCTTTACACACACATGAACAAGCAAGGTCCATAGAGATGAGCCAATTTGTGTGGAGGAACTTGACTGGCCTGACCTCAAACCAATAGAACACATTTGGGATTAATTAGAGCAGAGACTGCAAACCAGGCCTTTTCGTCCACATCAGTGCCTGATCTGACAAATGCACTTCTGGAAAAATTGTCAATCATTCCCATAGACACACTCCCAAACCTTGTGGCCAGCCTTCCCAGAAAAGTTGCAGCTGTTATAGCTGCAAAGGCTGGGCCAAGTCAATAATAAACCCTATGGACTAGGACCGGGATCCTATTAAAGTTCATGTGCGTGTAAAGGCAGGGGTCACACAATACTTTTGACAATATAGTGTACTTTAGAACTGTACACCTTTGTTAAAGAGAAATTAAAGGGGTTATAAAGTCAGAAGGTTTTTTTTTTTTTTATCTTAATGCATTCTATGCATTGAGAAATTAAGCCTTCCCCTCTCAGCCCCCCTAATACTAACCTGAGCACGATCTCTGTTCAGCAATGTCCACAAGTGTGTCTCGGCCTCCTAATTGGCTGAGACACAGCAGCGGGCACCATTGGCTCATGCTGCTATCAATCAAAGTCAATCAGCCAATCAGGAAAGAAAGGAGGCAGGGACAACGGGAGCTGTGGCTCGGCTCAGTTGTCCCCATAGCAAGCTGATTGCTGTGGGGGCACTCGACAGGAGGCAGGGGCCAGGAGCACAGAAGAGGGACCTGAGAAGAGGAGGATCTGGGCTGCTCTGTGTAAATCTATTGCACAGGGAAGGTAAGTATAACATGTTTGTAATTTTTATAGAAAAAAAAAACAAGGCTTTACAATCACTTTAGGTATTAAAAATATGTTGGGGAAAAAAACTTTATTTAAAAAAAAGACACTCCTGTATTCATCATTCAAAATTATTTTACAGCCCCTTTTGGGCTCAAATAATTTTAAGCATCAAATTCAGCACATTTGCCTTATCCCCTAACAATAAATTCAAGGTATGGACATAATACCAACATAGCCCATGTGTTCCCACCGTAGTTTATGCCAAGCCCCCTGATCACCACCATGCATGCTACAAGAATAATGCACTGTCCAAATAATTTGTGTGTAATAAATGGTGCAGATGCCTGGTTAAAGGGGTTCTAAAGGTACAAGTTTTTTTACCTTCATGCATCCTATGCATGAAGGTAAAAAAACATCTAGCAGCACCGCCCCCCCCCGAGCCCCCGCTGTACTTACCTGACCGTTCGAATCTCCCGGGCGCGTCCACGTCGTCCTCTTCGGTTCCCAGCCTGGCCGTTGATTGGCTAGGCTGGGCGGATTGATAGCAGCGCAGCCATTGGCTAGCGCTGCTGTCAATCAGAGCGGATGACGCGGCGCGCTGGGGGGCGGAGCCGAGTGATACAGTCGGCGGCTATGGCCGCCGCTGTATCACGGGAGCGCGCTCGCAAAAGCTTTCCTCCATGCGAGCGCCCTCGCATGAAGAAGGAAAGCTTTTGCGAGGAGGAGCCCAGACAGCCGCCGAGGGACCCCAGAAGACAGCTTTCCGGGCCACTCTGTGCAAAACGAACTGCACAGTGGAGGTAAGTATCACATGTTTGTTATTTAAAAAAAAAAAATCCCTGACTTTAGTGACCCTTTAAAGCCACTACTGATCAACGGTCACTGAACTATGGTAGAGTATTTCAGTATGAGACTCTCCTTGGATGTGAAGGATCAGGATAGAGCAGGCGTGTCAAACTCAATTTCATTGTGGGCCGCATCAGCATTAAAAATTGTTCTCAAAAGGGCCGGTTGTATCTTTAAGATTAGATGTCCAGGGCATCCCCCTCCCCTCACATTAGATGTCAAGAGCCAGCCCACCATCAGAAGTTGAGTCCCCTACTCTGGATTATATCACAGGGCACCCCCTTTCCTTATGCTGCTGCTGGGAAGAAGCTGGATGCATTGCTCGAAAGCAGAAAGTAGGGGTCTGGAGGAGAACCAGAGTAGGGCTGGAGCTCTCCTGCAGCTGCAAGAGAGGTGTGAGGGCCACATGAAATGGCCTGAAGGGATGGATTCGGCCACGGGCATTGTGTTTGACATTGCAAAACAAAAGAACAAATTCTTCTGGACAGCCGCACACCGAATAAAAATTGCCTTTATTGTAAAAAGCAAAAAATTCAAAAACAGCACTACAAGTCACAGCACACCAGTAAAGCTGATGCGTTTAGTCATAGCCTTGTGTTTGACACCTGTGGGATAGAGGGTAGAATTTTGCCTTAGTGCATCTATCGCTACTGAACATACTTGCCTATAATTTCTCCTCGCCTATAGGAATTATAACCTAAGGTATGAGTGTATACCTGATACCTAGCTCTATACTGTAATACACATATACTAATAGTTAGACTGGCAGTCATGCATACAGGAATGCAGGAGGCTAGCTGATGACCTGAATTAAGCCTGGAATATCAATGGTAGTTCTTTAGTAAACACCACACAGAAAATGACTGCATTCCTATTAAAAGATTAGTGCGTCTTTCCCATCGCTTGTAAAGCACTCAATGTAAGGAGTCCTTCTGCATTGAGTTCACTAAGATTAGTATCCCCTGGTTCATTTGCCACAGCTTGGTCACAGATGTTTAAACAATTGTCCAATAGGAAACCACCTCATCATCCCAATGACCCTTGGGAACTCAGAGGCTTAGTGACTATTTTAGTTTTCTTTCAGGAAATGTCAATGCTAGTACCGGTAAGTGAATTGGCAAGTACTTCAGCATCCAGGAGGTCTCTAGATCTTATAATACCACTGTTCAAAGGATGCCCAGGTGTAGAGGCTACAGAAAAAAAATCTCTGGTAGGCAGGATTCCTGCTTTAAGATCATCTTTTGTTAAGAATCACTCAGTCCTCTTACTCTGGCTGGCATATTAATGGAATTCTAAGCAATGAAAGGGGTTTATTTCTAAGTACCTCATCAATTATAGCTAGTCCAAAGTCTCTACTGATTTTGAAAAATGGTTTCCAAACTAATCCAAAAGTAGTTCAATGAAGAGCTGGTCTGTACATCAATAGAGGAAGTGAGAGAGTGGTGACTCCACCAAGAAGGATTTCGTCTGCTGTGAGAATTAGAGGACTTTTTTGTGTGTTGTTTCAAAGTTCTCTTTTGTGGAAA
The DNA here is from genome assembly GCA_029574335.1 of Rana kukunoris. Classification (NCBI taxonomy): domain Eukaryota; kingdom Metazoa; phylum Chordata; class Amphibia; order Anura; family Ranidae; genus Rana; species Rana kukunoris. The sequence goes on from CM056049.1 coordinate 602,241,260, forward strand.
ACAGGGTGGGCTGGAGGGGATATATTGCGCATGTCACCTGTTATCCTCTCTACAGAGGTTTAAAGCAAGTGGCGATAAAGTTTATCCCCAGGGCTTGTTTACAATCAAAGATGCCTTTCTATGCTCCTCTTGAAGGCATCTCAAAGAAGTTACAAAACCCTAAGATGGATGAGCGAACGTGCAGAATACTTTATTACCATGGCTTAAGTCATTGAAGAATAAATTTGATCACGCTTCAAACTTTTTGGCTGATGAGTGCAATTGAAATCACAAGTAAAGAGAGGAGTGTGGCCTTTGATGTACATTGGGGAAATGGATTACACTGCAATTAAAATCCACAAGTACTTCTAAAGACTTAGCTTGTCATAGGGAAATGTTTTTATTTATAGCAAAATTCCGGGGCCAAGAATACTTCTGGACATTAGAGTGTGGTCAAATGTTAAGAGACAATCTCACCACTGAAAGGTTTTTGTCTTCTTGGATGTCACGTGCACCCACTTACTTGCACCCTACGAGCGTGTATGTAGAGCGACCTGCAGTGACAGCACAGTGTTTTCTGGCTGCTAGTCTGGCATTAGGGTCAGCTCACTAAGACAACCTGTTTTAACTGCTTTTTTTTCGATAACTTCTTTGTTAAAATACTGAGATTGTATGTTTGTATGTGTGTGTGTGTGTGTATATATATATATATATACTGTATAACATATAGCATTTGTGTTTATTTTTGTATTTCTACCTATTTTTTTTATAACTTCTTTGTTAAAATACTCAGATTGTATATATAAATATATATAAATATATATATATAGATAGATAGATAGATAGATAGATAGATAAGATAGATAGATAGATAGATATACTGTATAACATATAGCATTTTTGTATTTTTACCTATTTTTTTTCGATAACTTCTTTGTTAAAATACTCAGATTGTATGTGTGTGTGTATATATATATATATATATATATATATATATATATATACTGTATAACATATAGCATTTGTGTTTATTTTTATATTTTTACCTATTTTTTTGATAACTTCTTTGTTAAAATACTCAGGTTGTATATAGATATATATACTGTATAACATATAGCATTTGTGTTTATTTTTGTATTTTTACCTATTTTTTTTTTTTATAAAAAGATTGTATATAGATATTTATATTTTTACCAATTTTTTTTTTTTATTTTTTTTACCTATGAGAGCATTTTAAAGGCCCCTATTTCTCATTAATCTGTATTCTTCTTATGAAACATTATTTTTTCCCCACCTTAAATTATGCTGTTTTCTTTTCTTCTCAACAGATGCCTCAGACAATTTTTTTATAATTCAAAATAATTGTATTTAAAGGCATAAAAATAATAATTCTTGTGAACTGTTAACCTACCTTGTTTCTATTAAATTCAGCTGATCTGTATGACTAAAAATGCAAACACTTCAAGCTGATTTCCAGGTAATAATAAATGCAGCTCTGTATTCATTAATATATTATTAACCCAAAAAACATTTTATTTTTATTTTACTGCTTATCAATTCATAGATGTGGTAGCTGCATTTGTTATACTTTTTTAGTTTGTTTCCTTCATTTTCCCAAGGGGATTTGGCAACTAAAGCTGGCCATACATTATACTATTTTCTTGTACAATTGTCCTTCAGATTTACCAAAACGACATAATATGAGGTCAAACCTAAGCACTTTCCATTTATATTTAATTAGACAGGCCCTTGTTCTACATAGTTGAGGGTAAATATAAAATAAATTGAAGAAAATTGTATAATGTAAGGCCAGCTTAAGTCTGTTATTTTTCAATGTCTTTTAACCACTTGACCTCTGGGAGGTTTTACCCCCTTCATAAACAGAGAAGTTTTTGATATTCACCACCGAGCTACTTTAACTCCGGCATTCGGGTCATGTGACCGCAGAGATTGGTTGTCACAGCGATCACATGATCGGAAAGCTCCTGATCGCTAACATGCCTCGGGAGCTTTCCGGTACCCGCCGGCTACCGTGCTGGGAGTGCGCTCTCAGCACAGTAAGTGGTTTAGACAGGGCGGCTTGGCATTAGGGTCCACGCGCTGAGAAGCCTCATATATGTGTGTGGCCGGCTTGAAGAGTTTGGGTAGAGAAAAAAGAAGTGCCACCTAAGTGCAGTATTAAAATATTCTTTTAATGGTACAAATATCAATCACACTTACAGGAGGCAAAGGAAGGCTCTGTAAGGATCTGTAAAAATCCTGTAGTCCTCGTCCCGAGTCCATGGGCTGCACAGATGTAGAAGATGCAGAGTCAGGCTTGTCCTGTGGCCATCAGGATGAGGCCTGGTCCAGCATGGAACACACGGGGGAACACTTCCTTAAGGGGGGTCACACAGGAGAAGCAAGGGGCTGATAGGGCTATGCGCTCTGAGCCACTGCTCCTTCTATTGGCCTGGCAATTGCTGGGTCATACAACACTGTATCCAAATGAAATTTAGCACTTTTTTCACACAAATAGTAATTTTAACTGGTGGTATTGGATCGCCACTGGGTTTTTTATTTTTTATTATGTGTTATGTGTTGCTAGCTGTGATTGGTTACAGTGATCACATGGTATAGACCATGATCTGTACCATGTAATTATCTTTGGCTAATCACAGCTAATCACAACAAAACACACTGAACAAATCAATGTCATTCAGTAAAAATGGTTGCTTATACCAATGAAATTCATTGGTATAAGCAATAAAAATGTGATTCTGATCACTTCCCCAGAGTAGTACAGTATTATGATGGTAACACTGTATTGCTCTGGTCACAGTGTTTTAAAAAAATACATAAACATTTTTACTTTTTTTTTTACATACTGTCACCAGTCAGTGTCCATGATCACTGCCATGCCAGTCATATGATTAACTCTGAACAAAAGATATATGTGTGAGACACTCAGGTTGTATGGGAATGAAGTCCTGTAAGTCCTGGTCAGGAAGAGAGCTTGTCTATGCTCCAGGCAATGTGGGGAGTGACTAGGTGTCCCGAGAGCCACACATCAAGTCAAGACCTGCTGTATGATAGTGAATGGCAGCCTCAGCCTGGACCTCCCCGGCAAGGGTTCAGGCCTAGCAGGGGTCCAGGCTGAGACTGCCATTCACTATCACACAGCAGGTCTTGACGTTATGTGTGGCTCTCGGGACACTTATTCACTCTCCAGTCACCAATCATATGATAACTTTGTACTGCATTGGTGACAGTAAGTGAAAAAAATATATTTTCTTCTAAATGTATTCATTTTCCAAACATTGGGGGAAAAGATTGCAACTTCAAAAAACTCACTATGCCTCTTACTAAATACCTTGGACTGTCTTCTTTCCAAAAATAGGTAATTTGCAGGATATTTGTACTGTGCTGGTGTTTTCGGGCCTCAAGAAATGGGATATGCCATCAGTACATCAGGATTGATTAATTTTCAGATATATCCCATAGTTTGTGGACTCTATGGGCCAGATTCACAGAGCGATTACGCCTGTCTAACTGGTGTTAGACTGGAGTAATTTCAAATTACGCGCGTTTTTTAGCTAGTCGGAAAGCTCAAACCATGAATAGACGGCTGCAGGCTTCAATTCGACTGGATTACGTGTTCGTACGCCTTCGGATCTACGCTGCAATAAAATTGCAGCCACTGGGTGGACTTCCTGTCGTTTTCCGCGCCGGGGTATGCTAATGAGCTTTTGCTGGCGATCCCAGAAATTACGATCTTCAATCGCAATCTCTTACGGCACCTTTAGTCATCTTTTTTTTACGTAACACTATACAGTGCCTGCCGCCGAGAATGTGTTTATAGCACGATAGCATCGCGCTGATTCTCGGCGACAGGCTGCCGACATCTCGCACTCGCTGGAATAGTAAAAGCACATTCCAGCGAGTGCGTCACAGAAGCGACGGGGATCCGACGCGGATTCCCGCCAATTCTACATGTGGGCGGAGTTTGTTATGAATCCTGAGAAGGAAGTCCCCGCCGGATTTTAAATAAAAATCCGGCATGGGTCCCCCCCTCAGGAGCATAACGGGCCCTTAGGTCTGGTATGGGTTGTAAGGAGACCCCCCCTACGCCGAAAAAACGGCGTGGGGGTCCCCCCACAATCCATACCAGACCCGTATCCAAAGCACGCCGGCCGGCCGGTCAGGAGGGGAGTGGGGGCGAGCGAGCGCTCCCCCCTCCTGAGCCGTACCGGGCAGCATGCCCTCAACATGGGGGGGTCAGGTGCTCTGGGGCAGGGGGCGCACTGCTGCCCCCCACCCCAGAGCACCCTGTCCCCATGTTGATGAGGACAGGGCCCCTTCCCGACAACCCTGGCCGTTGGTTGTCGGGGTATGCAGGCGGGAGGCTTATCGGAATCTGGAAGCCCCCTTTAATAAGGGGGCCCCCAGATACCGGCCCCCCACCCTAAGTGAATGAGTATGGGGTACATTGTACCCCTACCCATTCACCTGCAAGAAAAGTGTAAACACAAATAAACCACACAGTGTATTGAAATATTTTATTAGTTGGCCGCCGGGGGGGGGGGTGTATGATCGCTTTTATAAAAGCGCCCCCCTCCGGCGGGCTTCTGCGGGGGGGTGGGTGCCGCTGTTCTTCACCGCTGTCTGGTTCTCTTCCACCACCCGGCGGGCTTCCTTCAACATCTTCGGCGGCGGGGGGGTCTTCTCCCACTCTCCGGGGTCTTCTCCCACTCTCCGGGGTCTTCTCCGGCTCTCCGGGGGTCTTCTCGTGGTACCTACCGGAGCATGATGGGACTGCGACGTCACAAGACAGACCTATATAAATCGCTGCGAGCCGCGCGCCAGCCATAACAGCGGAAGGAAGCGTCGCGTCAACATCTGGAGAAGAAGAAGAGAAGAAGAAGACGTCACAGAAGAGGGGACTCGCCGCCGCCAGTAATTGAGCTAACACGAAGATAGCGGCGGCGAGTCCTGAAGAAGAAGAAGACCCCCGGAGAGCGGAGAAGACCCCCGGAGAGCCGGAGAAGACCCCGGAGAGTGGGAGAAGACCCCGGAGAGTGGGAGAAGACCCCCCCGCCGCCGAAGATGTCAAAGGAAGCCCGCCGGGTGGTGGGCGCTTTTATCAAAGCGCCCCCCCCCCCAGCGGCGGAAGAGAACCAGACGGCGGTGAAGAACAGCGGCACCCACCCCCCCGCAGAAGCCCGCCAGAGGGGGGCGCTTTTATAAAAGCGATCATACACACCCCCCCCGGCGGCCAACTAATAAAATATTTCAATACACTGTGTGGTTTATTTGTGTTTACACTTTTCTTGCAGGTGAATGGGTAGGGGTACAATGTACCCCATACTCATTCACTTAGGGTGGGGGGCCGGTATCTGGGGGCCCCCTTATTAAAGGGGGCTTCCAGATTCCGATAAGCCTCCCGCCCGCATACCCCGACAACCAACGGCCAGGGTTGTCGGGAAGGGGCCCTGTCCTCATCAACATGGGGACAGGGTGCTCTGGGGTGGGGGGCCGCAGTGCACCCCCTGCCCCAGAGCACCTGACCCCCCATGTTGAGGGCATGCTGCCCGGTACGGCTCAGGAGGGGGGGGGGGGGCGCTCGCTCGCCCCCACTCCCCTCCTGACCGGCCGGCCGGCGTGCTTTGGATACGGGTCTGGTATGGATTGTGGGGGGACCCCCACGCCGTTTTTTCGGCGTAGGGGGGGTCTCCTTACAACCCATACCAGACCTAAGGGCCCGTTATGCTCCTGAGGGGGGAACCCATGCCGGATTTTTATTTAAAATCCGGCGGGGACTTCCTTCTCAGGATTCATAACAAACTCCGCCCACGTGTAGAATTGGCGTGAATCCGCGTCGGATCCCCGTCGCTTCTATGACGGCTTTGTCTCCATCGCGGCAAGCCAGCTCGGCGCTGGCCCCTGCGATGGGGCTCGCAAGTGCTCAATCTCGTCGAGAAAGGGAGCGAGATTGACACAATATCACGGTCAACCACTGTACCAGCTTTTTGCTGGTCTAATATTAGACAGCCCATGTTAAGTATGGCCGTCGTTCCCGCGTCGAATTTCTACGTTTTCCGACGTCTTTTATTATTTTTTCACGTAAGTCGTCCGGGAATAGGAATGTTCGTAAACGACGCTACTCAAACAACGAATGACGTAACGACGTGATTTCGCGCAATGCACGGCGGGAAATTTCTGAACGGAGCATTCGCAGTTCGATCGCCACGGGGACGCGCCTAATTTAAATGCTTCACGCCCCCTAATCGCGTATTTCGAATACGCGGCGACAAATAGACTACGCCGCTGTAGCGTACGGGCAAAAATACCAGAATTCCATTTAGAGCATGGTAAAATACGGCAGCATAGAGTATTTCGATTACGCAGAGCAATATTAAGTGTATCTGAATCTGGCCCTATAACTTTACTACAGACTAAATAATATACACTGATTTGGGTTATTTTCACCAATAAAATGTAGCAGAAATGTAGCAGAATACATTTTGACCTAAATTTATGAAGAACGATTATTTATTTGCAAAACAGAAATTAAGAAAAACACATTTTTTTGTTTATTTAGCAAAAAATCAAAATAAACTGCGGACATTAAATGCCACCATTTGTGTGAAAAAAATAATTAAACTTTTTTTTTTAAGGTTATAGTGTTGCATGGCCAAGCGATTGTCATTTAAAGTGCAACAATGTTTAAAACTGAAAATTACCCTGATCGGGAATGAGGTAGAAGTGCCCGGTATTGAAGTTTTTAATAGAACATTCTCTTTGACTGGGAAAAAAGCCAAAGAAACAGAAAAGTGATGGCAGGAAAAGACTGAGTAGTCCATCGAGTCTGCCCAATTTTTATTTTATTTATTATTATTTTTTCATTAACCTTGTTGTCTGACTATAGATCTATGTTTATCCCAAGCATGTTTGAAGCCATTTACTATTGATTGTCTTACTACGTCTGTTGGTAGTTTATTCCAAGTATCAACTACCCATTCAGTAAAATAATACTTTCCAAGATTTGTTTTGAACTTTCCTCATAAAACCAATCTCCCTTGCCCTTTGGAGCCCTTGCACACAGGGCCATCCAGCTGCAGTGCATTCTTTTCAACATTTTAGTGCATCCAAGAGGGACAGGTGCAGCACCCAGCCCCACCACTGGTAGCTTAACAAAAGCCTATGACAGGCTGGGTCTGCTTTCCAGATCCTTATCCTTGAATACATTGGGCTGCAAATGCCGTTACCACCCAGAACAGTGTTCAGCCTCGTCCAGCTGCAGCCACTTTGAAAGCTGCACCTGTCCCTCCTGGGTGCGCCACAACACCAGGAGGGACACACTATAGCTGGGTGGCCGCATGTGCAAGGGATCTTATTGTCAAGTGTTTGCATGTGTGTTTACCTGCAAATGTCTATTATAATTAAAACTATTTAAATTATTGTCTAAATTAATAAAAGAAAAAAAACATTAATCTCTTTTTTACCCAGTTTCATAATTGAGTTATCTTATCTTGACAATAGAATGTATTGATTCTAAGACTGACACATTAAGTTATCTTCGGCTCAGAAACATAATAAATCTTGATGTTAATGTTCTGGTAAAAGATGTAACAGACTATCATAGTAATATAGCAAAGAACAAAATAAAAAAGGCTTGTCATATATACAACACCACATTGATGTACTTATGCTTTCATACAAAAATATGTATTTTTAGCTGCTTCAGCCCCAGAAGATTTACCCCCTCCCTGACCAGAGCACTTTTTACAATTTGGCACTGCGTCGCTTTAACTGACAATTGCATGGTCGTTCGACACTGCACCCAACCGAAATTTGCCCACCAAATAGAGCTTTCTGTTGGTCTTGCTTGATCACCTCTATATTTTTAATTTTTTGTGCAATAAACAAAAAAAAATCTCCATCGGTTTAGGTCAATATATATATTCTTCTACAAATTTTTGGTAAAAAAAATTGCAATAAGCATATATTGATTGCCGTACACAAAAGTTATAGCATCTGTAAATTACGGGAAAGACTTATAGCATTTTTAATATTATGTTTTTTTTTACTAATAATGGCGGTGATCTGCAAATTTTTAGTGGTATTGCGACGGACAGATCGGAGACTTTTGAAAAAAAATTGGGACCATTTATACAGAGAACAGTGCTATAAAATAGCACTGATACTGTGTAAATGTCACTGGCAGGTAAGGGGTTAACACTAGGGGCGATCAATGGGTTAAATGTGTGTTCCCTCAGCATGTTTTAACTGTGTGGGGATGTGAGTGACTAGGAGAGATGCCATATAGTTTTTCCTACTCAGTAGGAAGAAACAATATGGCTCCTCTCCTCTGACAGCACAGGGATTTGTGTGTTTACACACACAAATCCCTGTGCAGGCGCTCGTGCATGCGATCGCACCGGCCATGCGCATCGGGTCCCCCCGCCATGCAGCAGGCGTGCGTGTGCCCTCTGGTGGTCGAAAACAGGTAGGAAATACCTATACGGTATTTTGCCTAGGAGAGCCATTGTGCCGTAGTATAACTGCGTGATACAGTTGGCAAGTGGTTAAATTAAAAAGGTACCCTATCAGTCTACTGATGGTGTTCCCCTATGTAGTACAGAGGTAACTTAATCAAAATGTTGTCTCTCTTACAATGACAGATCCGCAAGATGGAGTTGTGCCTAGATCTTGTTGTAGTACTATAGCTGTACTAGAAGTCCAGAAACTTGCTACTCTGTCTGCAAAAGGTGCTTTGATCGCTAGCCTGGTTGCAAAGTATTAGAATTTCATTAGTAGGCGGCGAGGTAAAACAGCACCCATTGTTATATATGTTTATTCAGCTTTAAAGCAGGACTCCAAATGACTGAATTATATAATATTTTTACAGAATCCTCTATATCCAAAAATCAGGTTTACAGTGAAAATCCCAATACCATTAGCAAAATTGTATTGATGAATGCAGGGATCTCAAAATTTGCAGACTCTGAGGAATGATATCACCCTTTCGCCTTTTAGCTTGGTATAGTCAATGAACAGAATTAATAACACTTTAGCAATATATCTCCTTTTTCAGCCTTAGGCTTTAATGGGAGCCCTTTCATGTAGTGCACACAAGATGGAGAGAATAAACTATATTCTTCATTGTGTCTACCTGATTTAAAAAAAAAAGTGTTTTTGTAAAAAAAAATAAAAAAAATCTGCATATCACATCAATAGTCAGGTTGTGGGTTTTCAAATAATATTGACTCTACAGTTGAACTCCATCTGTAAAGCTATACCGGATCTCCGCATACCAATTTATAAATAATTAAAGCAAGCCATAAACTGCAACATAGCTTTGTTCTGTGTGATATTGTTTGATGGTGTCTGCAGCACTTTAGAATCATTTTCAAATGATGTAATTGAATTAACTCTTTAGTAGCTTCTAGGGTTCAACCTAAATTGATAAGGATAATATACAGTGCATATATATATATATATATATATATATATATATATAGAATATTTTCGTATATTCCTCTGCACAGATCTAAGAGTAAAAAGTACCTTGTTATATCCTTTAACATATGCTACATAAAAGCCGCATAGGCTTAATGTGATGATGTAGGCCAGCTGGGGTGTTTTAGGTACCTTTCATGTAACAAATACTGAGATCTATTTTTATTTGTTGTATCTTCTATACACACAATGAGGGTCAATGGAGTAACTTAAGATAAAGCAGACTGTGCTATTACTGTGGGGTCCAGCAGCACAGATGACCTGGTACAGTTGGGTTGAATATATGATATGATCTATTTATACATCCAACAGAAGTATAAAAAGTATTTAAGGAAGGGAAAAGGTTTAGATAACCTGCAACTTCAAACTTGATGCCATGGGAATGTATATATTCCAATGTCATTTTTAAACTGTGGAGGTCTCAATTATAAGGGGATTGACTTTATGTAGAACAGGGGTGTCCAACCTTTTGACTGCATTTGGTAAGGCATGGCAGCCCATCCAGGGCCCAGGTCCCTGCAGCATTTTTGAACTGCAGGGGCCGGGAAATCGCATTGGTGCTTTTCCAGCATGCCATTTCTGTCAATTCCCACAGCTAAAAATGCAATAAGAATGACTAGCAGCCCTGCACATCTGTAAAAAGCAATGTTTTGGTTGTGGGTGGATACAGGAACAGCTGCGATTCCTGTACCCACAACCACCTGCAATACCCGCACTGTGAACCTAGCCTAAATTAAAGGGCAGTTTGTAAAATCCTTGATTTTTAAATCTGTCCATGAATATCTGTTACAGATATTCATGGAAAGATGTAAAAATCATGGATTTTACAAACTCTCCTTGAATTTAGTGACGGTTGGCAACCCTGGTATTTGTTTTGTGGGGAGGTATAGGGGAGGTTGTGGGTGTGCGAGTGAGTGAGTTAGTAACTTGTATAGCACTAAAAATGGGTGAGGATCAAACACTCCCTATACAGCCAAGTGGCACTTACTTGCCTGGCTCTATGTAGAATCCCTGCTTTAGCTGTTGCCATTGCCGTTGCTGTTACAAAAATGGCACCTCAAGCATCCCTTTAGCGGTGCTCATTACTGCCTGCTCTGTGCTGCCGTGGCTTTTATACGGATAGATATACTTAGCATTCCCTGCATCCCTCCATACGTGCTCACCACTGTGGCTTCTCATCCTACACAAGTTCTTGCAGACATGTCCCTGGCCACATGCTGAACTCTCCTAAAACAATGGGTTGGACACCCCTGATGTAGAAGTTTTGAGGTTTAGAGTACAGTCAAATGATCTATATCTGGGAAAGGATCATTGAAAGTAAAAACAAAAATGAAAGCAAAAGTTGCAATTTTTGGGGTAAAGCAACACTTTTAGTTCCTCGTATTGATACCTGAGTTCATAGACACATCACTAAGTTATATAGAGAGGGCGTCCACTGCCCATGTCTGCCCATGAAAACGTATCTATCTAATTTCCATAATGATGGTTCAAACAATTTCTAGTATTCTTAAGTGTAGGCACCAGGAAAGAAGCCCCATGCTGATTATCCTCACATGCCTGAAAAAAGAGTCTTGCATGGTCCCAAAACATTGCACTTTTATCACTTTGAATTAAAGCCTTTGGACCTAATTTGAAGATCCATGGTGTTGGAAAATATGTACACTGAATACTTATCTTGGGTCCAAATTTTTTTATGCAGGCTCAAACTATTTCTAGTATTCATAAGTGTAGGCACCAAGAAAAAAACTCACACTGACTAGATGTTGTGACCTCTGCTGTTAGTATATGACACCTCCTTCCCCAAAGAACATACAATATACATTTTTTTGTGATCAAGCAATACCACTGTAGGAGTGGAAAGGGTAATTGCAATGTAGTATCTTCTTCATTATTATAATATAGAGGTTAGCCTTAGACATGTGCATTCGTTTTCGTCCAAATGCATTTTCGTCCGAATTTTAGGTATTTTCGTTAACGATAACGAAAGCACAGAAAACGAAAACCAAAAGATCCAACATAAACAAATGTTTTTTTTTTTTTGTTTTAGTTGAGGTCGAATGTGCCTAGCCTTAACTCTATGGCCGCGTACACACGACCAAAAAAATCTGATCAAATCGGTCTGTCAGACCGATTTGATCGGATTTGTCTGCTGGGAGAAATTGGTTTGATCATGTACACACGATCAAACCAAAATCCCCAGACAGCGTGGTGACGTGGCGGTGACTTTGACGCCGCCACGTCACCGCACCAGGAAGTAAAACACTTCCGCGCATGCGTCGAATCCATTCGACGCATGTGCGGGCAGATATGTCTGCTGGCAAAATCTGTCTGTCCGCCCGTACACACGATCAAATTTGTCTGCTGAAACGGTCCGTCGGACCGTTTCCAGCAGATGAATTTGATCGTGTGTACGCGGCCTATTAGTCCAATATTATTCTACATAAAGAGAAAAGATTTGACATAGAGAGACATGAAGATTCGACATAGAGAGACATGAAGAGTCAAAAAAATATTATTATTTTTTTTTAAAGATTCTGTCGAATCTTCTTCTTCTTTTTTTTTTTCTTTCTTAGAACATTCGACAGACACCATAAGCCTTCAATGAAAGATTCAACCTTAATTTTTGCATTTTGCATTTTTTTTTACGAAAAACAAAATAAATTAAAACGAATTTCTGAAGAAACTAAATAAATGTATTTTTCTGGCGAAAATGAAATTACAAAAGAAAATATTTCAGTGTGCACATGTCTAGTTAGCCTGGAAAAAGAGTAACACAGTCCTGGCATGGACATGTGATGTCATGCCAATGGTGGGGCATTACAAGACAACAAAACTTTGAGCAGAAATTCAGCCCATCAGGTTCAGTCAATGTAATATGTTATCCTCACTGCTAGTGATAATTATTGTTTGATGACTTCTATCTGCTAGCTGTGAGTGCTCATATCAAATAAAAACAGCTTTGGAGAGCCGCTGAGACATCATTTTTCCATAGAAAATAACTATTGAGTTCCATTAAGAATCTGGTACAATTTTGTGTTCTTTAGACATGCTGGGTAATGGACAGTAAGCAGTATTAAAACACAGGACAAGCCCATGGTTAAAACATTGGACAAAGCTGCATGCATTATGAGAAGGGAATCCCTTACGTAAACAGTCTACAGCGTAAGCGACAGACAAGCAGAAACAATAGAAGTAAACATGCTAAGTGCATTTTCCATATCAGAGTTAAGTGCATTTCGTGCAGCGCTGAGAGCGATCAGAGTAGGTGTAAGTGCATTTAGTGTGGCAGAGAGGGTAATGTAATAGTTGGTCTCAGTGGGGAGGTTACGGAAAAGTTTGCAAAGATAGGCCTTGAGTCGTGATTTTAAAATGAGAAGGATGATGTCTAGAATGGATAACATAAAGGAAGTGCTGTAGGCAAGAAAATGGATGCAGTATCTATAAAAGAGGAAGGGAACAGAATAATATGATGGTGAATATAATTCAAGTGCAACTAGGATGTTGGCATAACACCAACTCAGACACCTTAATTGTTGCTTAAAGGACAGCACCATGCTAAGCGATAAAGCAAAGAGAGGAACTGCAGGAGTTTAAATTACTGTCATCTCCATACACTCGAGTCTGCCACTTAACTGAGGCAACAGAATAAGGGAAGCAGCACCAAGCTTCAGAATTTATACTTTGTGATAATTTTTTTCCTATTTTGTTTCCCTCTTCTGGCCTCTATTCAGCAAGAAAAGTGTAGGAGGAAGGGTGTATAGGATATATTAAAAGGTGTCAGACGAATCGCTATAATTCAACAAACATCATAACAATCTCACCTTCACATTGTTGGCTGGTACAGTTTAAGCTGAACTCCAGGCAAATATACAAAACACAAATGAATGCAGCTTTGAATTCATTATTTGATCCTTTAGGCTCCATGCACACTGGCTTAAAAATCGCTGCTACTACAGGAGTTTTGTGTTCTGCCCTTAGAAGCAGCTCAATGTTATCCTATGTGTCCATGCACATTACAACAATTACAGGCATATTTTAAGCTCAATGTTTAGAGGCAGGAAAACAAACCTTCTGGTTTGCCTTTCTGAATGGAGTTTTTTGATAAAAAAAAACCCACAAAAACTCTTCTAAACTCGCCTAAAGTCTGTACAAAAAATGCTCTACAGGTCATTCTCAAAAAATTAGCATATTGTGATAAAGTTCATTATTTTCTGTAATGTACTAATAAACATTAGACTTTTTATATATTTTAGATTCATTACACACAACTGAAGTAGTTCAAGCCTTTTTTTGTTTTAATATTGATGATTTTGGCATACAGCTCATGAAAACCCAAAATTCCCATCTCAAAAAATTAGCATATCATGAAAAGGTTCTCTAAACGAGCTCTTAACCTAATCATCTGAATCAACTAATTAACTCTAAACACCTGCAAAAGATTCCTGAGGCTTTTAAAAACTCCCAGCCTGGTTCATTACTCCAAACCGCAATCATGGGTAAGACTGCTGACCTGACTGCTGTCCAGACGGCCATCATTGACACCCTCAAGCAAGAGGGTAAGGCACAGAAAGAAATTTCTGAACGAATAGGCTGTTCCCAGAGTGCTGTATCAAGGCACCTCAGTGGGAAGTCTGTGGGAAGGAAAAAGTGTGGCAGAAATTGCTGCACAACAAGAAGAGGTGACCGGACCCTGAGGAAGATTGTGGAGAAGGACCGATTCCAGACCTTGGGGGACCTGCGGAAGCAGTGGACTGAGTCTGGAGTAGAAACATCCAGAGCCACCGTGTACAGGCGTGTGCAGGAAATGGGCTACAGGTGCCGCATTCCCCAGGTCAAGCCACTTTTGAACCAGAAACATCGGCAGAAGCGCCTGACCTGGGCTACAGAGAAGCAACACTGGACTGTTGCTCAGTGGTCCAAAGTACTTTTTTCGGATGAAAGCTAATTTTGCATGTCATTCGGTAATCAAGGTGCCAGAGTCTGGAGGAAGACTGGGGAGAGGGAAATGTCAAAATGCCTGAAGTCCAGTGTCAAGTACCCACAGTCAGTCATGGTCTGGGGTGCCATGTCAGCTGCTGGTGTTGGTCCACTGTGTTTTATCAAGGGCAGGGTGAATGCAGCTAGCTATCAGGAGATTTTGGAGCACTTCATGCTTCCATCTGCTGAAAAGCTTTATGGAGATGAAGATTTCATTTTTCAGCACGACCTGGCACCTGCTCACAGTGCCAAAACCACTGGTAAATGGTTTACTGACCATGGTATTACTGTGCTCAATTGGCCTGTCAACTCTTCTGACCTGAACCCCATAGAGAATCTGTGGGATATTGGGAAGAGAAAGTTGAGAGACGCAAGACCCAACACTCTGGATGAGCTTAAGGCCGCTACCGAAGCATCCTGGGCCTCCATAACACCTCAGCAGTGCCACAGGCTGATTGCCTCCATGCCACGCCGCATTGAAGCAGTCATTTCTGCCAAAGGATTCCCGACCAAGTATTGAGTGCATAACTGAACATAATTATTTGAAGGTTGACTTTTTTTTTTATTAAAAACACTTTTCTTTTATTGGTCGGATGAAATATGCTAATTTTTTGAGATAGGAATTTTGGGTTTTCATGAGCTGTATGCCAAAATCATCAATATTAAAACAAAAAAAAGGCTTGAACTACTTCAGTTGTGTGTAATGAATCTAAAATATATGAAAGTCTAATGTTTATCAGTACATTACAGAAAATAATGAACTTTATCACAATATGCACATTTTTTGAGAATGACCTGTATATGAGGGTTTTTTGCTGCCTGGGGAACTGGCGTTTTCTCAAACCCAGTGTGCATGGAGCTTTAATGTGTTATTTTTAATTGAAAGCAGTGTAAGTGTTTATAA
Source organism: Rana kukunoris (assembly GCA_029574335.1). Lineage (NCBI taxonomy): Eukaryota > Metazoa > Chordata > Amphibia > Anura > Ranidae > Rana > Rana kukunoris. The sequence continues at coordinate 602,256,621 of CM056049.1, forward strand.
ATTTACTTGGTGTCCATATCTTGCAGTCCATGTACAATGTCCATGTGCAATCCAATGAGGGAGGAGGAAGCAGGACAAGCATCTGTTCAAAAGATCTTCAACTTTGGAAAGTTGTTCTTTGGGGTTGGAGATCGCACTGGACTGACTCAATTGGTCACTGCTTATAGATGTGAGGAAATGTGGGCAGGTGGGAAAGATGTTCCCAGAATCAAGTGGTGGGCCCTGTTGGGGCCTAGGCTGCTGCCTCGGGGTACAGCCAAAGGGTTGATTCCACGTAGACTCAAGAAGAGTGAACAGAAGCATGCTTCCTTTAGAAGTTACAGCTGGCATTCGGATAAAATTCTGTACAATCTATGTGCTACAGGCAGACCCGATCAAGATTTTTCTCCAATAATATTCATCAGCAGCCCTGAGGAAGGGGGAATACTTGTTCCTCTGAAATGTGTTGGTTTTATATTATCGTTGCTACACTAAATATTTTTATTTTTTTTCAAACCATGCGCTCCTTTACATTTACTCTTCTCAACTTTGAAAAGGGATGAGACATTAAAAATATGTTGCAAAATCTGATTTGCACACCACATCCTGCTCTCTAATCCCTGTTTTGTAGAGTAGCCCAAAGGTGCTCTTCAAAAAGAGCTCTCATCAAAATGTTAACATTTTATCTAATCTCCCAGGGGACCAAGTGCATATAGCAGGCATTCTGATCGATGGCCCTATTGTGGATTTAAAGCACCTCTTTTTCCTGTTAATGCTTGCTACAGCTCCTACCCTGTCTGAAGCCCAATTTATGGCCTTCCTGTAGAGTAAGATACAGCAGACAGAAGCCTACTTCCTCTTCAAGCTGACTGCCATTATACTGGTATGAATGAACAATCATCTCTGCAGGGCTGTGTGATAGAGCTGCTGACTGCTAGTAAACACCAAGAACTCTATCACACAACCCCACAGTGATGTCTGTTTTTTTCATAATAGTAATAGATCAATTAGTGAAGTGGGGCTGTGTGATTTTTCTGCCAGGGCTGTGTTTACAAGCAGCCACAAATAGATCAAAGGGCCTCACAGCCCCACTCATCTGTTTTGCATGGTATTGCAGAGACCAATGCTGTCATTCAAAATTCTGTGGTAGGCAGAAAGCAGTGGGCAAACCATGCTGCAACATGCACTTGGTCCCCTGGGGGATTAAATTAAAGTTTACAAGTTTTTATAGGACTTATTCAAATCATACATATGTACCACCCTCTAGTGTGTGCTAGAAGTTGTTGTCAGTGTAGGAAAGTTTTAGCCAGGCCTGGGCTATGAATCTGGGTCAGGGTTTAGTGACTTTGGGCTGTATAACTCATCTGATAGCTCTCTCTGACACCTCCCCCTGGTCTAGAAGTTTATAGAAATTTCCAGAGCTGGAAGGTTGAAGTAAGAAGGAGCTGCCATGCATATTTATGAGGCCTCTGCCAATCCCCCCCAATGGGTCGGCAGCGGGCAGAGCATACATCATAGTAAGACATGGACCATGCCAGCAGGGGAGTCCAGTGGAAGATGGAGATGGAGTGCTGAGGGGGATGTCCCTTGAAGGTGCTCCCCCCTAGTTTGGGGGGATGACATCAGGCCTGGGGCTCAGTAGCTGGAAGATTCCGCCTAAAACTCATGGAGGAAATCCTTCCTGGAGGCACGAGTGCAAGAAGAGAGGACAGCAGGAGCAGGTCAGAACATCTGGGAGGTCTCCTTAAAACAGGGATGCCCAACCTTTTGAAGAGCGAGGGCCACTTAAGCGACTTGGTAACAGGTCGCGGGCCACAATGAGCGGAGCGGGTGAATGGCATGTCTGTGTCTGCTCTGCATATGCAGAGCAGACACAGACAAAGCCCACTATACTTTCTTCTTTTTTTTTTGGACCGGATTGGAGGTAGGACACAAGTCGGTTTATGTCTACCACTACTAAATGCAGTGTACCTTTTGGCTTTCCTGCACTTTGCAATAGACTTATATTATGTTTTGCAGGTTTGGTGCACTTTCAGAAAGCTCACCAAACTCTCAGGTAATAAGTGCACGGGCCACATCAGAGGTCTCCGCGGGCCACATGTGGCTTTCAGGCCACTGGTTGGGCACCTCTGCCTTAAAGTCAGCTGGATGGGCTGGTGAGTGTAGTCTGGAGGACTGGGGGGAGAAGTTAGCCTGGAGGGCTACAGAAAGGGGAAGCTGAAGCAGTGCCTAAAGAGTTGGTGCTTGGATCAGCGCCTTGAGGCGCTTTAGTTTGCATTTGTAGCGCTATACAAGTTACTCACTCACTCATCAGTAGTCACAGTTAGACTTGTGCAGACTGGAATATTTCGTTTCATTTTTTCGTTTTCATTTGGAAAATAAATTTATTTAGTTACTCCCGAAAATCGTTTTGATTTATTTCGTTTTTCGTCCGAAAATCCAATAATGCTTGGTTTCCGTTGAATGGTCAAACGAATATTCGACGGAACGTCGAATCTTTTTGGTTGCTGGTGACTAATCAAAGAATATTCGACGGAACGTCGAATCTTTACGTCTCATAAATTCAAATCTATTCTCTGTAATGTCGAATCTATTATTTCTATAGTGTCAAATCTTTTCCCTATAATGTCGAATCTCTCTATATCGAATTTATACTGCAACGAAAACGAAAAAATAGCATTTTTTATGTTGGATCTTTCGGTTTCCGTTTCTTGCACTTTCGTTATCGTTTGTTAAAACGATAACGAAAAAAACAGATTTTCGGACGAAAATGCATTCTAACGAAAACGAATGCACATGTCTAGTCACAGTAGTAATGTAAACTGGACACTGAAATGCTACTACACACCTAAGACACCTCGGGTTCCTGCCTGTAATGGGTTTTCTGCTTCACCTAATTAAGTGACTGTAGTGCAAGCAAGTGTGTGCTGGAGGAAAAAGAGGAGCTGTGCATATAGGATGTATATAGGAAGATTTTCCCTGAAATATTCTTGAAGTCAAATGGGCATCCCATAACCTCCCATCCCTATCCAAGTCACGGACTGTTCTTCGACTCAAGTGTGCCTGTGAGGATTAGGTGTGCCTGGCTGTGCAGGGTAGGGGGGATTCCAGTTACTTGCGGCTCCTTAGGGGGTGCGCTACACATATTTTTCCTTAGGCTCTACATAGTATAATAAAAACATTTATAAAATAGTTTTTCAATAAGCTGTTCATATTTACAAATCTATCCTTAAATAAAAAAAGCGAAAGCATTCCTAGCCTCAGATATTCTTTTTCGCAATAATACTCTCTGCAACTGTGGAAATGAGGAGTAGCAAGATCCCATAATGAGCTTGTGTTTAAATAATCCCATGTTTATAAAGTAAAAGTTTTCGGTAACCCAAAAATTCACCAAACATGCTGTCCTAACATGATGCCTGGTAAGTGAAATAAAGTTTTATTCTCCATTGAAGTCGCAATGTATTTACCATGGCTACAGCTGCTGCAATTTAATTTGCTCAGCTTGAGTTGGAAGCCATAATATGGTCAGTTTCCTACTTCTGTTTACAGTGCTGCGATTAAGCATCTAGCGCAGGTTTGTCTGACATATGCTGGCAATTTGGAATGCATCTGCTGCCGGAAAGGTACTGCCTGATAATATATACATTGCTCTGTTTATTTACAGACAGTGTGCTGCTCTGAATAAAGACATGCTAGCCCAGTAAGGATGGAAATGAACTCTTTACTAAACAAAATGTCAGCCAATTCCACAATGTGCAAGCAGAAGCAAAGAAAAATGTTCTTCTGTATCTCTTGGTTTAGGGAGCTGTTACAGATTTTTTCTTTTTTTTTTTCTTGGCTACGGTTTTTACAATATCCAGCCTAAAATATGCTGCCTAATCCTCTGTGACATTAGAGCGTTACTACACCCAGTTACTGACTTGCTTTATTGTTCAAGACAAAACATCTTCTGAGTCTTGAAATGTTTAAAAAATGTAGGCCAAGGAAAGACATTTGTAGCTGCTGTTGTTCAGAACATGTGCTGTGAAGGCTCAATATACGTTTCCACGCTCGGAACAAAAACCTAACAAAGAACATTTATTTTATTTCTTATGTATTCTTCATTCTTTTCCATTAAAGAGGAACTCCAGGAAAGGCTATTCATAGCTTAACTGCCCCTTTAACCACTTCAGCCCCGGACCATTTGGCTGGCCAAAGACCAGGCCACTTTTTGAGATTCAAACAAAATTGACGGCCTTTTTTCCCCACAAATAGAGCTTTATTTTGGTGGTATTTGATCACCTTTGCGGTTTTTATTTTTTGCGCTATAAACATAAATAGAGCGACAATTTCGAAAAAAATATATATATTTTTAACTTTTTGCTATAATAAATATCCCCAAAAAATATATAAAAAAACATATTTTTTCCTCAGTTCAGGCTGATACATATTTTTCTACATATTTTTGGTAAAATAAATCGCAATAAGCGTTTATTGATTGGTTTGCACAAAAGTTATAGCGTTTACAAAATAGGGGATAGTTTATGGCATTTAAAAAAAAAAAAGTTTTAACTAGCAATATCGGCGATCAGCGATTTTTATCATGACTGCGACATTATGGTAGACACATTGGACACTTTTGACACCATTTTGGGACCATTGTCATTTTTACAGCCAACAGTGCTATAAAAATGCACTGATTACTGTAAAAAATACACTGGCAGTGAAGGGGTTAACCTGTAGGGGGTGCTGAAGGGGTTAAATGTGACCTAGGTAGTGCTTCTAACTGTTAGGGGGCGTGGCTTGCCGTGACACGTCACTGATCGATGTTCCCGATGACAGGGAACAGACGATCAGTGACATGCCACTAGGAAGAACGGGGAGATGTTGTGTTTACACTGACATCTTCCTGTTCTTCAGCTCTGTGACCCGATCACAGGACACCAGCGGACATCAAGTTCGCGGGTCCCGCGGGCACGGTCACAAATTTTGCAACAGGGTCGTGAGCGCGCCACTGGCAGCGCTAACGCGACCACACAGCCGGCACATTAAAGGGGATGTATATATAGGCCCATTTGTCAAGCCATGGTATTCTGTTGACGTAAATAGGCGTGCGGCGGTCATTAAGCGGATAACAAAGCTCACCTGCAATTTCAGAGAAACAGCATGTACAAACACTTAGGGGCGCAATTGCCATCAAAATTAAATGTTATGGGCTATTTTCTCTCCCCGTTTGATGTTCTTCATTGATAGGAATAGCACAAATCAGGATAATACTGCAATATTACCATTGGGTGGAACATAGGAAATAAATACTTATTTACTATAATCTTCACCTAAATCTAGTGGCGGAAGGAGCTAGGAGCCCCCAGAGGAACCCCAGAAGGAGAGGATTGGGGCTGCTCTGTGAAAAAACATTGCACAGAGCAGGTAAATATAACATGTTTGTTATTTCTATATTTTTTTTATGAAACTCTACAAACACTTTTATACAAATGGAAATCAAAAAGTATTTATTTTTTTACATATTTGCCCGGGGGCTCCTAGTGAAAAAAAATATGTATTGTCTTTAAAGGCATGTAGATCGTTTTTTTGTTACAAGTATTTATATGGTGCCCACAATTTACACAGCACTTTGCATACTGTACTTTCACATCAGCCTCTTCCCTCAAGGAACTTATAGTCTAAGGTCCCTATCTCACATGCACTAGAGCCAATTAACATACTAGCATGTCTAGAACGTGGGAGAAAATCTGAAGAAGCGCAACAGAACATGCAGGCTATATGAACTAAAGCCTCGTACACACGACCGGTTTTACTGGCAGGAGAGCATTTGGCTGAGAATCCCGGCCGTGTGTATGCTCTCTAGCAGGTTTCCCGTCAGGAAAACAGCCGGGAATCCCGGCAGGAAAATAGAGTGTACTTACCTGAGTGTAGAAAAACTGTGCATTCTCAATAACACTTCGACGCATGCATAGCATACAAAGTTAATGTGGGGTGTAGCAAGATGATGGCGACGGATTCGAATGTGACGAGACGCCGGCTCGTCGATGACGTCACCGCATTCTTGTCATTCAAAAGAACGGCAGTTCTTTTGAGTGGCCATCTGTATACACGGCTTTGCAAGGCAAGCTTGCCAGGAATCCTGTCAGGAAAACCGACTTTTTTTTCTGATGGGATTCCCGGCTGTGTGTACCAACAAGGATTTGAAGAAGGTACCTCAGTGCTGCAAGAAAGTAGTGCTAACCACTAAGCCAGTGTGCTGCCAAGTTATACAAATGTTTGTGTTTTCTAGAAAACCTTGGTGTGCATCATTGATAATTGGTGGTGAATTTCAGTTAGCTGCAGGGTTTGTAGTAATTCAACTTTATTTTATCATGCAGCTAGCATGCCTGGATTTGTCAACAGGTACCAGGGTGCAATACATTACATGGTCCTTTGTGCTGTGCTGAGTCATACAGCCTGTGTACTCTGAAAACATCGCTAACCATATAGCTTCATGAAATGTTAGAACAGTAGCAGTAGCAGATCTGCACGACTACCTGTCAGTGTAATCCATCCACTCAGATATTAATGGGCACCTCTCAGAGCTAGTAAATAGGCATGGCCATGGTGGCTTTCATACTGCTATATGAAGTCTGTGTTTTGTAAAATGTAAATTCACCTCTGTAATGTTAAATCATTATACTATGGGCCAGATTCAGGTAGAGTTAGGCTGAAGTATCTGTGATACTCCAGCCTAACTGTCACTTTAAGCCGGCGTTTCTGTTTTCTGTAACCAGAAAACAAGAAACGCCGGGTTGGTGTTCCGATGCGATCGGCGTAATTGAATTTCGCCATCGCATCACAAATTTAATTTAAAAATGGTGCCGGGGGCGTTCCCACTGATGTACGCTGAAAAAATATGTTAATCAGCGGGAATCGGCAATTCACGATCGTTTTCGGGCGCGACGCAGTGACTTTCCGACATTTCTGTAAGCGATACGTGACATAAAGATAAAGCAGCCCCCTAGTGGAGTATCCTATGTTAAGTATAGCCGTCGTCATCGCGTCTGAAAAAAAACATTTTGCGTCGCTTGCGTAAAACGTTCATGAATGGGGATGTGACGTCATTGACGTTCACTGACAGAATTTGGAGCATGCGCACTGGGATGTATTGACACTCGACGCATGCGCAGTACGTTCGCCGCGGGATCGCGCTTATTTTAAATAATACACGCCCCGTACCCGCCCAATTTGAATTCCGCCGGCTCATTTGCGATGCGCTGCCGCAACTTTAGGAGCAAGTGCTTCATGAATAACAGCACTTGCTCCTAAAATTTCGGCAGAGTAACGTAAATAAAAAGCGTTACTCCAGAGCAAAGATGCTCCCATCTACCTGAATCTGGCCCTATGTCTTTCTTATAGAAATTGGTGCAGGCATACTTAAAAACTTAAAAATAAAATGTACACTAGGGTATTTGCATAAACCTACAAACACACAGACATTGAATGTACATCTGGTATTCCTAGCTGCATTCCTGTTCTCTCCCTGACATTCAACACTTTCCCTGCCAGAGCAATTGAACAGCAGTTTAAATGAACCATACTAAAGCATCTGGCCTTGTTTGATGCTGCAGTGCATATTCACCTACTGCTTGTGTCTATTTAGCCATTCTCAGCCATGCTGGAAAAATGGATATGCAGAAAGGAAGATAGACTATAAAAAGTGCTTGTACTATACCACTCTTTAAGAGGTGACACCGACTACACACTTGGGAGCAAGTCACATAGGAAAAAGGTTAGCTTGCATTTTAGATCAGTTTGAGAGCAATCAATTTTCAAAACACTTAAAGTGGAATTTTACCCATAACAACTTAATGTTCTTTAGCAAGGAACATACATTCCACATTAATAATTATGCTACCAAAATGAGTGTGTGCTGTAAATTGCCTCCAGCAGTGTTCCTGTTTCTTTTCCTTCTGAAGGCCGCCATTTTGAAGAAACATCAACAAACTACCTAGCGCCCTGGTAGATCATTAACAACAAAAAAGACAGCTGCAAAAGGCTGTTGATACTTGTAGTTATGTCATTCACAGAACTGTCACTACAGGCAGCAGTTTGGGGAGACACTGCAGCACTGGGAACATATTACATGTTCCACCCTAAAAACAAGTGGAAAATGTAGCCTGTTCCCAAAGATGAATTTATCCTTTAAGCAACTGCCTCTAATATGGGCAGTGTTATTAAATATCAGTGCCCTGCTAGATTTGGGCCAACGCGGCTAGAGTAAAAAGAGGAACTACGCTCCCCAGGGACAGTGAATTTGTCATAGGCAAAGGTTCCCATGTGAGAAGGGAGAGATTAGGGACATCACTGTACGCTCTGCTTTTTACCAGTCTCTGGGATTACTTCTTAGGACCAGTACAGCTTCCTCAATTTCTGCTTGTGAAGTCCAAACTGCCAGTTAGCCACAACTCTTGGAGATGCTGACTTGTTAATGTAGGCTTGTTAATGTAGGCTTGTGGTGCTGAAGATATACCATTGTACTAACAGCATTACTGTCACTTCTACTATCGGAATTACTGCACCTGTACTATCAGTATTATTGAGTTTGCTACTTCAAGAGTGCCTGGAACTGTTACTGCAAGTGTTCTGCCACAGTCACTACATCCCTATTACTCATTTTTCTGGACTTTGTGTATTGTTTCTCTAACTTGGGTACCAACCTCCTGGCATTGCCCACAGTTAGAGGAAGTCCTTTCCAGGACATCAGTTACATACTTGCAAGCTTCTCTTCACTTGATCATCAGAATCATGTGTTGCCCCTACGTTATTTAATAAGCAATCACCCAAAAGCCAGCAACAGCAAAAAAATGAGATCATCAGGAGAACGTAAAGATCCTACCCTTCCAAAATGAAATTTCCGTTATAGTCTGAAGGGCTGATTAACATGTTGGATTTCTTTATTGTTTGGAGGCCCCAATGGACAGAATTTCCCATTATACTCAATTTGGAGTTGTGAGTGATCCTGTTTCCTTTGGCTTCCCCATTTATTCTGTTACAAACTTATTACATATAATATAAATACAAAATTGAACAATGATGCCTTGTACACACGACCGTTTTTCACAACAAGAAAACTGACATTTTTTTATGTTGATTGTGAAAACTGGTCGTGTGTATGCTCCCTAGCAGTTTTCTCGACAAAAAAACTGCCCACAAAAAAATCTCGTTGTGTTTCCCGTCAGTCCGAAAAACGGTCGTGTGCATGCTTTTCCGAGGGGAAAAAACGCACATGCTCAGAATCAAGTATGAGATGGGAGCGCCCGTTCTGGTAAAACTAGCGTTCAGAATGGATATAGCACATTCGTCGCGCAGTAAATTATTGCATCGTTTAATACAGCGCATGAAAAGCGCAAATCGTCTCTCACCAAATTTTTACTAACACAAGGATCAGCAAAAGCAGCCCAAAGGGTGGTGCCATTTGAAAGGAACTACTCCTTTATAGTCCTGTCGTACATGTTGTACGTCACCGTGCTTTGGTTGGATGTTTTTTTGCAAGTCAGTCTGTAGAGGAATCACGTCTGGAAAAATTACGGCTTTTTGAACGTCAGAAAAAACGATGGTGTGTACGCGGCATAAGAACAGGATCCTCTCATAAAGGATGTAGGACATGGGATAACCCAAAGATTTCACCATATGTCCCAACATTTTTAGGTGGCTTAATTGTCTGGCTTCTAACAAAAACTAAACTATAAGTATCAAATACGTTGACTAATTCTGAAGTAACATTCTCAGGTCAAAATAAAATAATTATTTTGACTGTGCTAAATAAAGTTGAGCTGAATTCCAGAACACGCATATCTGAGCACCTATAAAAGTGTCTGAAGGAAGTCAACAGCCAACCAGACTCTCCCGCTAGTTCCCTTATATTGCAGTAGTAAAGGGGAGCAGAACAGTTTCGGGGTGCAACAGGAACTGCTATTTTTTTTGCGACGCTGACAGAAAATATCAGACATCCTATTTGATGGAGACTGGAAAGCAGAGACACATTATAACAAGTTTAATTGTAGATCCAATAATAGAATCAGCTTACGTTATACTTATTTCATTGATTGGCAACCTTCCTGTTGGGTATATATGAATCATACTAAAGAGTGTGTTTGGCTGTGTTCCAAATCTGAAAAGTGAAAACATGTTGTACTCCTTATTCACAGCCATCATTAAGCCTTGGGGCAACCACATAAAATATTGTCATCATTCAATATGAGAGCATACAATGCACAAAAAATTGAGTAGGTAGGATTAAGATAAATATAGATAAGCTCAGTTCCATCATAAGACATTAACTATAAATGTGAAAGTTGTTTGGCTGCATGAGCTACTACAGTGAAAACCCTGTCAAATTGGGTGCAGTATTAATGAATGCTTATTATGTAGCTTTGTCTACTCTATTACCTCATTCTGTATTATGTGACAAGTCATCAATCTGGGAAATATTATCAAAATTAGCAGGGAACTCCAATCAAGTTAAAAAACAAATTCCAGGAAAGCAATACAGCAGAACTTGATATATCTGCATTAATGGTGAGAGCTGCAGGGGTTCTTCTAAACAATCACAATAAAAAATGAACCATCATTATTATTAAGAAAACAACCCCCCTCCTTCCCAAAAAAAAACCACATATGTACACAATTTTTTTTTTTCACAAAGTACACAATTATTCACATAGCTTTCTAAATACTTAATTGTGTGTTGTTTTTTTCTGGTTAGTAAGAAGTACTGGAATCTTTCCAATTAAATCGCAGGTTACATACAAATAGTCAGCTCCTCTGTTCTCTATGCCGTCAAAAACGATAGGTCTGTGCTCAGCTTTACTTTTTGGTTTGTCTTTATTTTTTTATTTTTATGTTTTATTATATATCTTTATTAGTTTTCCATATAAACACATTATTATAACTTTAGTCCATAACATATCAAAAAGATAACTATTTGTCTTTATTTAATTACATTACAATGAAGATGTATTGTGTTGATATTTTAGAAACTATGGGCCAGATTCAGGTAGATGGGCGAATCTTTATGTTGGAGTAGCGTTTCTCATTTACGTTACTCCGCCGAAACTTTAGGAGCAAGTACTGTTATTCACATAGCACTTGCTCCTAAAGTTGCGGCGGCGTAGCGAAAATGAGCCGGCGGAATTCAAATTGGGCGGGTAGGGGGCGTGTATTATTATAACTAGGCGCGATCCCGCGGCGAACGTACTGCGCATGCGTCGACTGTCAGTGCGCATGCTCCAAATTCTTTCAGGGAACGTCAATTACGTCAATCCCCATTCATGGACGTTTTACGCAAACGACTCAAATTTTTTTCGACGCGATGACGACGGCCATACTTAACATAGGATACTCCACTAGGGGGCTGCTTTATCTTTACGCCGCGTATCTCTTACGGAAACGTCGGAAAGTCACTGCGTCGGGCCCGAATACGAACGTGAATTGCCGATTCTCGCTGATTAACATATTCTCGGCGTTAATCAGCGGGAACGCCCCCAGCGCCATTTTTAAAATTGTAGTTCCGATATGACGGCGTAATACAATTACGCCGCTCGTATAGGAACTCCAACCCGGCGTTTCTTGTTTTCTGACTACAGAAAACAGAAACACCGGCTCAAAGTGAGAGTTAGGCTAGAGTATCACTGATACTCCAGCCTAACTCTACCTGAATCTGGCCCAATATTGGTTTGGAATCATTATTTTTTAAAGTCCTTTTTCTGTATCTTTATTATTTTTTTAAAGACTTTACATCTCGCTCCATATAAGTTTTTTACTAAACGTTCTGTATTTTTTAAAGCAAACACACCCACTTTTAGCGTGTCTCTCTGTAAATGAAACCCATGGAGCTGTATACAGCAGGAAGAGAAAGTTCAACTCATGCAACAGTGTATGCAATTTGAGTCTCAGTTATTTATTTTTCACCAAAGCAGTAAAGTTTAGCTTAGTAAACAGGCTAAAAGGAGCACAACTATTTTGTCAGTTGTCTGGAAACAGTATTCATGAACAAATAATGTATAAATATCTTTAGATTTACTTTTTTTTTTTTTAAGAGTAGAATATATATAGATATATATTTCAAAGACAAGCGTAGTATAGAAAGTAATTTTTAATAGGTAACTTGTCATAAGAGCAATATGTAGACTTCCATCACTGAACTCTCACAATGAAAAATACTAGCTGCCCATCTGTCATGATGAGGCAATGTCCTCAAATTCCTGGAGCCAAAAATAATATAGCCCTAAGGAATTCTGACTGGTGTGTCAATAGAAATCAAACATTGCCATCTGATAATGCTAGTTGCCTGGCTATCAGCAATAGCTTCCCACATAATTATCTTGCAACAGGTGTACTTTACTACTTTTTGATTGAATATACAACTACATTTTTTTAAATAAAATAGCAGGTAACCAAGAAGAGTAAATGTGGAAGCTGTACTTGAATTTATTTGTTTAATTGGTGCTTCCCCTGCCACCTCCTTAGCTGTCAGAAAGACAAAGTGGACAAGCCATCTGTGAGATATCTTTCCTTCAACAAAATCTGTCATAAATCCACCGTAAGTATTTAGTCCAGTGGTATGAAGTGATTACAAAGGCAAGAAAAAAAATATGCACACTTTTTTGACCAAGCAGCCAAGGAACGTCCATGTATAATCAATATTCCTTTTTGATTTGTCGGTAAATTCAGCAAAGTACAAATCACTTCATATAGCAGCTTTTATTAGATGCTCTAATTCAACGTGTTACTAGCTGTAGGGTTTACCTTGTTTTCTAGCATTTTTTTTTCTCCACTTGTATATAAAACACATTGTTCTAGCATTAACATTCCGCGTGGTAGGGCTCCATCAAATAGGTGTGTTGCCAGAAACCCACAAAAAAACAGGTGTTGCAGCTTGGCACCATGATACTCGTATTCCTTCTTCGCTAAAGGCATTTGGCTGCGCCAACTGCATCATAAAATAACTTCTGTCTCCAGGGAATAAGAGATTGCTCACTGAAGAAATGGAGGGGAATGGACAAATACTGTATAGAGAAAGTCTGTGACTACTAAGTGCATGTCACCTACATAGGATGGAGGTGAAATCTGAAACATAATCAGAAGCATCACCTAACTTCAATAGGCAACAAGTGTTCCTAAAATGCCAAACAACGTAAGCATAACCCTACTTGAATAAACAGCAGGTACTCTTAAAATGCTGAGCAATTTCAAGCAGAATTCCTTTTCATTTTGCTTTTTCCTATATGCCAGGGGCAATAATATTAAGCCAAAACTTTTATGCTAGCGAGGAAGGGTAGAACTTTTGTCCTGTTTTACATGCTGTCTGTGTCCCCATTTAGTATTTACTTTTGATTCCCTTTCTGTCTGACACTAAAGTCAACACACACAAAAAAATATATTCCGAGATTCTAAACTTTCCTTATTACTCATTTCATTTAAATCGGCTACCATATCGCAAGTCCAAATCGCAAGTCATTGAACAGGTGTAAATCCAGCCTAAAGGTTGTCAGAGTACCTGTGCCCATCAAATGATTTTATACTTAACCCCTTCCTTACCGGGCCATAGGGATTTGACGGCCGCAGCAACCCCTCGCCGATGAGAGTGGACGTCACAAGAAGTCCTTTGTTCTCGGCGTTCTAGGGCGCACGCGCCTGCACCCGCAGCACCACTCGCGATCCCGCGCGTGTGCCCGATGGCCGCGATTGCCGTCGGGCACCCGCGATTACCTCTTATCACGGCAGGAGTGTGGATCTGTGTGTGTAAACATACAGATCCACCTCCTGTCAGCGGTGAGGAGACTGGTGTGTGTTCCCAGTACAGAGGAACACACATCGGTCTCCTCCCCCTGTGAGTCCCCCTCCCCCTACAGTTAGAACATACTTTAGGGAACATTTTAACCCCTTCAGCTCCCCCTAGTGTTAAACCCTTTCCTGCCAGTCACATTTACACAGTAATCAGTGCAGTTTTATAGCACTAATCGCTGTATAAATGTGAATGGCCCCAAAAACGTGTCAAAAGTGTCCGATATGTCTGCCGCAATGTCACGGTCACAAAAAAAAACCGCAGATCGCCGACATTACAAGTAAAAAAAATTAAATAAAAATGCCATAAATCTATTACCTATTTTGTAGACGCTATAACTTTTGCGCAAACCAATCAATATACGATTATTGCGTTTTTTTTTTACCGAAAATACGTAGAAGAATACGTATCGGTCTAAACTGAGGAAAAAAAATGTTTTTTTTTTTTTTTAAATTGTGATATGTATTAAATAAAAAAGTAAAAAATATTGGGCCAGATTCTCAGCGGCGCTACGCCTGCGTAAATGGATATGCGCGGCGTAATTGTAAATGTGCGCCTGCGTATCGATGCGCGGTAAACACAGAACCACATACGCGAGAAAAAAAATTTCGTCTGGGCGGCAAAAATGCTTTAAGCTAGAGCGGCGTAGGCGCATAGTTACGCATCGAAAATATTCAGTTCCCATTGAATTAGCATGCAAATATGCAAATGAGGGAGATGCGCGGATTCCCGAAACTACGCGCGTTCGGCGTTGGCTACTCGTGGTGCGTGTAACTCGAAAGCCTTGAGTAAACATACCCCTCATAAAAGCAAGGGTAACTTTGCTCAAGACCGTGTGCAAGTCAGCTGGAGAGCAACTACAGCAGCACCATAACGGACGAGCTGAGCAATCACACTTACTGGACAACACATTCGTATGCCAACATGCCAGGGGCAGCCATGGTCTTATCACTACTAATGTATGCAGAGGAAGAGGAGCATAGAAGGAGGAGTAGGAGGAGGGGGGCACGTGAGAAGATCTACCGAGCGCGCATGAGGCTCTTTGGTATGGGTGATGAGGAGGTGTATCGCATCTTCAGATTCAGCCCTGCTGCCATCCTGGAACTAACCACAACCCTGCAGGATGACATCACCAGCCCAACACACCGCTCACATGCACTGCAGCCACTGGTGAAGGTACTGGCAACACTCCATTTCCTGGCCAGTGGATCATTCCAGCGTACAAGTGGAGTGGTGGCTGGGATGTCACAAACCAGCATAAGCAGATGTCTGCACCAGGTTGTCCCCGCAATCCTCAGACGCATGTCCCACCACATCATCAGACCCACCACTGAGCACCTGCGGCAGAAGGCAATGACAGATTTCTACAGAATTGACAGATTCCCACGCACCATCGGGGCCATTGATTGCACACATGTGGCACTCCAGCCCCCCAGTGCCACAGAGCACATATACCGCAATCGGAAGCATTGGCACTCCATCAACGTACAGGTGATAGCCAATGCCAAATACCTCATATGGCACGTCCGTGCCAAAGACCCCGGGTCCAGCCATGACAGCTACATATACCGTCAAAGCAACATCCCAGAAGATTTTGAGCAGGACATGTATGGGGACAGCTGGCTGGTTGGTGAGTGACATGGGTGGCAGGCATGACTGTCCCCCCCCATGATGCTTACATCACAAGGGGCACATGCATGACTAACATCCTCCTGTCTTTTCCCTTCCAGGCATATGTACTTGGACCCCATCTCATGACTCCTTTCCGGAACCCCCAAACCAGAGGAGAGAGAAGATACAATGAAGCACACATCAAAACTCGTGCAGATAACTTCTCCCCAACGGCCGAGGGTGACACCCCTTACTGGCAGGAGTGCCACCCCCACATTCACACACCATTCATACTGCACCGTGTGCAGTATCCAAAAAAAAAAAAGCTCTTATCCAGAGCATAATTAAAAAAAAAAAAAGCTCTTATCCAGAGCATAATATAAAATAAAAAAAAGCTCTTATCCAGAGCATAATATAAAAAATAAAAAAGCTCTTAACCAGAGCATAATATAAAAAATAAAAAAGCTCTTAACCAGAGCAAAATAATAAGAAATCAAAAAATTAATGGGCCTGGCGGGGGCTCCGCCTGGTGCCACGGCTCCTGCCCCTCACTTGCCTGGGGGCAGCCACAGGTGGGGGGGGGGGTAGCAGGTGGAGGAGGAGCATCCCCACGTCCCTCCCTGGCTGCCTGCATGCCCTCCAGGGCAACCGCTATGCGGGTCTGCACAGCAGTCTGCTCCTCGACAGCAAGGCCGGAGGTGTTCGGAGGTGTTCGCCTGCAGCTCCCCCAGGCTGGTCAGCGTTGCTGTGCTGTTGACAGCAAGATCTTGGATGGCATCTGTAATGTGTCCCGAGGATGCCAGGCTGTTGGCCAGGCGCCTCATCTCCTTCACGACCTCTGACAGGTGCCGATTTTGCTGGTCCTGCTGTCTGGCCAGCTGTTCCGGCAGGACCTTGGGAACACCCCTGGTCTTGCACGTTGCCTTCCGGGGAGTGGCAGGGGACCGGGCATAAGGGGAGGATGTTGAGGGGCCGGAGATGAGGGGGGGGAAACAGAGGGACTGGAGAGGTTGGGGGGGGACACTGAGGGGTTCTCTAAAGATGGGGGGATAGCCTGGGCTGGTCCGGCCAACCCATCATCCTCCTCCACAACAACATACAGGTCCTGGTCCTGGACTACGCCATCCTCCTCAACCACCTCCTCCGTTGAGGTGTGCCCACTTCCCTCCAAGTCCTGTTCCAGGGGGGCAGCCAGAGTGACTGGATCTTCGGGGGATGGATCCTGACGGGCCCTGGCATCAACAGATGGCCCCGCTCCCTCCTGCACATCTGTGGATGACACAAAAGATGCCCATGTTGGTGGACCCACACACTTGGCACATGTTCCCTTCCACCCCCATACATGTACACAACAGATAGAATATAAAACACACTTACCTGTCCTCAGGGCTGGCTTTTAGGACTCATAGCCCCCAACTCCCTCAACCTGCTCCGTCTGCAGGCAGCGGGCAACCACCTTCTCCTCCTCAGTCAGGCGGACGTTGCAGGGTGGGCCCCCTCCAGTGCCCCTGGCATGCCGAGCTATGAAAGCCAGCTTGCCCTTCACGAGACGCCGCTGGTCATTCATTTTCTTTTGAATGTCCTGCGGTGTCCGGACCTCATGAGAGAGGGCATTGACCTGGCACGCGACCTTCATTAAGATCTGATCCCTCCGGGACTTGCTGGTCCGGGCACTGTCAGCACCATGGAGCCGCGAGTCATATTTCTCCATTGCCCTCACGACAATGGCCCTCTCCTCTGGGGAGACATTTTTCTTCCTCCTCTCCTTAACAGCAGTTGTCATCTTGTCCAGCACAAACTTTGGCCATCACTATCAAAAAAATGGGAGACGTTTGCGCTGCACGGGCGCATTATATACCCTGCGCCGGCGAATCGTAGGGAGGCTTTGCGCATGCGCAGAAGGCATCCACGTTACGGCGTGGGTCAACCACGTCATGGCGCAGGTCATCCACGTCACGGCGCATGCTCCGTTCGTCCCGGCCTGCATTTGCATGGGGTCACGCTTCATTACAATGCAACACGCCCACTTCCCTCCTACTTTGGAGTTGCGCCGGATTACGCCGATGATTTTACGCGACACAGGCGCATCTTGGAGCGCATTTACTTAGGGAATACGGTACTTGCCACTCCGTGTTACGTCGGCGTAGTGCATCTGAGATGCACAGCGCCTGCATAATTAGGCGCGCATCTACGAGAATCTGGCCCATTGTGTTTTTTTTTTAAATTGTCACTCTTTTGTTTATAGCGCAAAAAATAAAAACATCAGCGATGATCAAATACCACTAAAAGAAAGCTCTATTTGTGTGGGGAAAAAAACATAATGATTTAATTTGGGTACAGTGTTGCATGACCGCACAATTGTCATTCAAAGTGCAACAGCGCTGAAAACTAAAAATTGGTCTGGGCAAGAAGGGGGTGAAAATGCCCTGTATGGAAGGAATGAATTCCCTGTACAGAAATGTATTTTGTGATAATGCTGTTAGTCACTGACTGTAGTAGTGGTTTTAAATGTTTTTTTTTTTTTTTTCAATGAATTTCAATTATTGAAAATATTCTATAACCTAGAATTAAAAGCATCAGGGAAGTTTAACCAATCATTATTTTGAGAAATAATTCTGTATGGTTTGTATAACTTGGGGAACTAAATGAGTTTTGTCCTTTAGCTACATTTGTTTAGCTAGTCCCTTATTCCATTTCAAAAAGTGAAGCCTCGTCCACACGGCCGGTTTACTCGGCAAAAACCAGCAAGAAAACTGCTTCTTGCCGAGATTACCGTTCGTGTGTACGAGGCTTTCAGGTTTCTCGTCAGGAAATCTGGCCAGAACCTGCTCTCTTTTTTCTCGTCGAGATTCGTGTCGGCCTGTTTCCCGACGAGAAACCCGAGAGTGTGTATACTTACCTGTCACCGTGGAAACCCGCTCATGCTCGAAATAACTTGAACCAAGATGGCGCGACGGCATCGAATGTGATGAGCGCATGCTCATCGTACGCGATGACATCACCACAGTTCTTTTGAAACGAAAGTCTGTACACTCGGGCAGCAAGAGTTTCTTGCCAAGAATCCCATCGTTTTCCCTGACGAGATTCTCAGTCGTGTGTATGAGGCTTAAGAGTGCGTGGGGGGTGTGATTTTTTTTTATTGTACCTTGATGTTCAGAGACTCTGTGATCACCAAACATCTCTGCATACACAAAATATGACATGCAGAACTTTCATAATGTTTGCATGAGGGTAACAGGAGCAGAAATAAAGATACAGCTGCTCTATAGTTTTTCATCACATTTCCAATACTAATGCCCTGTACACACGACCGGTTTACCTGACATGCTAAAACCCAACGTTTTTCCCGACGTGATTATTCTCAAGCCTGCCTTGCATACATACATTCAGTCAAAAAAACGCTCAACCAAAGCGCAGTGACGTCCAACACATACAACGGCACTATAAAGGGGATATGCTTTTGCTGATCCTTGTGTTAGTAAAAGTTTGGTGAGAGACGATTCACGCTTTTTAGCCTTGTGTTTTTCAGTCCGTTACAGCGTGACGAATGTGCTATCTCCATTACAAGCACTAGTTTTACCAGAACGAGCGCTCCCATCTCATACTTGATTCTGAGAATGCACAGTTTTTTTCCCCTCGGAAAAGCATACAAACAAGTGGTTTTCGCGACAGGAAAAAATAGAGCAGGTTCTAATTTTTTGCGGGCAGTTTTCTCATCGGGAAAACTGCTATGAAGCATACGCACGACCGGTTTTCCCGAGCAATCTAAAAAATGGCAGTTTTCTCATTGGGAAAACCGGTCGCGTGTACAAGGCATAAGACCCAGGACTGGGACAATGTCCTACTGTTACCATCCCCACCTCTCTTTGTCTGCAAACACAGCATAAAGCAGACACGTGTATATATATACTGTATATATATATATATATATATATATATATATATATATATATATATATAATTTTTTTAATCTTCATTGTTTTACTGTCCTATCAGAGACTGCAAAATCCAACACTATTTTCATGATTAAGTCAAGAAAAAGCCAACCTGCTGAATCAAACATATTGTTATCTATATACCAAATGGAAGATTAGTGGCTGAGGCTGAAAGGAACCCATTCTGAGCAAGGAGACCTGGAGTTAGTTATAAGCTACACCTTCAAGTATCTCTTTATGTGGAGCTAAATAAGTTATTAATATTTGATATGTCTAGTGCTAGCTGCTTTAAAATCTGAATAATAATTGCATTTGCACGCACAAAGTAACGCATTTCTGCAGATTGCATCTGTGTTTTATATTTAAACATAATTAAGCTTATCTCAAAAGAAGCATTTTAAAGCCATCATTTGTAGAGAAAAGGAATAACGACTAACGAACTAAATTCAGCTATTTTACTTGAGAATTCAATTAAGAATACTGGAATATAATAAATTGCAAAAAATATAAAAGGAAAACTACAATGGATTTTGAGTGAGAATGCATTCTGTCTCATATATGGAGTTTACACAAGAGTAATCTTAGATGTTCCTATGTTTACTTGCCTGCTGTTCCATATTGGTTTCTGCAATTCCAATGTAGTTAAAGAGTCCTACTACTGGTAAAATTCTCTATCTGCAACACTAAAGGGCAGTTGAGCATACAGATGAGTGAACACAGCCTCATCATATTTACTAAGCTCAATTCACAATCACTCTTCATAGTATACATTTTCTATAGTGAGTGAGCAGAAACCTCTATTGCCTTGCCTTAATAACTTATCCCCTCTTTTCCAGAACTAGCCTATGACTCAGATCTTGTCAAACTGAAAACAATAAATTCTCTATGAAGTCAACTATAGATATGAGATGCTATGATTTTTGGACAGACCGGGCACAGTTTTCACATTTATGGCTGACACTTATTGGAGGAAATTATCAAATAAGTCAGAAACATAATACAAAGGCTATTAGGATAATCTGCTGTCAAAGGTGTGAGGGAGTGTCTCCCCCTCTCTCTCTCTCTCTATATATATATATATAGATATAGATATCTATATATATATATATATATATATATATATATATAGATATATACATCTATCTATATATGTATATATATATATATATATATATATATATATATATATATATATATGAAAGTGCTTATGTGACAGTCATGTATTATTATAGGTGCAAAAGATTGTCTGTCTTATGATGTTTCCCCACATGACTTAATTATCTGACATCCTTAACAGACACAAACCTCACATTTAAAGTCAGGTGTATCCATATTAATGGCCCACCCTGTACTTTTCTAGTACTTTTAAGCCCTTTCAAAATCTACAAATTCCTATTTCGACTTCCTGTTATAGGGTGGCTATGTTTGTTCCCATGGTCCTAATGTGTGTTTGAACCTAGACACCTTCTCCTGTTGCCTCCTGAGATAGGCTAGGGACTATGGACTATGAACTATAGCATATGTAATGTCTATAGAGTAGTACACATGACCTCAACTAATATGCACTGTTTTTTCCAAAGAAACAGAAGAAAGGGGGGGGGTTCCCCTTGCAATTTACATAGATCACCCAATGGGGAATGTATATTTTCAACAAAAGCGGAACTACTCTTTAAGCTGATATCCGATTGGTTGCTATGGGTTTCTCTACTTTGCACACCCGTAGGCCTCGTACACACGACCGAGGAACTCGACAAAATCCATCAAGAAACTTAGTGGCAGAGCTTTTCTGCCAAGGAAACGGTCGTGTGTATGTTTTTCATCGAGAAAACTGACGTGGAACTCGACGAGAAAAAAAGAGAACAAGTTCTCTTTTTCCTTGTCGGGAGTCTCAATTTCCTCATCGCGTTCCTCGTCGGGCTGGTTTTCAACAAGAAACACGTTCATGTGTATGCTTAGAAACCCGCGCATTCTCAGAATAAAGTATGAGACGGGAGCGCACCTTCGGTGTAAGTAGCGTTTGTAATGGAGATAGCACATTTGTCACGCTGTAACAGACTGAAAAGTCTCTCACTAAACTTTTACCTAACACGCTGTAACATGAGATTAGCAAAAGCAGCCCCAAGGGTTGTGCCAGTGGAATCAAACTTCCCCTGTCATCGTATGTGTTGAACGTCACCTCATTTGAGAACGACAAGATTTTGTCTTGACAGTGTGTACGCAAAGACAGCTTGTCAAGATTCTCGACAAGCCTAACAAGGAACTTGTCGAGGAAAACGATGTGTCTTTTCCGACAAGTTCCTCGGTCGTGTGTACGAGGCCTGATTTCTCTGTGTGCTGCAATATTGCAGAAGCCCAACAGTGCCGTAAATATATATATTGCATTCAAGTGTGTGTACATTTTCCCACAAATTGGCTTTGGATCGTTTAGGATATTTTACACTGTTTTAAAACAGCAGCAAGTCAATGTAATAGTATATATACATGTAAAAATGTATAGATCTAATAATAAAAATGCACTAAAATGTAGCCATTAAAATGATCTAGATGAAATAGCAGAGAGAGAAAAAGTCCTGTAAAAGAAATAAAAGAGAGCTAGTAAGTAGGACTGCACTTTTGAAAAATTACCCTGTGTCATATACAATGGAGCAGATGAAAAATATTTTCTGTGTCTGTTCATTGTACGTGGAATCTGTAAAATCCTGGCAGGAGATGTTGGAGGTTAAGTGCCTAACAGGAAGTTCTGTAGCCATAAAAGGCTCAGTAGCATCGTTTTTTAAATGTGCGAACAGGAGAGAAATTGCTGATAGGTACAGTTCTTCAAGAGCAAATAACGCAGAGGGCAGTCCATCTTCCCTCTATACCTAAAACTTCATAACCACAGTGTGTCCCACGTAGTAACCCTTTCACTGATACAGGGGGCATAGTCAATGTAGAGAATATCAAGTACGATACTACTCAAAGAACTGTAAACTGTAGGGGTCTCTGTATAGAAGCTGGTGATTTCAAACTATGATCCCAAAGTTTAGCATTACTTGCAATTATACTATTATAATTTTTCTTACCACCTAGGTGATGATAATGATTGCATTCAGTGGTCAGAGACTCAGAGAGATTTTCTGTAATGCAGATTTATGGATTAAATACAGGGCATTTTCACCCCCTTTCCTGCCCAGGCCAATTTTCAGCTTTCAGTGCTGTAACATTTTGAATGACAATTACACGGTCATGCTACACTGTACCCACTGTGACATTTTTTATCATTTTTTCTCCCCACAAATAGAGCTTTCTTTTGGTGGTATTTGATCACCTCTGCGGTTTTTATTTGTTGTGCTATAAACAAATAAAGAGCGAGAATTTAAAAATATATATTTGTTTTAACTTTTTGCTGTAATAAATATCCCAATTAATAACAAAAAACTAATGTTTTCTCAGTTTAGGCCGATATGTATTCTTCTACATATTTTTGGCCAAAAAAAACCCGCAATATGCGTATATTGATTGGTTTGCGCAAAAGTTATAGCGCCTACAAAATAGGGGAAAGATTTATGACATTTTTATTATTATTATTATTTTTTACTAGTAATGGATGGCGATCTGAGATTTTTATTGTGACTGTGACATTGCGGCAGACAGACCTTTGACACTATTTTGGGACCATTGACATTTATACATCGATCAGTGCTATAAATATGCACTGATTACTGTGTAAATGTCACTGGCAGGAAAGGAGTTAACACTAGGGGTTAAATGTGTTACCTATATACTAGGAAGATGATCTGTCTCTCCTCTCCCCTGACAGGACATGGATCTGTGTGTTTGCACACACAGATCCCATTCCTGCTCTGTGAACAGCAATTGCGGGTGCCAGGTGGACATAGTGGCTGTCGGGCACTCATATCGGCTACCAAGTGACACAGTGGGCGCGTTCCCCCCTATATTGACAGGAAGCCAAGGCCATCATATGATGCCTACCCAGGATGGGAGATCCCACCTGCAGATGTCATATGACAATATGTGGGTAATGAAGTGGTTGAATTCTCACACAAGCACTGCAGATACCATGGTGGCTTCTAAATTTATGTTAGGCCAAACACGCATCATTATTCATTCTTATGGTAATATCTGCTATCTATGGTTTATTTTAAGCTGGCCACATATATTAAAATATGGTGGCAGTATAACTGTAAAATCCCACTTTAGTGTTACCAAAACCATGTGATGTGAGGGTCTACCAACCAATTAAGTAAATGTGTAACCACTTAGACATGCACTTGGCCTGCATAGTAGCAGTTAGTACATCTACAGTCGGCCTAGGACAGAGCAATTTTCTTTTCTGCAACCATGAGTCAGTGTTGATGGGAGAATCCCTTCTGTGGAGCCAATGTGAAGAGGTCCACAGGCCCCAGGCAGTATTGATTCAGGGCTTTTTTTTCTCAGAGAATAGGTGCAGGAACTCCCTACTTCCGAGTTACGTCTTGTGGGGTGTTGGACCCAGAATTCAGCAGGTACCACCAGATGGTAGATAAATCAGCCACAGCTGGTTAGAAACCTTTGGCTGAACCCTAGGATTTTATGGAACCCTGGTTGAGAATGGCTGGTCTAGGTAATCAGGATTTATACATTAAAAATCGAAATAATATTATGGGCTATTACAGAGTTATTGACATTGATTTACTAAAATTAGGGTGCAAAATTTGGTGCAACTCTGCTTAGAAACCAGCTTCCAAAAAAACGTAATTGAACAAGCTGAAATTAGAAGCTGATTGACTACCATGCACAGCTTCACCCGATTTTTCACTGTCCAGTTTTAGTAAATCAACCCCTTTGTGCCTTATTATCAACAATAATTCTCGTTACACCATGTTAACCACTTAAGGACCCCCGCACGCACATATACGGCCACAGAATGGCACGTACAGGCACAAGGGCGTAAATTTACGTCCCCGCCTAAGTGCGGTTCGGGAGTCCCATCGGGACCCCCTCCGCGGCGTGCGGGGGTCCCCCTGGCTCCGGGAGCGATCCGGGATCTGGGGGCGGATGTTGGCGAATACCCGCCCCCCCCGCGATCGCTCCCAGCCAATGGGAGCGCGCTCCCAACCTGTCACTTCCTCCTCCTGTGTTTACACAGGAAGGAGGAAATTATGTATTCTCTCATCGCAGCGCTGTTTCCCAGCGCTGCTGATGAGAGAAGACTTCACAAGTAAGTGTGCACCAACACAACACTGACACACACTCACATAGGCATATTAACCCCTTGTGATCGCCCCCCCCCCCACCCCCCTGTCACAGTGTCACTGAATGCAGTGATCTAATCACTGCATTTAGTGTCAGTGTGACAGGCAGTGTAAAAAACAGTTAGTGTTAGGTTCAGGATAGCCCCCCCACCCCCCCTAATAAAGTTTTAACTCCCTGATCACCGCCCTAGTTAACCCTTTCACTCCCTATTGCCAGCGTCACTAAGCGATCATTTTTCTGATCGCTGTATTAGTGTCGCTGTTCCCGCTAGGTAGCTATTTTTTTTTATTGCGATTTTTTTTTTTACTAAAGACATGTGGCTAAATAAATTTTGGCCTAAATGTTTGACTAAAATTTAGTTCATTTGATTTTTTTTTTAACAAAAAGTAAAAAATAGTGTTTTTTTTTTCAAAAATGTCGCTCTATTTTTGTATATAGCGCAAAAAATAAAAATCGCAGAGGTGATCAAATACCACCAAAATAAAGCTCTATTTGTGGGAAGAAAAGGACGCAAATTTTGTTTGGGAGCCACGTCGCACGACCGCGCAATTGTCTGTTAAAGCGACACAGTGCCGAATCGCAAAAACACCTTGGGTCATTTACCAGCGTATTGGTCCGGGTCTTAAGTGGTTAAAGACAAATATAAAACATACTTGTGTTAATCTTGGCCACTGAACATTGCGGGACCGTTTCTTCTTCTTCGGCTGATTAAACAGTCTGACACGGTTAACAGAAACGTGTGTTTTCCCAGTGAAACTGAAACTAAAATTGGCATAAACGGAAATGAAAATGCTAGTCTTGTGTTACAGAGCCACAGACCAACGATTGTTACCTAAGGCTTTGAAATGTCAGTGAAAGTTCAGGGATCAGAGTGGCTTTCACAGGTTAAAGGGGAGTCTCAGGTGATGCAGAAAATAATACCCAGCAATTAGAAGTCAGCAGGCAACTGTTACTTGTTATATGAAAACATTAGCTAGACTGGCATGTAGAAAGAACCTCCTGTGATGAATTTAGATGTTCTTTAAGTGAATGAAGAACACCCATGCCAATGATGCAATTTCAAGTGTCGGAATACATATCCTGGTTTAAGAGGTAAATAAAAATAAAATCAATGGAGCATTTTGTTACTCTGCAAGGGCATTGTGGATGATTTACTTATGGAGTAGAGATTGTCACTTAGCGTAGTGAATAAGGTAAAGTTATAGTACTATGAGTACCTAGTCATGTCATGCAAGAGATAGTTCATGATTATGTGATAAAAGGGAACATTTCTTCTCCTTATCTAGGAACCTAAATTTAATTCACAATGTAAAATGGGTTAATTTATTAAATGTAAAATAGCTGTTCACTTTGTGAGGGAAATTGCACTTTGCAAGAGAGTTTGCCCCGGAGCTTAGTAAATGAGGTGAAGTTTCACTTGCAAAGAATATCCAGTCATGTGCACTGAAAATTAAAGGGGTTGTAAAGCTTCACGTTTTTTTTGAGTGACACAAAAACATCAGATGCTTAAAGGCCCCCCGTTTACTTACCCAGGCCCTCGAAAATCCTGTGTCGTGAACGCGCTGGTTTCTCAGCCTGGGCTTCTCAGCTCTTCATTGAATGATTGATAGCAGCATAGCCATTGGCTCCCGCTGTTTTCATCAAAACAATGACGTGGCATGCGGGGGGCGGGGCTGAGTGATACAGTCACTGGAGCGTGCCCGCAAGCTAACCCCCTTGGGAGAGCGCTTACCAGAGGGGAGTAAGCTCTTGCGGAGAGGAGACGAGACAGCCGCCGAGGGACCCCAGAAGACGAGGATTGGGGCCACTCTGTGCAAAATGAGCTGCACAGTGGAGGTAAGTATGACATGTTTGTTATTTTTTTTAAAGCAACCTTTACAACCACTTTAAATTATATATATATTTTTTGCTTGCACGTGATTGAATGATGGAAGTCGGCAGAGATTTGCCTAATTTTCTAAGCTCCATGGCAAATTACCTTGAAAAGTCCAACTTCCCTAGCAAATCAAACAGCCTTTAGTAAATCAACCCCAATATCTCTACTTTAGTACTTCAACCCCAATGTCCAGAATGAAATGTAAATGCAATAATGGAAAAAAAGCTGATTGTGTCGAAAATTAGATCGGAGGAATAATTAATAGGTTGACATAAAGACACAGAAGTATCCAGAACCATAGATATCAGATTCTGATTGCATGAGTGATCACAATCCAAGCAATACAATAGTGTAGGATGGCAATAGAAAAGCAGCTTAGTCTCCAGAAAACAGTATATAAATATTATATATAAATAGCTGTTATTGCCTGATCTGGCCAAGTCAACTGGATTGGGTCCAATCATGTCTATAGGTATAATAAATCAGGGATAGTCTAGACCTACAATAAATCAGGGACAGACCTGCAATACCCTTTCTCTTAGTACATGATGCTCAGGTTTGATAAATGTACATTGCACTTTATATCTGAATGATGATCCTTAGGAGAAAGCACTTGAGTCAGCATTTCCTGACCATCAGACGTGATCATATTCAGAACTCACTTACACAAATGTCTCTCTGCACAGCAATTTGGCGCTTCCAGAAACAACACAGCGGATGTATAGTTGAGTGACACAAGCAATGCAGGGAGCTTAGCTGTACTGCGCATAAAAATGCATTTCATGTAGCATGGCACATATTAAAGGCTTTCAAGAATTGTTTAGATATACATTAAATGTGATCAGTTTAGTGTTAATAATATATTCAATGAAAAGTAATCTGTAAAAAAAAAAACAGCTGAGAGTTTGAACATATATATATATATATATATATATATATATATATATATACATATATACTGTATATATATATATATATATATATATATATATATGTGTGTGTGTGTGTGTGTATTTATTTATTTATATGCATGCAGGCAGCCTTAATTGTTTATCACATGCTATACTGTTTGTGCAAGCTCTAGTTACTGCACAGTGTGTGTGCTTCACTACCTCTAGCTCTGCAAGGATATTCCCTGGTTCACAATGAATGATAGAATAGGCTCTTAATCTGTTTAAAGTGGCCATAAACTCTGGTTTAAAAGAAAATGATATTCCAGTATGTATTCTCAACTTGAAAAGTACCCTCTACTGCAGGGGTGCCCAACCAGTGGCCCAGGAACCACATGTGGCCCACGGAGCTCTCTGATGTGGCCCACGACCTCCTGCTCTAGAATGCAATAGAATAGAATAGAATACTGTTATTAAAGGTACGTTTATTTCTAAAATCACAGTATATATGGGCATATGTGTTCTGCAGTGGTTACTGGGCTGCTTTCAACTGATCTGCAGGTGCAGAGTAGTGCACCTGCGGATTACCTGCACTGAGCTATAGACTTCTATTACCTGCAAGTCTGTTGTGCTTTCTGAAAGTGCACCACACCTACAGGATATAATATAAGTCTATGGCAAAGTGCAGCAAAGCCACAGGGGTAAACAACAGTGCATCAGCCTTAGACATCTTTCACACGCTCAGTCCAACCCAAATCAGACCCTCCGTTCACCCCTAAGGAGAGGCAGATGTAAATTGACTTGTTACCGTTTACAAACGCCTACCTCCAATCTGATTCGCTAAAAAAACATAGTCATCCTATCTTGCTCGCACCTGAAATGGAGCATTGGCTTTGTAGTGTGCATAGACCAGTGCACATGACTGCAACTAATGTGCACTGCTCATTCCAAACAAATGGAAATGAAAGGGAAAGGCAATATTTGGGAGCTCACAAGGTTCATTACAAGGAGGCAGAAAAACACAGTAAGGAAAAAGTTCATGTAAATATTATTACAGGGCCAATAAAATGTTTGTTCGCCTTTTATGAAGAGTTACTAAATGGACATATTTTTGCAGGAAGAAAATGTGCATTCATTTATTCTGCAGAGCATTCCACCGGCAATCAGTGGATCTTGGGTGCAATGTAAGGCTCCTGCACACTCCTTCTACATCTCTGTGCCAGTACCTCAGTATGGGCTGTGTCACGTTGTTGCTGGTGTGAGCCCACAGGCGAGCAGGTGACACGGGATCACCCAGGGCGTGGAATCTAAGGGCCAGCCAGTATTCTGCCAGGGACCCCCTCACAAGGGTTTGGGCTTAGCTGCGTGCTGACCCCAGGTCACGACCGGCGGACATCGAGTACAGGCGTTCCGCTGGCACGGTCACGGAGCTCACGGCAGGGGCGTGCCCACACGGTGGCAAATTCAAAGGGACGTACAGGTGCGTCCCTTTGCGCAGTCATGCCATTTTGCTGACGTATAAGTGCGTGCGGCGGTCGGCAAGCAGTTAAGAGACGCAAATGCTCTTGTATGTGAACCACCGTTGGGTCCGCTCACTGATTGTTTGCGAAACAACGTCAAGTCCTAACGATCTGCCCAACTGGTTTTGCTGGAGACAGCATCTAGGGAACTGAACCCGAATAATTATAATGATACTAGGAATAATAATAATTCTAATAATAATAGTAATTACATTATAAATAAGAAATGGATACAACAATTATAATAAATCTGTTTACTAAAGATTATTTTATTTTTATTTGCTTTATCTAGTTTTCAAAGCTTTAAATATCCAGTCATACTCAGGTGAACCCTTTACTCTGCATGTGGTTAGGTTTTTAATGTGAGCTAAGTGAAAAAATATATTTTAGTAAATAATTTTTGTCCCCTTAATGTTATTATTGCTATTTTATAGTATTATGAAAAAAAGCTTATCAGCACTGCAAACAGTCCCTGTAGTTTGTTATGTCCTGAAATATTGAAGGTCTTAGTAAATGGGGTTTTATGCCTACACATTTTTCATAAAAAAATTGTTACCGAGTCTAGTTCTGGGCAAAACATTCTGACTGATAAGAGAAAAAAATGTGTATTTCATTGTTAGCACAATTTGGAGTACATTGAATACTTTGAGAAAAGGAATTATAATGTCAGAGAGCATTTCAATGGTTAAGCTTGTTGTTTTGATTAAAAAAGCACGATTTGTCCAACACAGTTCGGTCTTTCTAGCGTTGGCTTTTTTTTTTTTTTTTCTTCTGTTAAAATGAAAAGATTTAGATTGCGTCTGTGTAAGAGGAAGCTTTGAAAATATCATTTGTTCCCCCTGCCCTCAGGCTGAGCGCCAGGTTTTTATTCTACAAAGTTCCCCCTCTGGAATGCTGCCACAGTTAGAAGACTCGTGGAGGAGGAAAATTAGGAAGCCTTCATGCTAAGTTTGATAAATGCTGTTCTGTGCTAAAGATGGAGACTCGGCATGTGTTTATAAACACAATTCTCAATTAAAAAGAGTCCGACGTTCTGTGTGATAAACTGCTGATGACTATTTTTATCAAGCTGCACATGCATACATTGCATGGTTCACGGAATATGTAAGCTGTACTGTATGTGCTCCACGTGTGTGGATACATTGCATAGATACAGAAAGTGAGACAATGTGGGTTGATTTACTATGAAACAGAGAAATAAAGAAAAATTTCTTTAAGAAAAATTAAAGAAAAAAATATATTTTGTCTTACACATGATTGGATATTTGACGTGAACACAGCTTTGCTTTATTCACTTTGCAAAGTAGACATTCTCTACTCCTTTCATAACTCCACCACATAGAGTTTGTACCTAAAATGCCTTAAATTGGTTTCATTTCACTTTTGCTTTTATTTTGTTTGTTTTTTATACATATTTATAATGCGTCGCTTTAACTGACAATTGGGTGGTCGTGTGACGTGGCTCCCAAACAAAACTGGCATCCTTTTTTCCCACAAATAGAGCTTTCTTTTGTTGGTATTTGATCACCTCTGCGGTTTTTATAAACAAAAATAGAGCGACAATTTTGAAAAAAATAAATGTTTTTTACTTTTTGCTATAATAAATACCCCCCAAAAAATATATGTATAAAAAACAATATTTTTCCTCAGTTTAGGCCGATACGAATTTGTCTACATATTTTTCATTAAAAAAAAATCGCAATAAGCGTTTGATTGGTTTGCACAAAAGTTATAGCGTTTACAAAATAGAGGGTAGTTTTATGGCATTTTTCATTTTTTTTTTACTAGTAATGGCGGCAATCAGGGATTTTTATCGGTACTGCAACATTATGGCGGGCACATCGGACACTTTTGACACATTTTTGGGACCATTGACATTTTTATATCAGTGCTATAAAAATGCATTGATTATTATAAAAATGCCACTGGCAGTGAAGGGTTTAACACTAGGGGGTGAGGAAGGGGTTAATCATGTTCCTTGGGTGTTCTAACTGAAGGGGGGGTGTACTGACATGGGGAAAAGACAAATCGCTGTTCATACATTGTATGAACAGACGATAGGTCATTTCCCCCCCTGACAGGACCGGGAGCTGTGTGTTTACACACACAGCTCCCGATTCTCGCTCTGTAACAAGCGATTGCAGGTGCACGACAGTGATCGCAAACCGCCGGGCATGTGCGTCGGCATCAGGGGCGAGCGGGGCTGCTCGGCAAGATGAAGTATAGCTACGTGATCTGGCCCAGCAGAGCCGACCTGCGGCTGGTTGGCAAGCAGTTAAATGATAGAGACAGAATATCAACCAAAAATCAAGAAAAAAACACATAAAAAATGCTATAAATTAAGTTGCAGTTCAGTAAGTAAAATAAGTATTTGATCCCCAAGCAAATTATGACTTAGTACTTGGTGGAGAAACCCTTGTTGGCAAGCACAGGGGTAAGACATTTTTTTGTAGTTGGTTACCAGGTTTGCACACATCTCAGGAGGGATTTTGGTCCACTCTTCTTTACAGATCTTCTCTAAATCCTTAAAGTTTCTTGGTTGTCTCTTGGAAACTCGAAGTTTCAGCTCCCTCCATACATTTTCTATAGAATTAAAGTCTGGAGACGGGCTAGGCCAGTCCATAACCTTAATGTGCTTCTTCTTAAACCACTCCTTTGTTGCCTTGGCAGTATGTTTTGGGTAATTTTCATGCTGTAAGACCCATCCATGACCCATCTTCAGAGGGAAGAAGGTCCTCATCCAAGAATTTACAATACATGGCCCCGTCCATTGGCCTCTCAATGCGGCAAAGTTGAACCGTACCTTTAAGAGAGAAAAAGCCCCAAAGCATCATGTTTCGTGCTCGAGTGTGGGGTTTGGTGTTTGTAGGGTATACCCCACTATTAAGTACACAATGTGGTTTATTTACTATCGCTGGAACGTGCAAAATCAGGCTCACTTCTGCATAGAAACCAATGAACTTCTAACCCCAGCTTGTTCAATTACGCTTTGGTAATAAACCCTGGAAGCTCATCGGTTTCTGTGCAGAAGTGAGCTTGATTTTGCACTTTCCAGCGATAGTAAATAAACCCCATTGTGTACTTAATAGTGGGGTATGCCTGTAGGTTTTTTCTGGATTTTTGGCTGATGTTCTCTTTCTATCATTTAAAATACACTATGATAAAAATGATAGACCCTTCATTTGTTTGTATGTGGGCAAACTTACAAAATTTGAAGGGGATCAAATAATTATTTTTCCCACTGCACATTCTGTTTACAGTTTCCAAAGGGTTCTAGTTTTTTTTTTTTTATGTTATGTATGATAGAAGTATAGTAAATCTTGTATTGCACTATAGAAAAAGAAGTTATAATTAGTTAATGTACCATATTCTGAAGTTTACAATGTTTCTTATAGGCTTCCAGATGAGCATTTTTAGTAACCCCTTGAACTTAGAAGCCAATGAAGGCAGCATCAGAATTGTAAAGATTCTCAGGGTTAGGCTATAAATGTTCCTGGATGACTGTGGATAGAGGTGGTAGTGTGAATTTTGGTGTATGATTTTTTTAAAGTGAACCTGTGCTTTGCCTATTCAAAGCAGCGCAACGGTCAATTCCCACACCAGCTTATACTTACCTTTCCTTTGTTCATTCGCCTTCCACAGTCATACAGAAATGTTCCAAATTACCTGACTCTGAGAATCTTTGCAATAGGACACCGCTTTCAATCGCATCCATGCTAAAGGAGGTTACTAAATATCTCATCTAAATGCCTATAAGTATTAGCCCTGAGTTGAACCAATCTAATGCTTACACATGATTCTGTACTTTCCCTTACCCCATATTGTGGCAACGGTGCATAAACAGCCAAGTACCATCGCTGTCACATGGAAGGAAGAGAATTGAGTCACATGCTCCCCTATACCAAGAAGGACTGAATCATTTTCTTAATGACCAGCAGTGAATGGAGCAATGGGCAAAGGCAAAGTGAGGATAAGCTATTGCAGTGTATGGCATTAAAGTTACATAGTGACATAGTTAGCCTGGTTAAAAAAAGACACCAGTCCATCTAGTTCACCCAATAAATAAAGTGAATCCCATAAAGTTGAAACTCCATTAAAACCTACACTCACCCTTTTGTACCAATATCTTGTAAACTAGGAAGTTGCTGCAGTATACAGGCAGGATACTCTGCAATATATTAAAGTATCAGTGTAATTAGAATTTGCTATATAATGTCTCTAAAACATAGGAGACAAATAAACTATCTGCAGCAAACGACCTGTGTGAAACAATCCTTGCAAAATCCTTATGGCTATGAACAAGCCTTCTTTACTGAGAAAAACATAATTACTAGGTAATCTAGGCATAAACAATGGATAAAATTATGCCAGTGTATTACTGCAGGTTATTATTGCTAATTTAGACTTCGCTGGCAGAACCACAGTTAATATGATATCCCTGGACTTTACTTGCAGTATTTACATATGCATTAATCACAGCCACTTTAAGAAAACAAGAGGTGGCTACAAATCATGAACATGGGATTACATTTCTAAAAGCTTGTGGGTTATTGGGCAAAATGTCAATGTGTCCAATGTCAGGGGCAGAGGAAGCTTTTTCTGCTCAGATATCAAATAACTGGCATGGTAAATGCGATTGTATAGTTACTGTATCTGAAAATAGATGATTTTCACCAGATAACCCTATATGACATGCTATCTGTAATTTTAGCTTCAAAATTTGATGGATTTAAAAATGTGCAACTCAGATGACTCCTGGGTCAAGATTTGTGCATTGATGATGGGCCTAAAAGAGATCATCTCAAATTATTGCCAAAAATAAACCCACAGAACTTTCTATTTTCATTACAGTTTTATATTGCAAAGGAAAAGTTGTACGTTAACTGTGGTTAAATGATAAAAAAAATAATAATGCCAATAATGAAAAACAAAAGCTCAGCTGTAGAGGGATAGCATGGAACAACAGATGCCTTGAAGGATTGTTGACAGAGGAAAGTCAAAAGAAGGCTTTGTTCCAAATGCCATGGGAGCCAAGTCTATGAAGAAAGAATTGGTGGTCCACATATTCAAAGACAACAGATGTGTTAATTCAATTAAAAAGGAATGGATGTCCTTGAAAATGATTGAAGGTCATTTGTTTTATTATTCCCAATTAGCCAGAATTTTTTAAATTTCACAATAAAGTAGAGTCACAAAATGTAGTCTACAGGGGTTTCATTAAGCAGAAAACAAGTTTGACTCAAATATTGTGCTTACTTTTAGAGACTGAATCATTTTGGGTACTACTGGCAATTAAATAGATGGATTTGTGCTTAATGGGTGCATTTTGGATAGATATGCTGTGTACTATGTAAAAGGAATTATCAGTATTTTAATCAGAGGTTTCTTTGAGGAAAAGTGTTACCCTAGCTATCGAAGCAAAGGAAAATTATTCCCTTGTGAGCATTACAGTTATTTTGTATAGTAGGGTCTCAATAATGTGGAAATTGCAAATGCAAGTATGTAATAAACAGAGTATAATTGAATTTTAATTTTTCCGTCTCCTAGGGACTAATTTTGTTGCAAGGTCTACTCTGTCTTATAGCTAAGTGTCGCAAGTTAATCATTATTGTTACTGTAATGTCCTCAAACAGTCTTTTAACATTCTCTCTACATTGGGAGCAGTAATTAGAAGATTGTTCTACAGTAGTATCTGCTAGTTTCATAGCATTGGCAACTTTTCTTCATTAGGAAGTTGGAAGTCAACAACCAGTTTGAACGGACACCTCTTTTCTATTTAAGGGGTGTGATAATGCAAAATGGATAGATGAGTACTTCATGCGTTTAGAGAAAGCAACTGATTTGTTGTCTTCTCATACTTGAAAATAACAACTCTTACTGATAGTGCCTGTTATTTATTTACCATTATAGTAGTTGAATCAATCTCCACACATCTATATTGATACATAGACTGCTGAGATTATGATGCTTATAACAAACCTGTGGTGAAACATGGAGGTCTCTATCATTCTTCTAAAAATTCGAGTTTCTTGGCTGTCACACTTTTCCATTGGATTTTATACTCTGACCTTGGACAAGTATGCAGATTATTGTTCCGACTCCCCTCTCACTTTTCCTTCCAGCATGTTTGTTGTGGGTCAGTGACTGAAGTAGCATTGAAATTACAGATATCTAGACGTTTGGCAATTTTAGAAGCTACTTCAGCATCCATGTTTCTTTCACCACCGGATTCCATTAAGGATCTAGGAAAGAACACATTTTAAAATATTTCTTATCACTACCCAATATATTTGAAAGAACAGAAAACAATTACTTGATATGCAAATGCTCATTCTCCCAGGATGGCTGTGATTTTACTGATCATAGTACAAAGACTGAAGGACTTTGAAAGATTCGCTCAATATATTCAAAAGTTGTTATGTTTTACAGTTTATCTGTTCTGTGTTCTGTATAAAAACACTTGATCTGTAGTCGTACGCTTTTACATGGTCCCAAAACTCAGTTTGACCTTTAACATCTTGATAAACTTCTACAGGGAGTGCAGAATTATTAGGCAAATGAGTATTTTGACCACATCATCCTTTGTATGCATGTTGTCTTACTCCAAGCTGTATAGGCTCGAAAGCCTACTACCAATTAAGCATATTAGGTGATGTGCATCTCTGTAATGAGAAGGGGTGTGGTCTAATGACATCAACACCCTATATCAGGTGTGCATAATTATTAGGCAACTTCCTTTCCTTTGGCAAAATGGGTCAAAAGAAGGACTTGCCAGGCTCAGAAAAGTCAAAAATAGTGAGATATCTTGCAGAGGGATGCAGCACTCTTAAAATTGCAAAGCTTCTGAAGCGTGATCATCGAACAATCAAGCGTTTCATTCAAAATAGTCAACAGGGTCGCAAGAAGCGTGTGGAAAAACCAAGGCGCAAAATAACTGCCCATGAACTTAGAAAAGTCAAGCGTGCAGCTGCCAAGATGCCACTTGCCACCAGTTTGGCCATATTTCAGAGCTGCAACATCACTGGAGTGCCCAAAAGCACAAGGTGTGCAATACTCAGAGACATGGCCAAGGTAAGAAAGGCTGAAAGACGACCATCACTGAACAAGACACACAAGCTGAAACGTCAAGACTGGGCCAAGAAATATCTCAAGAATGATTTTTCTAAGGTTTTATGGACTGATGAAATGAGAGTGAGTCTTGATGGGCCAGATGGATGGGCATGTGGCTGGATTGGTAAAGGGCAGAGAGCTCCAGTCCGACTCAGACGCCAGCAAGGTGGAGGTGGAGTACTGGTTTGGGCTGGTATCATCAAAGATGAGCTTGTGGGGCCTTTTCGGGTTGAGGATGGAGTCAAGCTCAACTCCCAGTCCTACTGCCAGTTTCTGGAAGACACCTTCTTCAAGCAGTGGTACAGGAAGAAGTCTGCATCCTTCAAGAAAAACATGATTTTAATGCAGGACAATGCTCCATCACACGTGTGAATGTTGAGATGTTATATTGGTTTCACTGGTAAAAATAAATAATTGAAATGGGTATATATTTGTTTTTTGTTAAGTTGCCTAATAATTATGCACAGCAATAGTCACCTGCACACACAGATATCCCCCTAAAATAGCTAAAACTAAAAACAAACTGAAAACTACTTCCAAAAATATTCAGCTTTGATATTAATGAGTTTTTTGGGTTCATTGAGAACATGGTTGTTGTTCAATAATAAAATTAATCCTCAAAAATACAACTTGCCTAATAATTCTGCACTCCCTGTATATCGTGTGCCTTGTCTGCCATATAGACATACCTAACATTTGATCAAAGTGGCATTTGCACAACCACTTTTTGCCACCAAAAAATTATCTAAAAATACATGTTTCAATAATCTTAGTGGGACTCATTAGTATTAATGGTTTATATTGATTCTAGGATGCTGTATGAATATCGTATGCCCTGTACACACGATCGGTCAATCCGATGAGAACGGTCTGATGGATTTTTCTATCAGTTAACCGATGAAGCTGACTGATGGTCAGTCGTGCCTACACACCATCAGTTAAAAAAATGATCGTGTCAGCGGTGACGTAAAACACAACGACGTGTTGAAAAAAATGAAGTTCAATGCTTCCAAGCATGCGTCGACTTGATTCTGAGCATGCGTGGATTTTTAACCGATGGACGTGCCTACAAACGATCGTTTTTTTTTCTATCGGTTAGGTATCCATCGGTTAACTTTAAAACAAGTTTCACATTTTTTAACCGATGGATAAATAACCGATGGGGCCCACACACGATCGGTTTGGTCTGATGAAAACAGTCCATCAGACCCTTCTCATCGGATTGACCGATCGTGTGTACGCGGCATTAGTGTACTTTCATCCATACATCACAAAATTTAAAAACATCAATTTGGCAACACCATAACCTATAATATTTACCATATTCAGATTTAGGGCCCTTTTTAAACCAAACATTTAACACAGCACAACTGAAACACAGCTCCACTTGGAGTTATTTGGGGTTGCACGATCCAAGTATGTTTCAAACCTTTGTACAACCACAAGCAAGTATCAATCCGCACTTCTGTAACGTTAGAAAAATCCATCTTTATTTTAAAAGATCCTTGTAAGAATATTTTTGCAATAAAAATGCACAAGCTTGAATATAAAAGTGGGTATTGCGTAAACAGCTCAAAAATATCTTCAAATGCTTGTAATAAATAATCCATTAGAGGCACAGCAAATCTGTTTCTATACTGTATATACAGTACAAAATTCAGCCATCATGACGATTTTTACTGTTCCAAAAACAAACATATAGATACTGTTTAGCTGTATAAAGTGCCCTAGGTCTTCAGGAATCAAAGCCATTGCAGCAAACAGTCATCCATGCATAAACCGTTCACAAGGCACAGAAAATTATTTCCCATGTTTGCAGGATTCAGCAAATGTAATAGATAAAACGGCACCAAAACATAGGCATGATGGATCTGTACTTGGCTAAATTAAATGTGGTAGGTATTCTGGAATCAAAGTTGATGCTGCCGACAACAGTCCATTGTGCATAATCCCCCAGCCAAAACAAAATTTTTGACACGACTGGGTCTTTGAAAAAGACCCAGCTGGTTTGAAACATGCCGCCATTTGACAAAGACCCAGTCGGGTTAAAAACTGTTGATATTTGGCTCGGGGAATAATGTATATTTGACTGCTATTGGAAGCAGCTTTGATTCCAGGATGCCTATTCACCTAGATACAGTGTTGGCAGATTCCACCATCACTTCAATAATATCAGTTCTGGGCTACAATCCTAACCTTGTTTTTGGGAGTAAAGCACAATTAGAAATAATTCCACTCCTATTTCACTGAAATTAATTTCACCCATTGGTATAAAAGGAGACCGTTAAAATATATGGTTAAATAGGTTTAGTAGAGCTTAAGAAAACAATGGACTCACATACTACAGTAAATAAGAATGGAGTTTCAAATTATCTCTAAATTGGCCGGATATATAGATGCACCATTAACCACTTGCTTACTGCGCACATATACCCCCCTCCTGCCCAGGTGAAATTTTAGCTTCCGGCACTGCGTCGCTTTAACTGACAATTGCGCGGTCGTGGGACTTGGCCCTCAAACAAAATTGACATCCTTTTCCCCCCCACAAGTAGAGCTTTCTTTTGGTGGTATTTGATCACCTCTACAGTTTTTATTTTTTGCGCTATAAACAAAAATGTTTGAAAAAAAATACAATATTTTTTAATTGTTGCTATAATAAATAGTCCAATTTAAAAAAAAAAAAAACATTTTTTTTCTCAGTCTAGGCCGATACGTATTCTACGCAAAGATATAGCGCCTACAAAATAGGGGACAGAATTTTTTTTTTACTAGTAATGGCGGCGATCTGTGATTTTTATTGGTGACTGCGACATTATGGCGGACACATCGGACACTTTTGACACATTTTTGGCACCATTCATATTTATACTGCGATCAGTGCTATGAATATGCACTAATTACTGTATAAATGTGACTGGCAGGGAAGGGGTTAACACTAG
Organism: Rana kukunoris; assembly: GCA_029574335.1. Classification (NCBI taxonomy): domain Eukaryota; kingdom Metazoa; phylum Chordata; class Amphibia; order Anura; family Ranidae; genus Rana; species Rana kukunoris. The sequence continues at coordinate 602,295,532 of CM056049.1, forward strand.
GGGGTGAGGAAGGGGTTATATGTGTACCCTGCATAGTGTTCTAACTGTAGGTGGAGGGGGGTGACTGGGGGAGGTGACCGATCTGTGTCTCCTCTCTCCCTGACAGTGACAGGACGCTGTCGCTGTGTGAGCCGACAATGAGAGATGATCTCATATGTTTACATTTGAGATCATCTCTCATTGGCTGCACAGATCGCATAGCAAACGGCCACTCTGATTGGCCATTCGCCGCGATCTGTGATTGGCTGTGTCCAAGGGACACAGCCAGCTTAGAATTTACCGCTGCGCGCTCGGGAAACGCCCAAAGGAGCGGACGTCAAAAGACGTCCTGTTGTCATTCCGCTATAGCGCGGGCCACAAGAAGTTAAAGTATGGAAAATGACATACAAATAAGAAAAGGTAACAGAAACAAAATGATTCACTTTAATATTGACCATGAATCCTGACCTTCATTTACACATCTGAGCATGGCCTAAGGTTGTCTCAGTAAAAGGCAGGGCATGTTCCTTTGTTCATGCTTATTTCATGCAACAAGCACAGAGATGATCAAGCATTGAAATGAGCAATTCTGTGTGCCATCTCTCTTCAGATTTATATAGGTTTTCACCAAGATGGCATATACATTCCTTTGTGGGCTTATAGTACTTTGTGGGACTGGAAAATGTTATTACTAGGTTTCTCTCTTATTAAAATGCTGCTATTGTAGCCTTCTTTCCCTAAACAATTTTCAGCATGGCTTTGTCAAATGAATTCCCAGGTTCTTTTTTCTTATCTTAAACGTATACTCCCTTCTCTATGAAGGAAAAAATATTTTCATTGCACACTCATCCATATTATGACAGCACTGAAAAAGCATATATTTAAGACGTGTAATGAAGTAAAAACGTCTTTCTCTAAACTTCACTTCCAAACAACAGCGCTCTTTTATTAGTATCCAGGGATAGGCTTTCAAATCATTGCCCATGTTAGCAAATCCTTAGATCTTCTGGTTATTAGACAAAACTCAGAACAGACTTAAAATTGATTCTCTTAGGTGATATAACTTTGCTTCTAGAAAATCCAAGCCAGCCATATGATTATTAAAAAATAATGGTATCCCGCCATGTGGAACAGCCTCTTGCTTTTTATATTTCCAGTACAATTGAGTCTGCTTTTCTCGAGTTCATTTCAATGTATCGTCCACGGGATTTATCTTATAGTTTATAATATAGTCATTTGCTGTTGGTGTTGCTTGAAACACGGGCATATATAAATAAATGCATCAATATATATATATATATATATATATATATATATATATATATATATATATATATATATATATATATATATATATATATATAGTTTTAGTTATGCACTAGTAAAGTGAATAAGTAAATAAGTGAAAATAAAATAAATATTAAATAAATTCCTGGTCACATGGACAGACCAGTCAAAGTCATATGATTGCATCTCCTTCAATCTTGCATTAAGCAGAGAGAACAGAATGACACACTGCAGGCTCTGCACACCAACCTACATTCTATGAAGGGGCCAAAAAAGGCAGGCAGGAGTATGGAGTATCGCTGCAAAGTATAGCAGAAAGGGAATAGCAATATCTGCCCTGACTTGGATGTGAAGATCTGTGTTACTTGCACCTGCACATATTCACCAGTGTTGACAGTCATAAGCAGCTGTCTTTGGTTATCCATGTATGCAGTAAAATATTTGCCCTGTGCAGACCTGCTTTGTCATCCACTATGTTCTGCAGTATCCTTCACCCATGAGCACTGGTTCACAGTAAATTGCTGAAAACTGTTAAGTTGGTGTATGAGTGCCAATGGATCTCCATACCTGTGTAAAAGCAGCTAAAAGCGGAGTTTTACCCATTTAAAAGGCAGTAGCTACAAAAAGTGTAGCCGTTTGATATTTAATAATCAATCACTCACCTAACTTACAATCCAGCGATGTGGGAGAAGGAAGCCTCACTCCTCTCCCCCTCCTCTCCCAGGCTCCGGCAATGTAACTACGGGCGCCCAGGTGTGGCTTCACACCCGGGCGTGCACTGACCATGTGCAAGCCACGCTGTGCGCTGTGAGAGGCGTGCAATCTTCTGGGACCTGTGACGTGTCCGAGAAGATTGCATGGAGGAAGGGGGATCTTCCTTCTGGGAAGGAAGTGGGAGCTGGATGTCTGTAAAAACAGGGTACAACGTTCCTCCCCCAAAAAAATGACATGCCAAATGTAACATGTCAGGGGATCACCAGCGTAAGTTAAATTTTTGGGTGGAACTTCGATTTAAGTAGATACCAGGTGCACATGGGAGGGTTATAGATAGTTGTAGGAATGGAGAGTAAGTAGTAGCAGGAGGTTACGATGAGCCTATCATTCCTCGTTGCCAAGCTACCTAATGAGACTTCAGCCACCCTGTTGATAAACTATACAAAATAATTAGTTATATAGTAATATAGTTCTGCCCAAATTCTCTTGTGCATTAGAACCAGTTCCATTTATCTCTAGCCTTTTTTTTGTTATATAAATAGTAGCCACTAGTTCAGAGCCATTAAAACTGCAGCAAAAGTAAAACAATAAAGCAATAAATCAGGTTTTAGCTTTCCTCTTCTAATTCATAAAGGAAATTAATATTTAGAGAATCTTATCAAGAATCAGATCTACTGAGCTGACCAGTTATTTGAATCCCTTTCAATCCATGGATGGCTACAAACGTATGTTATTTGTTTTGTTACTTTTTATATTGCTGTTTTTTTCATACAGCTTCTCTTTAATAGTTTTTTTTTTTTTTTACATTTGAGTATATTATGTTACATGGAAAAAATAAATGACCCTGGTATGCCGCACTCTGATAGGCGATTTATTGAAACAAAATGAACAAAGGATAAAATCCAAATCTGTATGACATCCAAAAATTCATTCAACACTGCAATCAATAGTATGAAGTGGACACAGGGGACAAATAGGCTAACATGTTTCACATCATGGATAGATGCTTACTCATGAGCTATGAGTAAGCATCTATCCATAATGTGAAACATGTTAGCCTTTTTGTCCCCTGTGTCCACTTCCTACTATTGATTGCAGTGTTGCATGAATTTCTGTTTTCCATGGATCAGCGCAGAGTCTGCACCTGTCAGTGCTACAGGTCGGGAGCACAGCATAGGTCGCAGGGCTTGGAGCAGTACTTTTTTCCATTATATTATGTTACAGTTATAGTTTCTGTGTGTCTTCACTGTGTCCAATGCTGCAAACGATGTGTGCACTACTGTATATAAATCAACTGATAATAACACAATGATCAGCAGCTCTCCATATCACCTAAGTTCACAGTGGTAGCTGGCTGCCCTAACGTTTGTCTCTAATGGGCAGAGATTTATTCTCTTCGTATTCCCCTATATCTACAAGCTGTCCCCCTTGTTGGCCTCTGGGACAGCCGCCTGTGAGATGTGCAAGGTTTTTCAGCAGGATCTATTTGTTTGCTGGAGGAGATAGTTTTGGCCAAATCCCAAATATACATTTATACAGTAAGCTTGCCAGACGCTGAAAATTGACTAAGCTGCAATTTTCTAATGGCCTTGATTATTAGACAACTTCTGATAAATGCAGCCGTGAAACTCTTAAACTCCTCTTCCCTGATAGTGCTCTTGTCCGCTGTGTACACTCTCACACCTTGAATCGTCCTACACCAGACATTACAGCAGAGTACAGCAGAGTGGCTTTTTTGTATGCATATGCAACCATACATGTTTGAATACTGATAAGAGGACGTCATAGGTAGCTTATGTATTTTTCATTGTACAAGAACAATTTCCTTTCAATAGAAGTGAAGATATTGCAAAATAATTTGGAATGCAGATACAATGCACAAAGGTGCAATACATTTTCCTAAGCCTTCACATTCTCATATGTTCTTCTTTTGAGATATATGTAGAGGGAGAAAAATTGAGGAAGGAAAGCCTGGGCTATATTTTTTCTGTCATTTCCAGTTTTTTATTTTATTGCACATACCCTGTATTTATGAACATACTTTATCTCTTTTTCAAGGCACATAAGAGTTGTTTGTAGAGAGTGGTAAAACTTCAAATAACTTAGGAACACACAGAATAAATCTCAGATAAGTGACATAAATACTCTAGTTTTACAACACTTGGATATATATATTTTTTTCTTTATTCTTTTGCCAGGGGTTTAAATTGTACAGTACTGATTGTTAACAGAGCGGCAGCTTTTTAAATTCTTGCACCAGTATTTGTAAATATGTAGTGCACCAATTTAGTATTCGCAACCAAAGCATCAGACTTAAATCCTAGGGAATTCATTTAAAGCCTAATGCCCTGTATACTCGATCGGTTCATCCGATGATAACGGACCAATGGATTTTTTCATCAGATATCCGATGTAGCTGACTTTCATCAGTTTTGCCTACACACCATCGGTTAAAAATCTGATCGTGTCCAACGCGGTGACGTAAAACACAATGACGTGTTGAGAAAAATGAAGTTCAACGCTTCCGAGCATGCGTCGACTCGATTCTGAGCATGCGTTGATTTTTAACAGATGGATTTCCCCACAGAGGATCGTTTTTTTTCTATCGTTTTTTAACCATCAGATAATTTTAAAACAGGTTCTAAGTTTTTTCACTGGTGGAAAAAAAAACGATGGGGCCCACACACGATCGGTTCTTCTGATGAAAACGGTCCATCAGGCTGTCTCATCAGACGAACCGATCATGTGTACACGGCATAACTCCATGTTTCAGTGAACTTTAACTAGTTTGTTTTGATCAAGCTGGTTCAAATTAACTATTTTCTTCTCTAACACATGCAGCAGCTGCTGTTATGTATTCCAGCAACAAGATAGAAACTACCCGTCCCGCTGCCAGAACATGATGGGTTCGGGCTTAGCACTGTTCAAGGCTTTTTCACAGGAAGCTTTGTTCATTATAAATGTATACAAAGCTTCCTCTGAGTGGCTGAGCAGCACCCAGCCCAACTCAATTTTTTTCTGGTAGTGAAACAGAAAGTCCTCATCTCGCTTACCGGAACACAATACTGCATACGGTTTGTAGCTCAGGCTACATACAGTTCACATCCCAGATTGCGAGGATAACTTGCCACACATTTGTGGCAGTGCTGAATTGTAAGTCATGGTAACTTGCTGCACATTTTCACCGGCAGGTTGTACACTTGCAGAGCACTTGAAGCACAAGTTCTAGTCGACACTTTTGTTGCAAAGTTGCAGTGGCGAGTCTACCGCAAGAGCTCTGCAAGTCCCTGTGGTGGGATGACTGTAGCACAGTGGTTCTCAACTCCAATCCTCAAGGCCCCCCAACAGGTCAGGTTTTCAGGATTTCCATTATTTTGCACAGGTGATTTGATCAGTTTCACTGCCTTAGTAATTCCCACAGCCATTTCATCTGAGGGAAATCCTAAAAACATGACCTGTTGGGGGGGCTTGAGGACTGGAGTTGAGAAACACTGCTGTAGCACAACATAACTGAACCAGAATTTGCAGCAGACTTGCAGAAAGTTTGCAAAGAAAATTGATCTGGAGTCATGCAATGCAGACTTGCTGCAATTGTGCAACAAACTTGTGAAGCCTGACGCAGTGGTGTATTTTGGCTTTGTGCTGCCCAAGGCAAGACTAAAATCATGCACCCCCTCATTTCTAAATTTGTCCCACGACTTCATGTTTAAGATCCACCCCTTCATCTGTAAACTCCCTGACTCTTCACATCTCTCACGTCTTTACAAATTCCTCTATTGGTAACCCCCCCACCCCACAAACACACACACTCTTCACCACAGCTCTCACCTCTCACCCCCCTCACTCTTCACAAATTCCTCCACCCCTCTTCACAGCTCCCAACGCTTTACAACCCCTCCCCCCCATTCTTGACAGCTCTCACCTCTTCATTACCCCCATGCCCCCACCACATTTCATAGCTCTCACCTATTCACAACCCCCATGCCCCCACCATTATTTACAGCTCTCACCTCTTCACAACCCCCCCACACATGCTCTTCATTGTTTTCATGGCTCACCCTCCTCTCCCCAGGGTCTGGTAGATGGAACAATCTGCAGCCCCGATCGCTGACAGCAGGAACTGAGGTCCGGCCTCTGAGAAGAGTGGAGGGGGGCAGAGCCCACACTCTTCTCTTCTCTACCTGGAGCAGCTCTGGCAGAGTTGGAATCGCTCCAACTCACTGCTCATTGACGGGCATTTGAAGAGGCTACAGTGTGGGTTTGGAGCCATGTGTTCAAGGATAGAGTGCTGACCGCCCACACACACCAGTCCCTCTGCCTCATTGCAGATACGCCCCTGTAGAGAAGAAGAACACGTGCAGTATAAACATTAACTTAACTATGTCATCAGCGAACATTAGGAATCACCCATTGGTTTGAGACCAACTCCTGGAAAGCTGGAACTACTGTCTTGCAATCTTTCAGTGAGCTCACACTGTCCAGTTGTTGGTTGTGTCCCTGTTGGATATTTTACTTCCTATCCTAATGACAATGTTGTCATCAGCCCAGGATTAAGGCATCATTCACAAAGTATTCTAGTGTCACCTGTGGAAATAATCCAGTGGATTCCCACAGCTGCATTCACAGGTGGATGTGGATAATTGAAACCGCCATACAAAACAATGACTGGCTGACAGCAGACACAGTTATTTGCCGGTGTTCAGGTGGAGGGAACTGATGCTAACCCCTGGATGCAAGCTGTTTATATCCAAGGGCAATCATCTATCCCTACTACAGGTTATTTCTCCATGTGCGTTCACTTCTAAACATTGGTGGACAGTTGTGTTTGCTGTCAGCCTGTCATTGCTTTGTACAGATTAAGAGACAGCGACTACCAGCAACCACATATCAATCCAGCTACAGACATTCACTGAAGTCTTGCTGCAGCTGACACAAAAATACTGTTGTAATGGGGCCTAAAGGGCAATCTTTGCAATGAGGCCATAGAGAACAGCAACAAACACGATTGGTTTTGTCTTTATCCCATTCTATCTACAACAAATACATTTTTTTGGTTGGAGACACATTTTAAGTAAATGTGATCTAAGATTACTTTGTTAAACTTCACACTTCAGTAAATTAAACTCAGTTAATTCAGAAAACACATTTTTCTTTCAATAAGTGGCATGGTACCTCTCAGGCCCCGTACACAACGACCGAGCTTTCGGCAGAATCCAGCGAGAAGCTCGCTGGGAAGACATATTCTGCCAAGAAAATCGGTCGTATGTACACTTTCAACGAGCGTCCCGTCGGGACGCTCGTCGAGCCAAAATAGAGAGCATGCTCTCTTTTTCCTCGTTGTTCAATGAGGAAATTTGGCTCGACAAACTTTTCGACCGCTCATCGGGAACCTCGTACACACAAGAGGTCTTCCCATAGGGAAAATCTCTGATAAGAGCTTTGGTCGGGAATCCCGACCGTGTGTATGCTCCATCACAGTTTTTCTCATAGGGAAACTGACAAAAACTGCCGGAAAAAAGTTCGCCAGGAAATCCTGGCAGGAAAAAAAAGATCAGGTTGTCTTTTTTTGTCTGGCAGTTTTTGGGCAATTTTCCAGTCGAAAAAACTACACACAGCCGGGATTCCCGACCAAAGGCTCTCCTCACAGTTATCCCATTGGGAAACCCAGCCGTGTGTATGAGGCTTGAGAGCTGGTTCTCTATTTTTCCGATGGCAAAAGTTCTTGTCGGAAATTCCGATCATCTGTATGCAATTCCGACGCACAAAAATCTTATGTTTGCTCGGAATCAATTCTACGCATGCTCGGAATCATTGAGCTTCATTTTTTTTTTGGCTTGTCGTACGTGTTGTACGTAACCGCGTTCTTGGCAATCGGAATTTCTGACAACATCTGTGTGACTCTGTGTATGCAAGACAAGTTTGAACCAACATTCCATCGGAAAAAAAATCCATGGTTTTGTTGTTGGAATTTCCGATCGTGTGTATGCGGCATAAGGGACATTTCCCTTGCAAAGTGAAACAGCCTATTTGCCTTTAGTAAATCAGCCCTAGGATGTATAAATCCCTCCCCACCTACAGTATATGAGCAATACATCAGTTCACTTGGAAATTAGAGTGAATATTGCTGATTTAAGCAATCTACATATTTAAATGCAAAGCAGAATCATAATTCATACTACACCATATTGACCAGTGTTGCTTTCATGCGTGTCTTAGCATGAAAAAAAAACTTGATAGGACAGGAGAAGCATTCTCCACTAATAATATAATCATTACCACACTAAAGTCTCCTGTAAATGGCATATTGTATAATAAATTATAAAAATCATTAACTGTGACAAAGGAAATATAATTGTGCTTTATTACCTAGCCTACAATACTGTACCAGCAGTGAATTCAGTGCTTACCTAGCCAAGTGAGTTACTTTAATGAGCCTTGAAAAAAGCATTTACCAGGTACAAGCAAATCCATTGGTAATGCTATGATTCACTCTTGGATTGTCACATTTTGCAGTGCATTTGATCTGTCTGAAAGTCCCCGTGGCAAAAAACCCTGGTAATAGGGATCATTAAACCTAGTTGCCAGCATGTGAAGGCCATCTATCCAGAGCTGATATTTTTGTTAACAGCAGATGGTGCTGGTGTGTTGAATCCCATATTTTTCTTATTTTTTTGGTGGGAGGGGGGAAAGTTCCTTCAATCAGATCTCTCTACTGAAGTTCTTTGCCTCGTCGTCTCAGCCCACCATTGGTAGATTTTTTAATATGGCACCAATGAAGAACCTATTGTGCAGTGGCGGCTGGTGCTCAAAATTTTTTGGGGGGGCGCAAACGGAAAAAAAAAAAAAAAAAACAATTGCAGCCTCACTGGGCCTATCAAATGCAGCCACTGGGCCCATCAAATGCAAGCCACTGTGCCATCAATTGTCACCACTGTGCCATGCTATCAAACGCAGCCACTGTGCCATGCCCTCAAACGCAGCCACTGTGCCATGAATTGTCACCACTGTGCCATGCCATCAAACGCAGCCACTGTGCCATGCCATCAAACGCAGCCACTGTGCCATCAATTATCACCACTGTGCCATGCCATCAAACGCAGTCACTGTGCCATGCCATCAAACGCAGCCACTGTGCCATGCCATCAAACGCAGCCACTGTGCCCAATGCCCATTAATTGTCGCCACTGTGCCAATTGTCACCACTGTGCTCTTTGTCGCCACTGTGCCCTTTAATTGTCGCCACTGTGGCCAATTGATGCCACTGTGCCATGCCATCAAACGCAGCCACTGTGCCCAATGCCCATTAATTGTCACCACTGTGCCAATTGTCGCCACTTTGCCCTTTGTCGCCACTGTGCCCTTTAATTGTCGCCACTGTGCCAATTGATGCCACTGTGCCCTTTAATTGTCGCCACTTTGCCACTGTGCCTATTGTCGCCACTGTGCCCATTGATTCCACTGTGCCCATTGTCGCCACTGTGCCCATTGATGCCACTGTGCCCAGTAAAATGCCTCTCCCCTCCCCCCGCCCAGCACTTACCTTTATGGGGGTCAGCCATCCTCCTTCCACGTCCCTCAATGTCCTCTCCCACCCTCGGTGATGCTTCAGCCAATCAGGTTACCGGTAAACCTGATTGGCTGAGACGCCTGTCAGTCTTATCTAAGGAACGCACCCCCCGTACGTTCCTTAGATTCCGGAGCCTGAGGGCTGTACTCGGAAAACGCCTATCAGAGCCGCTGGCTCTGATAGGCACTTCAACACAGCCAACCAGCTGCCATTATTCAGGTGGCCGGCGCTCAGCATCCGGCCATCTGAATAATTGGCGGCAGCTGGAAACAATAACATAGATTCATGCAATGCATGAATCTAAGTTATTGTAATCAGTGGCGGACGGTGCGGCGCTCCGGCGCCCTCTATAGACTCACCGCCATTGCTAGTGTGACCCTCTTATAATGACCACATAGTGGTCATTGTAATAGGGCTGGTAGCTCAGGTGAAGAAGCTGTTGTACAATTCGAGCTGCCAACATCTAGCCAAAACTGAGTTATAATAATTTAATATACAAGCATACAGGCACACTTATACATATATTCAAGTACCTTAGTGTATGCCATTTTTTTTTATATAGAGTATCTGATTCTTGTCCTGATCCATGTCCTGTAGCAAATGTCTGAAACCTTTGCTCATCTCTATGGTGAAAACAATTGCAAAAAATCAATAGCAACCAATCAGATTTATTGTGTCATCTCTCCAGATCAAGGAACGATAATTTCTGCTTTGCTGCCAGAAATTACTACATTTTATGAATTTTTATTCTCTGAGAAGAGTCTCACCAAATCCCAAGTGAGCTATAGGATCTGCTCAGCCAGCTGTTATATAGCTGCAATACCTTCTCCTTTTTTTCCCCTTTTGGGAGGCAGATGCTTTTTTTTTGTGCTTTTTTTGCATTTGACAGGGCACGCCAAGACTTTGTACCACCCAGTTCTGACATTCTTGGCCCGAAGAATTCAATAATGTATTAACTGTTGAGATCTCCTTGGGAATTGTCTGTGCTATGCTGTTGATTCATACAAGAAACCCCATTGCCCACTCTTCCAGCAAAACCCATTCACAGCAATTCATCCTTAACATCCTTAACATAAAATAAAAATAGTCTTCCTTTATTTTTTTTTTATTTTTTTTTTGAGTCCTTGGAGATCAATTTATGTCTTATGTGGTCGGAGATCACAGACTGTGTTTCTTGATGAAATACTGTACATTCGTATTGGTACATAAGTTTTGAACTTACCAGTCTAAAGCATGTGTTCCAGAGTGTATATTGAAGAAATATGCAGCGGCATCATTTTTATGTTTGAATGCATTGCTTATACAGAACTGGTTGGACTTTTATATGAAAAATAAGAGTTCAAGGGGAGACAGCACAACTTTAATGGCCCTCTGAACATTGTACAGGAAGCGAGAATCTAGGAAGCTGTCTGCTTGAAAATGGGCTGAAATATGATCATCTTACACCGTGAAAATATGTTTTCCTTCTACAGCAAATATGTTTTGCCTACTAGCCACTCCCACAGAAAGCTGCCTGAGAAATGAAGTATAACTGAGTGTGATTCTCTTGTGTTTTCTAGCTGACTTATGATTCTTATGTTGTATTTTGCATGTTTATTGATAGAATGCTTGACTCTGTGTTATAGACAGGGGTACCTGCAGATAATGTAATACAGTCTTTAGCAAATTATAGGAGTTAGGGTTCATATCATGGGTAACAATTTATTTAAAATGTTATACTCTAAATCTCCCCTTCAGATTGCTGTATCATATTATTTGTCACAATTCTACATTGTATTGTGAATGTTATTTTTTTTTTTTACTTTCACTACCTTGTTTTTCTGCTGGTATTATAGTAGCAATAGTAAAAATATTGAAAGATGCTGTGTGATTATTTGTAGGAATTTTCCAAAGATTTTAACGGATGTTGGGGCCTCTGTGCTAAGATTAGGGGATGACTTGAGCACAACAGGTGGGAGGAGATCTGCAAATTGTGTTAAAATCCAATGCAGCTGAGACCAACAGCAAAGGAATGATCAGTGATCTTCTCTATAGCACAATTAGGCTGAGCAACTGTATGCTGGAAAATCCCTGTATGTGATAATGAGTTCATTACCCCCTACATGGCCTCTCTGTGGCAAGGTTACACTGCTTGTAAATTCTAGGCTGATGGCTATTTGCCACAATAGTTGTCTATATAGTGACATGACTTATGCATGTGAAACTGTCTGTCATCATATCTGACTATTATGAACCACATTCATTTAGGTGGGGGTCATTTGATGCAGACACATTCATGATTATTGTTTATGGAGGTCAATATGATTATGAATATTAATGTTAATAATTATTTTTTTATCATATTGAATGACTCACTCTGCCCTAGTGTTCTGTTTCAATTAAAGTCCCAACAATTTCCTTTTCCCATTTAAATATGATTATGAATCATGAATTGTGTACTGCTGCAGATCCCAAATTAGACAATTCACAAAACTGAACACTCCAATGACCAATTGAATTTTTCCTGTAGCCTCCATCTGCGACAGGTTGCATGCTGATAGCATGGATTTGCTGCAATATAAAAAAAAAACAATGTCAGAGCTTGATCTATTCTGCAAATATACTGAAAAGCAAACCAAAGAAAAACATAGACAATTATCAGATGTAATTTTACATATTTACAGTAAAAGAAAAAAAAATAGATACCTCCATAAAGGTATTGAAAGCAAATCTATGTCTGGCAGAGGGCCAGTAATCAGTCAAATGAATTGTTCCAATGCTGTCATCAAAAGTGAAACATTTTCAACTCTTTTTATTTATTGCTTATCTTACATCCTAAACTTAAAGGGGTTGTAAACAATTATTTTTTATTTAAAAAACAAACATGTTATACTTTCTCCACTGTGCAGCTCGTTTTGCACAGAGTGGCCCCGAACCACAACCAATCCCACCGCTGCCAACCAATGTAACGAGACCCTTGCTCGCTCGCTTCCGCTCTCCCGACACTCCTCTGCTACTATTGGATCAGATTGCAGATTGCAATGTCTGATGGTTCGGTCATTCCAAGGCTCCGGGATCCAAACTACAGCTATGTGCCGTTTGGAATCCATTAGAACAAAACACCAGGCAGGCTGTATGTAAGTTCTAACAGGAAGCTCTTTAATGGAAGCACACAACACACTTTTATACAGAATTTGGAACATCCAGCCCCCAACAACCACTTTCCTATTGGTCAATTGTAAAGTATGTGCAGTTCTCCTTCAGATCCTCTTCCATGCAAATGAGGACTTCAAAATTTAATCTGCAGAGATTGGTCCGATAGCTTGAATAGAAGGACTGCTATGTGTAATGAGACAGAAGCCCCAGGGGGCAATCAACGTACACAATAGCCAGACACAGAACAATGGCGCCATCTGGGGTCCCAAGACAAGGGCAGAAGACCCCCCACCATGTAACAGATTTCAAGGAGGAACACTTCCACATTCCAAGGTCCAATGACAGCATGCTTGGAAGCATTGAACTTCGTTTTTTTCATCACGTCGTTGTGTTTTACATCACCGCATTCTGACACGATCGGTTCATGAACCGATGGTGTGTAGGCACATCAGTCCATCAGTCGGCTTCATCGGTGAACCGATGAAAACGGTCCGTCTCATCGGATGGACCGATCGTGTGTACAGGGCTTAAGTCTCCCTTAAAGAAAAAAAAAGAGTGTGCTGCAGCACCTACAAATTTCTTTAAGGCCTCGTAGACACGAGGCAATCTATTTGTTCAAATCGGTCGGACCGACCGATTTGAACAAATCTGTTTGCTAGGATTTTGGTTTGCTCGCGTGTACACACGAGCAAACCAAAATCCCCGCCAGCAGACGGCGCGCTGACGTGTCGGTGGCCTTGGCGGTGACGTTGACGCCGCCACGTCACCGCGCCAGAAAGTAAAACACTTCCGCGCATGCGCCGAATCCATTCGGCGCCGGTGCGAGACGACATGTCTGCTGGTAAGTGTACTAACCAGCAGACATGTCGGGCGGACGGATTCCCACCCGATAGATTTCAAAGCATGCTTTGAAATCTGTCGGGTGGCCAAATCCGTCGGCTCTAGCAGACCGTTTCCAGCAGACAGATTTGATCGTGTGTACGAGGCCTTAGTCCTCCAGAAAATTCCCACAAATACTTTTACTAAGTGAGCCTGCCAATAAGGTCCACCAGATGCAAGTTCCTGTTATGGGGATGCAACAATGCTGCATTGTTCCCGTATCCAGAGCAAAGCTGCTGCTCTCATGTAGGCTGCCTGCTTGTATTTCAGTAAGATGAAAACAATGTTCAGGGAACATGGCTATCAGCATTGTCACTGCTAATTCACTTACCTGTACCTGGCTAGTCTTTCCCACTGTTTTGGGAAATGACAGTCCTGCCTGTTGCTGAAAACCTTTAGAATTATATAGTAACTGGATTTGATACAGGAGCCTTTAGTTCTAAAAAATAATTGAAAATAATAAAAAAAAGATATATGTATTTCCAGTGGTGTTTATTTTAAGTTTTTAAGTTTAGAATGCTTTTGGTTTAAGGTGAGTGTCTGAGGAAGATATTTGTGTTTTTATATAACTAAAAAATCTATATTAAAGTTAATGGAACATTAATTCATGGTCCTAGGCAGTTTAAAATTAAAAAGTCTCAAAGACAATTAGGAATGGTTGACTAATTTGTTAAGACTTCTAATGGCAACATCAGTTAGAAAACATAATATATTCTTATTACTTGTTATGTTAAAATTAACCAACAAAACCAATTTAACTATATTATAATAATATGAAAGCGATATGGAAATATTTGTTTACAACATCCTTGTATCTATACTGCCTTTTTTTATTCATTTTGGGATACGTGCACATAATTGGTCAGTAATCGAATGTAAAAAGGTATAATGCTGCAGATTTTTACTAATGAAGTTTAGTGTTTTACTATGCGTGTAAAAATAAAAAAATAACTATTTACTGAAAGGCATTTATCACTGTAGGTATATAAAATGACTATAAACACAAAATGTCTCAGGTCCCTCGAATTTCAGAATGACTTTATCATCACAGCTGGGTAATAATCTTTATTGACTTGTAACATTCTTCAAACTTATTCAGTGGATTGTCTGAATTCTCAAATTGTCATCCAAGGTACTTTGCTAATGTGGCATTGATCTATCTACAAATCCAAAACCGAGGTAGAAGAGAGAGAAATATTGGCTCTACAATACAGTAGAGGCTAGCTAGATAAATCATTTAGGAAGGTTTTTTATTTTTTATTTTTTTGCAAGTTTGAGGTCACAATTCATTCATCTTGTTAACTTTGCTATATCCCTTTAGTGGCTTCAATTGCAGGATTAAATATTGAATGGTGGCACATCCTTCAATATATGGGTCCTAATGCTTTGGCAGTGTCAGGGTTTTCAAGCTGAGAGGGAAACAGCGTGCGCATCCAATGCCAAAAGTAATCTCGCTGATGATCTGTTCTGTAGGATTAATCCCGCAACAGTATTATCAGGCAATTCTCAGCACATTGGCTCATCCCTGCTATGACACTTGAGAAACAAATGGATCGGTTAAGCGTTTAAGAATGTCAGAGTAAATCTGTATTGTTTTAACACAACCACAATAAAATACTCCTATCTTATAAAAGCTGGCGATGGTGTTAAAAAAATGTATTTATTTTTTGTCCTGTGCAGCAAACAGGTAAAATACACATAGAAACTAGATAGCAGCTCTCATTTTAGTGTTAAAGTGTAGGTGTACAGGAGAAAAAGTGACAGTAAAAAAGAAATCAACCATACCTGGTGTTCCTGACAGTTTTTAGAACCTCTTTTAGGTTGACAATGCTGTAGGCAATCTCCTTCAGCTGTTTCAAAACCCACTGCAGCCACTGGACTGAAAGGCTGCATTGCCTGCACAGTAATGAGGCCTCATCTCCAACATCGTGGTCACCCCGATTTAAGAGGCTAGAATCATTTACATAATGTAATGTTCTGTGTCTTTAAAATATCATCATATGAAGTGCAAACTGTGTTCTGTGTGCATACAAAATAAATAAAGTGCTCTATTGCTGATCAATGAATATGTTCAATGTGTGTCCAATTCTTCAAAGTTTCCAAAGTGCATAAATCAGCAAAAAATTAACTCCAACATATTAACAATATATATATATATAAAATTATTATATGTATACAAAAGTCATTCCATTTGGTGACTCTTCACATGTGCTCCCCCCTCAGGTCCGCACTCACTAAAGGGATGTACCCCTGCAGGGGTGAAAGGCCTCACAAAAGAGTCAGATCTTTGTCCTGCATTACCTCCTTGACATCCACAATCATTCCATACACTCACATATAGATGGATAAGAAAAAAAGAGATCCCATCGGTAAATCTGTACATAAAAGTTTATCAACCACTTCCTTACTGGGCACATATACCCCTTCCTGACCAGGTGAAATTTCAGCTTGTGGCACTGCGTCACTTTAACTGACAATTGCGTGGTCGTGCGACGTGGCTCCCAAACAAAATTGACGTACTTTTTTCCCCACAAATAGAGCTTTTCTTTTGGTGGTATTTGATCGCCTCTGCGGTTTTTATTTTTTGCGCTATAAACAAAAATAGAGCGACAATTTTGAAAAAAAAAACAATATTTTTAACTTTTTGCTGTAATAAATAGCCCAATTTTTTTTAAAAAAAACTTTTTTTTCTCAGTCTAGGCGATACGTATTATTCTACATATTTTTGGTAAAAAAAAAAATCGCAATAAGCGTCTGGTTTGCGCAAAAGTTATTGCGCTTACAAAATAGGGGACAGAATTATTATTATTTTGTATTATTTTATTTTTTTACTACTAATGGGGGCGATCAGCATTTTTTTCGTGACTGCGACATTTTTGGCGCCATTCACATTTATACAGCGATCAGTGCTATAAATATGCACTAATTACTGTATAAATGTGACTGGCATTGAAGGGGTTAACACTAGGGGGTGAGGAAGGGGTTAAATGTGTACCCTGAATTGTGTTCTAAATGTGTGTGGAGGGGGGTGACTGGGGGAGGTGACCGATCTATGTCCCTATGTACAAGGCCAGTTAGAGAAGTAGAACCACCCTGCAGCCGTACAAAGTCGTATGGCCGTCGGGTAGTGGTTAAGTAAAATTTACAGATTTACACAATGGGATCTCTTTTTTTTTTATTCCATCTGTATGTGAATTTCTTTTGTTGCTGATTTATGCACTTTTGAAACTTTGAAGAATAGGATCACAAACTGGACATATTCATTAATCAGCACTTGAGCACTTATTTTTTTTGTTGTGTATGCACACAGAACACAGTTTGCACTTTATATGACGATGTTTTAAAGAGACAGCATATTACATTATTACATTTTTTATAAAAAATGTTTTAATATACATCCCAGAGCTCGCTAAGCCTGGTCAGTGACATCCATCTCAATAAGGGATTCTGGAAGTTGACATCTGGTGTTGAAGATAACATAAGCAGAACTGCTAAGGTTGGTCTCTTCTCTCTGCCCTTGCAGAGTGGCAACAGAAAGATAGCAGTTATGTGAACCCTCTAACAACATTAACGTTTTGTTTTTGTTTTCTTTGGTATAGGCTAAGAAGTAGAGGCTTGCACCTGATTGAGTGTTTAATTAACACAGAACCCTGCTCCCCCTGTTTTGTATATATTTGCCCTAATTATTCATTTGAAAAGCTGTCAGTTAGGCAGGCCATACATGGTCGAATTTCCAAAGAATTGTCTTTTAAAAATAAGAACATTTGTGCGTTTTGTGATTCGATGGTGCCACCATTGATTTCAAAACTCAACCAACCAAGCCTTCAATTTCACCTCATGTTGCTACAGAAAAGAATTTTTGTGGCTGGGAATCTTCTTTTCTTTCTGTGAATTTTCTTTTCTTGCAAATGCGCATTTATTTTTCAATTAAATTTCTCGCACAATTCTCCCATCATTGATTAGAAAACCATTTGTTTTTCAAAACATTTCCAACATGTCTGATTACTCAAATTTGATGGTCGCATGAGAATCGGCTGTTGCTGCAGCCCACTAATGGAGCGAAATACCAACAAAAATTCTTAGATACGATTTTCGAAAGAAAATTCTTTCGAAATTCGACCCAGGTTATTTGGTAACTGCTCACCAGATGGCAGTAAAAACCCTAAACGGGTTCTGACCCTGCAATGCTTTATCTAAAATTAAAAAAAAAAAAATTGACTTGCCATAAACAAATGGGGTTGTCTCTTTTTTGGCTACAAGTGTTGGTGGGCAGGTTTGTTGCAGTATATAACAGATATGTAAACTGTGTTCTATACAACCAGAGTATGATATTTTAGTATGAAGCATCATCTCCATTCAAACTTGACACTTCGGCCTCGTACACACCACCGAGGAAAAAACACATCGCTTTCCTCGACGAGTTCCTTGTTAGGCTTGTCGAGAAACTTAACAAGCTGTCTTTGCGTACACAACCGCGTTCTCAACCGCGGTGACTTCAACACATACAACAGCAGGGGAAGTTTGATTCCACTGGCACAACCATTGGGGCTGCTTTTGCTAATCTCATGTTACTGCGTTTTAGGTAAAAGTTTGGTAAGAGACATTTTCACTTTTCAGTCTCTTACAGCGTGACAAATGTGCTATCTCCATTACAAACGCTACATTTTCCAAAGGTGCGAGCGTTTCTAAGCAAACACACCAATGTGTTTCTCGTCGAAAACCAGCACGATGAGGAACACAACGAGAAAATTGAGACTCCCGTTGAGGAAAAAGAGAACTTGCTCTCTTTTTTCCTCGTCGAGTTCCTCGACAGTTTTCTCAATGAAAAGCATAAACACGACAAGTTTCTTGATGGATTCTGTAGAGTTTCTCGGCCGTGTGTACAAGGCCTTCCAATATGAGCATTCCCTGACAACTGAGCAAGATTTGAACTGTGTAGGCCTTCCCAGGGGGTGATTATATGCTATTCGGACCATCAGAAGCACTTGCAACATGCACGTGCAATTCAGAAGAAGCTAGAAAAATTCAGTAGTAAGAGAGAGGGTTGGAAAGTGCTTCATTGGTATAGTAAGATAATACAGGCCAGGCAGATATCGTGTCACCTGTTGTTCTGCCTGTCTCTAGTCAGACAGAAAATGAATGTGTTACCTATAAGACACCATTAAACCTTTTGAACCAAATATAAGCAAAGAACAACAGAGAAGCACAGGAGTTTTCAAGCATATACTATTAATTTTATAATCAAAATCTTTGTACTAAATACCAGGCTTCTGTAACAGAAAAGGTTTCATATGAATAGAAATCCTTGGAGGGATTTCATAATACCACTCCTTGGAGTCCTTGGAGGGATTTCATAATAGAACTCTTGCTTATTAATGTTTTGCTGTTTAAGAATGTGAGTATTATATCGGCTCCATTTGAAAATTGCCATTCAGTATTAACAGCAATAAACACAGCAGAGAAGTATTTAGGCTTGAACAGTTAATTACATAGGAGACCAGTGAACTTTAACCTGGAAAATTAAGAAAAACTACAAGCCCATCTGCTTTGGTTTCCAAAATATCCAGCTGGGTACAATAAAAAAAATACCTTTTTTTCTTTTTCTTTTTTAAAATTGACTTTACTTTATATTATTTATTAAATAAAGGTGTGTTGTTGGAACCTCATTTTCTTTCATAACACAATTTTGATTAAGTAGGCACCAAAAGACCAATAAAGGATACAAACATAACTAGCACATCATTTTTACGTCCAATAATTATCACACATACAATACTGGTAATATTGAACAAAAACAAGAGGGACTCAACAGAATAGTCAGACGCTCTTGATTGTTTCAATTTAATGATAAGCGTTCTCAGCCACAATGGAGCCTTGTTCTGCTTAATAAAATATTCATTTTAACTGGTGGTTTTAATTAGTTTTCCTTCGTTTACCTCAACATCCCATTACATAGGCTTCTCCCTGCAGTCTACTTGCTAAAGTGCAGTCCATTACTTTTTACTCCACCCGTTGTTGCTACTTTGCTGAAATTATGCTTCATATGTACATATGAAGTACATATCTATAATGAAGTCTGGTGAAGTGATTTAGTAGATGGTGTATGTTTGCCATATAATTGTCATCATCTAGCAACTACAAACAACCAGTCAGATGAAAGGAAATGTAAGTGCTACGTTTATTGCCCCTTATTGGAGTGGGTTTGCCTTGGCAAGTTATGACCAAATACAAGGAAGAGTAATCATGATCTGCAACTTATGGTAATCAACCAAACATTATTTTATACCAGTAAAATAAAGAAAAACAGTTCATAACTGTGCCTCAAAATTGACCGATATGTCAATGAACCAATGAGCTGAGCTTTGGGAGCTTTGGTCTTTTTCTACCATGACAACCATCAAAACCATACTGGGACACTTTCAACTGAGCCAATGTATTTTCTTACATCAAAATATATTGTAAGCAAAGAGAAAACACATCTGCCTATAACAACAAAACATAGAGAGCTTAAAACCATATCAACCAACAAACACATCTTAGAATGATGGAGCTGCCATTCTGACCCTCTGGCTTACGTACTTTGAGTAAGTGGCCCAGAATAACAATGCAGCTAGGGATCAGATTTTATTATCTAACTGTTCAGATCTGCAATCCTGTTCTGAATCAGAGACCCAAAGTATGAGAATGAGTCAATCAATAAGTCAATATATCAGGCAGTAGATTTTAATTTTTAGAAGGAGGATGGCAATGATAGCTCCCTTAAATTAAATAAGGCTCTTAAACTGAATGAGTCTCTAAAGACCATCCCTGATCCACTTATACTTACACTTGCATTGCTTGCTTGCCACTCCTTAATATGTTGCATCTGTGGATAAATACTAACTGTAAGCTCAGTGTCAGGTGGCAAAGCAGCTTACACAAGGGTATTGTTGCCACCCCCCTCTATCATGAGTTCAGGCTTGGAAGCATTGAATATTTTGCAGTGGCTGCTAGGGAAAAATAAGCATAATTTTAGAGCCTTGGAGATGAGTATTAGTTGGTCGGAGGATAGGCTTGCAAGACATTCTGTCAAACTAATAGTTTTCTTAAAGGGGTTGTTAAGGTTCGTCTTTTATGTTCTAAATAGGTTCCTTTAAGCTAGTGCATTGTTGGTTCACATACCTTTTCTTTCGATTTCCCTTCTAAATGTTTGTTTTCTTTGTTAAAATTTCTCACTTCCTGTTTGTCCTCACTAAGCTTTCCACCATCATCCGAGTTGTGGAAAGTCATTTAGAACAGCTTACTGAACACCTTACTGAGGAGAAACAGGAAGTGAGAAATTCAGACAAAGAAAACAAAGAAAAAAACAATTTAGAAGGGAAATCGAATGAAAAGGCTAGTGAACCAACAATGCACTAACTTAAAGGAACCTATTTAGAAAATAGAAAACAAAACTTTACAACCCCTTTAAGCATCTGGCAGAAGTTTTTAAAGAATAAAAAAAAAAACATAATAATTTTGACATATCAGCCTGCATTATTTTATTTTTTTTAAACAATTTTACATTTAAGATATTTGAGGCTGCTTTATAAAACCAAAGTGGCGCTCATATCATTCATCACATGGCAACATTTAATTATTCCACTTTTGGAGTGCTAATTTTGAAACAAGTATACAAACATAGTCCATTAGCTAAGTTTACATTTGGTAATCTTGACACTGTATCTTATCACAGCATGTTCTGAATATTTCACATTGCACTGCAAATTTAGAACAATGTATTTATAGTACAATTAGCAGACATGATAAAAAGATAACAGCTGAGGAGATCCCTGCTCAGATGGACACACAATCTGTTAGAACAGAGACTTTATCAAATGAGCTCCTTGTAGCAATGTCCTGGATATTGTACCAAGTGTTAAGACACAAAAGGTACAAGAAACAATTTACGATATGTCTTTACTTATAGGTATATCGTAATTGGTACCATCCTACCCAATAACAATTTAAATGAAAGTGTAAGCAGACATTTTGTATCAAATCACTCTTTACTATCTTGCAATGTGAAGCTTTGAGACGATAACTTACCCCTGTTCTCTGACTGGTAACTTTGGATGTAATTTGTGACTTACATGCAATTTTAAGGGAGTTAATTGTAGCAGATATACATACTTGTGTGAGTGCCTAGCAAAGAGATACAAACCTTCATAAGCCCTCTGCAGGAACCCTTGTTTAAGGTGTATATTAGTGAAACTAAGTCTGTGAGTTGTCAAACTGCTGTGTTCCAGCAATGAGATACTTAAAGAATAAGGATCCTAGGTAGTTTGAATTTTGAAACTCACATGTGAATTAAGCTGAACCTGGTGCATGGCATTTGCTCCATATTGTTTTAATTATTGTGAGCTGAGATGGGTTCTGCAGCCTTTCTTGCACCTTAGATGAAAAATGCAGACATAGACTTGGGCTTTGGAGCAGTGTTGTTTGAATAAATTAGTGCAACTAAGTCTGTGAGTTGTCAACTGTTAGCATTTCAGTTATGAGAAAATAGTACAGTTGTACCAACTGTGATAGAATGTTATGTTTTATCTACTGTATCCCTCAATGGGCTGTTCATTTGTTTTATAGTATTGATAATATTTGACAATGCACTGGGGGGATTTACTAAAATCGGTGCACACAGAATCTGGTGCCAGTTAGCTTCTAACTTGAGCTCTTGAGCTTGTTCATTTAATAACACCTAGAAGCTGATTGGCTACTATGCACAGCTGCACCCGATTTTGTGTTCACCAGTTTTAGTAAATCCCCCTCACTGTGCTCTTTATTTATTTTTATTTTTTTTCTAGGTACTTATATAGCGCTGTAAATTTACGCAGTGCTTTACATATACATTGTACATTCACATCAGTCCCTGCTCCTAAGGAGCTTACAATCCAAGATCCCTTCCTCACATTCATATATACACCTTCTAGGGCCAATTTAGAGGATCCAGTTAACCTACCAGAATGTCTTTGAAATGTGGGAGAAAACCAGAGTACCCGGTGGACACCCACACAGGCATAGGGAGAACATGCAGACTCCAGGCAGGTAGTGTTGTGGTTGGGATTTGAATCAATGACCCTTTTTACAGCTAGGCGTAAGTGCTATTCACTATACCACTGTGCTGCCCATACTCTTTCCAATAATCCCAATAACTACCTTCCACATTTAAACCCTGGTTTTCCAGTGGCAGAAAGTGATGCAAAGGAGGGGAAATTAACATAGTTAGAAAGGTCACACTCCAGGTGGCTTGTAGATTGCTATTATACCACTAGTAACTGGTGATTGGTCCAAAAAGGTGTACACCAAAATGTTCAAAAAGTGCTTTTGTAATAATTGCATGAAGGGGTCCTACGAGGCTGCAAAAAAAAGTTACTTTTCCTTTTGTGATTATTAATGGAGATCTTTGAGAGAATTTGGTGTGCTGGTATTGGGCATTTCCTTCACCAGGAGCAAAGGAAATACCCAGTACGTCTGGACCTGGTGGAGAATATGACTCACTTCCATGTAACTCTGGGTAAGTCACCAAGCTCCACTGCAGAGAGTCCATAACCCTGTGTAAGCTATGATTTTAACCACATTTTTTCCCCTTAAACAATAGGTGCTGGAACTCAACCACAACCCCCCCCCCCCAAACCCCTCCCGCCACAAACACCCTACAAATCCCATCAAATACTGTGCATGGTCAGATTTCACAAACAGTAGAAGGGTGTTAGATGGGTATTAAATACAGTATTGCATTACATACACAGTTCAGTGGGGTTACATACAGAATGCAGAGTTCAGGGGGTTACACACAGAGGGCAGAGCTGTCACTTGTAAACACATAAACCGGACTTCTGTGTATACAAGTGATTGCAGTGAGCAGGCCTCCGAAGGGTATGAGCCAGAGGTGGTGGAACTGAGTTCACCCACCTGAAAAAAAGCCCTGATTTTAACAACATGTGTTGCTGGGTGTGGGGGGGTTAAATTAAACATATTGCTTTACTCTGTATGGGCAAAGCACAGGTTCTCCCAATGGCACTTTAAAGTGACCCATGTCATTCCACATATCCTATCTAACAGTATCTGTGCATTATTAGTTGTTGTAAGTTCATAGATGTTGTTGTAAGTTCTCCATTGCTCATGTTCTCATGTCACAGGTTTCTAGCGATCCAAAGATACCAGCTGTGGAAACTCAGACTGATGCCACGTGCACACGGCCGTTTTTAATGGTCTAGAAAAAACTATGGCCCAGATTCACAGAGCAATTACGCATGTCTAACTGGTGTTAGACAGGAGTAATTTCAAATTTTGCACGCCGTATCACTAGTTTGAATCCTCAAACCATGATACGGCGGCTTCGGGCTTCGATCCGAGAGGCTTACGTCTTCGTAAGCCTTCGGATCTACGCTGCGATATTTTTGCGGCCGCTGGGAGGAGTTCGCATCCTTTTGATGCGTCGGGATATGCAAATGTGTTTTTACGGCGATCCACGAAGATACGAGCGGTCTTCGCAATCGCCTACGTCATTTTTTGGCTACGTAATGTTAGAGGAACTTTTTGCTGGTCTAACAGTGCGTAACCCATGTAAAGTATGGCCGTCGTTCCCGCGTCGATTTGAATTTTTTTATTTTTTTTTAACGTAACTCGTTCGGGAATAGGAATGTACGTAAACGACGCTACTACGACGTAATGACGTGATTTCGCGCAATGCACGGCGGGAGATTTGCGAACGGAGCATGCGCAGTTCGAACGCCGCGAGAACGTGCCTATTTTAAATGCTTCACGCCCCCTACTCGCGCAGATGGATTGCGACGGGAGAAATACACTACGCCGCCGTCGTTTACTGGACAAAATCTACCTGGATTCCACGTAGAGCCAGGTAAAAAACGGCGGCGTAGTGTATTTCTGATACGCTACGAGAATCTAATTCTCTATGAATCTGGGCCCATGTTTTTTTCAACCCGATTATTGTTAAGCTGGCCTTACCTACACACGATCATGAAAAATGCTCTAGCAAAGCTCGGTGAGGTACAACACATACAACGGCACTATAAAGGGGAATTACCATTCGGATGGCGCCACCCTTGGGGCTGCTTTTGCTGATTTCTTGTTAGTAAAACTTTGGTGAGAGACGATTCGCGCTTTTCAGTCTGTTACAGCGTGATGAATGTGCTATCTCCATTACGAACACTAGTTTTACCAGAACGAGCGCTCCCGTCTCATAACTAGCTTCTGAGCATGCGCGGCTTTTTCACGTTTCCTAAAGCCCACACGCGACCATTTTTTACGACGTTTTTAATGCCCATTTTTTACATTGTGAAAAATGCTCTGGAGCCCACACACGATCATTTTCAATGACATAAAAAAAAAAAGGTAACATTTTGAAGGTAACATTGGTTGTAAAAATAACATCTTCCTCCCTTTCCTGGTTGGCTAGAATCAGTTTTTTTCCATTGGCTGAAATCATTCATTAGAGAAAATAAATGCTCCAGCCAAAAAGGAGGGACAATGAAAGTGAAAGTAGAACAAGTTTCTAAAGCTGATATTGGGGAATAAGGGAAAAGGAATGAGCTTACAATAGACTCTATGCACTGGAACTGTTAAAAAGACAGAGGAATAGAATTACTTTTTTTCTTTTAATCACATTATGATAATTCTGTGGCACATAATAAAACAAGTTACTGTTGTCAAATATTGAATATATATATATATATATATATATATATATATATATATATATATATAATTTGTTGATTTTTAAATGTACTCGCATTTATATATAAATAATTATATTAATTCTTGCATATTCAGGGTCATTTAAAATTATTTTATTTTTTTAACCTAAAAATTCTTCCTCCACTAGATTAATTCTCTCTCTGGGTTTTCTCATATTTTGTACTTATTTCTGGTTGCGCACATCACCAAATACCATCCATTCCAGATATGCAATGTGTCCCTCTCTTAGCTGGTATCTCTGTGATTTATGGTTCATGCCTTCGGGGCTGCAGTACTGCTCAGTGTCTGTCATATTCATGCTCTCTATCATCTGTGTGCTGCCTGAAAAAAAAAAATCTTCATTTATTTTCAAATACCTCTTCTAATTTTTAGATCATCAGCATAGAGACAATTTTGCAGCAAAAATGTATTCAGATTATTTTTAAATCTTTCATTTGTGGCACAATGATGGGCATAGACAGGCAGATCGTTTTGCTGCTCTAAAAAATATGGACAAACCAACATTTGTGTAATTACTAAATGAACCTTCTATACTTAGACATTTTTTGTCACATAGTAAAGTGAGATTCTTTTTTAGGTGGCACCTGAGATTCTCATACTGCCTCCTGGCTCTAAGTTACATCCTGCTCCTCTGGATCCTAAAATACTTCTTAAAAAACAAAGGCATTGGAAATGGAAACTGCTGAGCAAGGCTGCCAGAGGCGTAGCACAGTTGCCCCCATCCTCATAGCCAGTCAGTGAGGCCTCGGATTAGCAGCAGGAGCTCCACACGGCGCACGTCTCCCAGGAGTGGGAACGTGTGTGCTATAGCTCCAGGCAGGTGTAGGAGGTAGACAGGCAGGCTAGGTCTCTCCCAGCCTCCCCCTGCTAGCTTCAGCCCCAGCCCCAGCACTGCTCGTCCCCAACCTGGCCTTTCTCCTCCATCACTCCACCACAGAACCACAGCGGATCAGCTCCCTGGCCCTCTGGCCCCAGGTAAGAAATTGCTGTCGGCCGTATTTGTAAGGACAGCTGTGGCAAACATCTCATGCCCCCTCGGCTTTCCTTGGCCTTTATCCTCCTTCCCCTGTGCCCCCATACCATCATCGCCAATCGCTGAATTTTTTAGCACACCCGCGCCAGCCTGCATTGAATCGCGGGGCCGCGATCTAGGCAAGACCGCGGCTTCACCCGCGGCCTACCGCTGCGGCGCTCCCCACACCTTCACTCCTATCCTTCACCCCCTATGCCCCCATACCGCCAGCCGAGACACCCTCCTACCACCCTCCAGCCACAATTCCGCCTTCCTAGGGCATTCTTTTTTGACACCCGCGCCGGCCTGCACTGATTCGCGGGGCCGCGATCTAGAAAGACCGCGGCTTCACCCGGGCCTGCCGGCGCGGCGCCCCCCACTCCCTGTAATCCCCCCAAATCCTCTAGGAATTCTCCCCTTCCCTATTAGGACAGCCACTCTTTCCCTGGCTTACCTTTTGTGCCCCCAGTACCTCCATCCATTCGTGCAGTCAGCTCCAGGCTGCATCCTGCTGCCTGATCAGGCAGCTCTCCTGCTATACTAGCAATAAGCATACCCCTAACCCCCAGCCACTGCTCCTATCAACACAACAGAAGCTTGATCCAGGGCTCATCCGATCGCCTTTTCACAGGGGTCAGGAAGGAATTTTTTTACCCCACCGGAGCACATTGGCCCAGCACCGCTAGGGTTTTTTTTGCCTTCCTCTGGACCAAGCCAGGAGAGAGGAATCTTCCAATTCCTCTCCCCATCGCCCCAGAAGCCCCCCCCCCCCGTCCCCCCCCCGGTGCTTGGCGACCATGGCATATCAGCAATATTCTGCAGAAACCATTTGGAGTTTGAGGCAATCCACCGCAATACTACCAGCCATCACCAAAAAAGCCCTAAAAATTGAGCGAATATGGAGAGTCGATCAACGATCGACAGTCAGGTATTTCAGCCATTCACCCCAACCTAAGCACATATCTTGTGCTTTGATCAATACAAGATCGGCAGTAAAACACCGACTGGAAATCCGTGACCTCATTTTACAATGCGATTTAGATTGCCTCTTTATTACAGAGAGCTGGCTTACAGCCGACTGTAACACCATTCTAGGAGAACTGGTGCCAGAAAACTACCGTATCATAACGGAAAACAGAATAGGGCAAAGAGGGGGAGGACTGGCGGTGATCCACAAGACGCAGCTTGCGGTCACTAAACCAGCCCTTCAAAACCCTCTTCCATTCATGGAAACCCTTACTCTGCAATTGCAAACAAATTCCAAGGAGACCGTCCACATTCTTCTCTGCTATAGGCCACCCGGCCCAAAATCGCAGCTGATATCTCCATTAACGGAGTTTGTCTCCACTTACACCCTCAACAGCAAACATGTTTTGCTGCTCGGGGACTTCAATCTCTGGGCCAACTCCGCACAAGACCCCGTTGCCGACGCCTGTATCGACCACCTGGAAGGACTAGGCCTTCAGCAACTAGTATGTGGGCCCACACATGCTTCTGGTCACACGCTCGATCTTATTTTCAGACAAGATCTGGAAATAAAAATCTTGGAAAATGAACCATTGCCATGGACCGATCACCATGCAATTAAATTCATTATTTCCGAATTCCCCCCCTTAATAAAAACATCAAATCCAGTGACAACACACTGGACCAGATGTCAGAAGAAGCTCCACTCGGAACTCTTCAAAGCCACGTTAGGGGATAAAATAAACATAATTCAGCCGCACTTAACTGCGGAAGAAACATTAGAGGCCATAAACACAGCACTATTGCAGTCAGCTGACTTGATAGCGCCGAAACGAAAGACCCAGATCAGGAAAAATAACTCCAGCTGGTTCAACAACCAGCTGGCTTCGCTGAAGCAAGAGCGCAGAAGGGCAGAAGCAGCCTGGAAAAGAAATTCTTCAGATGAGAACCTCTCGATCTACAAGGCAATAACCAGAAAATACCACAAGCAAATCTTCGAAGCCAAGAAAAACTATTTTTCTGAGGCTATCAACGGTGCCCTAAATCGCCCCCCGCGAACTCTTCAAGATGGTCACCCAGACCATGAATCCAGGATGTCTTGAAGCCCCCAACTTGGACACACAAGAATTTTGCGATGAGTTATCGGATTGCTTCATTAACAAAATTGAGGCCATCCGGCAAAGCATTCAACAAAACAACTTCGCTCCTAGCCCCCCCCATAGTCAGTTTACACAGCACCGGCAGCAATTCACCAAAGTTAGGTGAGTTCACGCTGGAACCCATCTCCATTCAGACAACAAAAAATATCATCAGCACTCTGCGCAACAGCACTGCGCCAAATGATATTATCCCTGCCAAACTGCTGAAGGAATGCGCCGACATCCTGGCACCTCCTGTCACGCAGCTTATCAACCAATCCTTCAGGGAGGGCATAATGCCCTCCCAGCTGAAGGAGGGCTTTATTCAACCCATTTTGAAGAAAGCCACCCTGGATCCGAAGGATCCACTCAATTGGCGCCCCATAACAGGCCTAAATGTTCTCTCCAAGGTAATGGAGAAAGCAGTGGTACAGCAGCTGCAACAGCATCTAGATACCCACAACTTACTCGACCCATTTCAATCAGGATTCCGTCCCGGACACGGGACGGAAACAGCATTGCTTAAGATATGGGACGACGTTCTCGAGCCGCAGACGAAGGAGAATCTTCTCTTCTGGTTCTGTTGGACCTAAGCGCAGCCTTTGATACAGTAGATCACAAGCTATTATTGACTCGGCTGGCTAAAATAGCCAAAGTCGCAGAAAGCGATCTATCCTGGTTCTCCTCTTTTTTGGATAACCGATCGCAAATAGTGAAGCTAGGACCCTTCACTTCTGAACAACGCACATTATCGTGCGGGTCCCTCAAGGATCTCCCCTGTCGCCGATGTTATTCAACATCTATATGCGTCCTCTTTTCGAAATCATCAGCAGCCAAAAACTGCTATATCACTCATATGCAGATGACACGCAACTGTACTTCCGCATTTGCAATAAAAAGGATCACCACCTCAATCTAGAGACGTGCCTCTCTTTGATAGAGGACTGGATGACAAAGAGTTATCTCAAACTCAACGGAGTGAAAACAGAACTTCTTCTGTTTCACGCCAAGCGCAGGAATCAATCAGCAACAACCTGGTTCCCCCCCGCCCATTCTGGGCAAAATCATCTCCCCTAGCGCCAAAGTCAAAAGTCTTGGGGTCATTTTTGACTCCGACATGACAATGAACGCACAAATAGGGACAGTAGTCAGCGGATCTCACCATCTGCTGCGCCTACTACGCAGACTCATTCCTTTCATTCCCAAGAAAGACGTAGCGGTCGTGGTGGGAGCAGTTGTAAACTCCAGATTGGACTATGCAAATGCCCTTTACCTCGGACTCCCCAAGTACCAAATCGCTCGTCTTCAAGTCGTTCAAAATACGGCCGCCAGACTTGTGACTGGGATAAAAACCCTGGGAATCAATCTCGCCGTCACTGAGATCCCTTCACTGGTTACCAGTTAAAGACAGAATCACCTTTAAAGCACTCTGTCTAACGCATAGATGTATCCATGGGAATGCTCCCCATTATCTATGCGAAAAGTTAAAAATTCAGAATCCCAATCGTATTCTACGATCCACCAATCAAAATCGGCTTCAGATACCGAAAGCCAGATACAAGTCCAAAGGGGACAGAAGATTCGCTGTCCAAGGTCCCAGACTATGGAACGCCTTACCAGCCAGTATTCGGCTGGAGGAGAACTACTTGGTCTTCAGGAGAAAGATTAAGACTCATCTCTTTTGATCTCAAAGGAGACAGGAACAACGAGCGCCCAGAGGCGATTTACTTTGCATGTGCTGCGCTATATAAGTTTTCATTCATTCATTCATTCATTCTAAGGGTGATTTTACGACAAGCACGTTTAGAGATCTTTTTACTGCTCATGTAGTAAACTACACATCAAAGTCAGTAAGCCAATGAGGAAAAAGATAGGGCGCAGGGACGAGCCACAGTTCCATCTCTGAATGGACAGAGCAGTGGCAAGCTGCTTACTGTGGGGGCAGGAGGGAGGGGCCAGGAGTGCCGGTGAGGGACCAAAGAAGAGGAGGATCAGGGTTGCTCTGTGCAAAACCACTGCACAGAGCAGGTAAGTATGACATGTCTGTTATTTAAAAAAAAAACAAGACTTTAATATCATTTTAACAATGTTTAAAGTGACAATAAACCCTCAGTGCTTTAACCTACCTAGCAGTATTCCCGAAGTTTGGCTCGGGGTGAAATTTCAGTACCATTAGCGGTAACCCCGTGCCAGACTCGGGATCACATCGCAGGATACAGGGAGAGTAACTTACCTTGTCCCCTGGATCCTGCAATGTCTCTCCGCTGTGTGAGCAAGCTGTCTCCTCGCTCGATTCACACAGTGCCCATGTGCCGCCGAGCTCCGTTTCCTGCGACGTTGCGACGCACGGGGGCGGAGATCGGCGCCAAATTCAAAAAAGTTAAAACACAGTACAGATACAGTATACTGTAATCTTACAGATTACAGTACTGTATGAAATAAATACACACCCCCTTTGTCCCTAGTGGTCTGTCCAGTGTCCTGCATGTGGTTTCATATTATAAATACATTTTCTTCTGCCTGGAAACTGGAGATTGTCCATAGCAACCAAAAAATGGCCCTTTATGTCAAAAGTGGTTTTAGACCAGCTAGAAACTCAGTGTGAAAGCGGCCCTATACTATTATGCCCAATATATTGCTTCACACAGACCTGAAGATCTATTTTTTCCTGCAGCTGGCACCACTCTGGAGACCGATTGCTGAGATAAGAGATGGAGTGCAGTTGGTATCACTCTGCATTGGACAGGAGCCAGCACTACAGAGGAGGCATCGGCTTATGCTGCTCTTGCTCTCTACTACATCTCTAACTTTACAAATATTCCCTCTGCATTGCACTCTGTTGGATGCTCTGGAATGACAGGTCAGCAAGCCCAGACCATGATCTACCAGTCACCTGTCTGCAATCTACTGGTAGATCGCAATCTACAAGTTGCTGACCCCCGTTCTATACTGTGCATCAATAGAAACACACAGTTCTGTAGCCTAGGTTGGAAAAGCATTTCCCTGCTCCTTCTGCCCATTCCCTTCTGCCAGCTAACAGACTGACTCAAGACAGGACTTACCAAAGTTAACTCTTTACTTTGAAAACCAGAAGTTCAGGGAAGCAGCACTGAAACAGCAGGAGCCAGGAGCACTGAACATTTTAAACTTAATATGGCTGGGTTAAAAATGGTAACAAATAGTTTACCTGGGGAATGTTTTTTTTTTTTTTATTGCGCTTAATGTGTTAAGCTAAAAAATGCTGAGGGCTTATTACTATTTTGAGCAGCCATTGTATAATAATGGTTGTTTATATTATATTGTATTATCCACCCACAATGTACTGCAGAAGGGCACCCTATGTTAGCACAGTGACATACCTGTTTGCCATTGGCCTCTTCTGGGTACAGGGCTTGCCAACACCTGCTGAGATTAGACATAGTGGGGTTTTGTCAGCAGGTCCTGGCCAATTATTCATGGCTGATCGGTTGGGTCCAATAACAGCTAAAAAAAAAACTGTACTGCCAAAAAACACAGGGCTCTGTACAGAGGAAACCATCTCTCTCTTTATTCTATCTTGAAAGAAAATGTAGCACCCTCTACCTTAGGTAGGTACTAAGTGTAGGGTTTTGTTTTAGCTGCCAGTGCAGGTAAATTTAACCAGGCCTATGCTGCAAGCTAGGCCTGTTTGTTTTTGATCTGAGGTAAGGGAGTGGTTAAGTACAGGAGTCTCCAAACTACGGCCCTCCAGGTGTTCAGGAACTACAATTCCCATCATGCCTAGTCATGTCTACGAATGTCAGAGTTTTACAATGCCTCATGGGAAGTGTAGTTCCACAGCACCTGGAGGGCCGTAGTTTGGAGATCCCTGGTTTAGTATAGCAACAGGTGACTGACATGTACTTCAGCTCTACTCTGTTTCCAGGGAGAATGTTCTGTGAAAGAGTCAGGGCAGAGTGCTGGAGTGACATGGAGTACATGTGAGGAGCTCTGACCAATCCCCAACAAGGATTAGCAGGGGGAAGGCCTCCTACATATACCTATGGTCGGCCTGCTCGGGGTGGGGAGTTGTCGGCTGGGTGAACTGAAGAATGAAGTGTTAGACTGCAGTGCCTGAGAGAACCTTTATCGGGGAGGGTGTACCTCAGGCGGAGCTCAGGAGCTGGGAGGGAGCCTCTCCTTACACGGTCATTGAGAGGTGTCCTAGAACAGGAGCTGGAAAGGCAGTTGGTCCGCACGTCCTAAGTAAGTCATTCAGGAAGGATCCAGGACAGATGTTGGTGAGTGAAAGCACAGTGGAGAGATCTGGAATAGGCATACCAGGTGAGCTGGGTGCAGAGCCAAAGGGAGAGACTGTGGAGGTTGTGTCAAATCAATGCAGCCATGAGGGCAGGCAGGATTTGCAAGTCGGACTTGCTGGGATCAGTAGTCCATCACCATTTAATCTTCTGAAGTAAACAGTTGCTGCCATAAAGGTGTACTGCAGACCCGGCCTACAAAGGATCGTCAAGTAAATTAACTGGGACTTATTCAGAGTGAGGCCTAGTCATGTTCTGGTGGTGTGACAGAATTACTAAGCCTGTGAGAGAAAGTAGTGTGCTGGAGGGAGAAGCGTTCTGAGGTAAAAGTCGGTCAAGTTTAGGGTCTGCCATCTTGTCCTTTTTGAGAACTGCGACGCAGTTAATATATTCTTCAAAAGTACCAATTTATTTTATGGGCATCCCATGTCCCTTTCCCCAACCAAGTTCAATCCCTTAATACAAAAACAAAAACAAGCTTTAGACTGTTCATTGACTAAAGGAGTGTGTCTAATGGATGTCTGGCAGCAGGGTGAAATGTGTGGATGTTGTAACTCGTAGCTAGGGTTGTCCCGATACCGATACCAGTATCGGTATCGGGACCGATTCTGAGTATTTGCGGGAGTACTTGTACTCCCGCAAATACCCCCGATACTGTAATAGAATACTGCCGCCCGCCGCCCGCCGCCCGCCGCTTATCCCCCTGCAACACAGCGGGCATTTACAAGTTTTCGTTGGTAAACTTGTAATACCCGCGGCGCCATGTATAGACTCGCGATTGGACGGATCTGTCCAATCGCGAGCATGGGGGGAGTGTCTATGCACGGATACGTGCATAGACACTCCCCCCTTGCTCACGATTTGACGGATCCGTCCAATCGCGTGTCTATACATGGCGCCGCGGGTATTACAAGTTTACCAACGAAAACTTGTAATGCTCGCTGTGTTGCACGGGGATTAACCCAGCAGCAGCGGCGGCAGCGGTATAATCAGAGGAGCCGGAGGTATGGGGGACATGACATGGCTGCAATATGGGGCACAGGACATGGCTGCATATGTGGGGGACATGACATGGCTGCAATATGTGGGGGACATGACATGGCTGCAATATGTAGGGGACATGACATGGCCGAAATATGTGGGGAACATGACATGGCTGCAATATGTGGGGGACATGACATGGCTGCAATATGTGGGGAACATGACATGGCTGCAATATGTGGGGTACATGACATGGCTGCAATATGTGGGGAACATGACATGGCTGCAATATGTGGGGGACATGACATGGCTGCAATATGTGGGGGACATGACATGGCTGCAATATGTGGGGAACATGACATGGCTGCAATATGTGGGGGGGACATGGCTGCAATATGTGGGGGACATGACATGGCTGCAATATGTGGGGGACATGGCTGCATTTGGGGACACGTTTAAAAAAAGTATCGGTATTCAGTATTGGCAACTACTTGAAAAAAAGTATCGGTACTTGTACTCGGTCCTAAAACAGTGGTATCGGGACAACCCTAGTGTGTAAGCTTCATCGCAGAAGGGAAAACTGCCAAAAAACATCTGGCAAAAAAAATAAAAATAAAAATAAGATTGGAGAGAAGAACTGCAGATGGGGACAGTTCTGGATCAAGAGAGAGGTAAAGCCCTGTACACACGAACACAATCGGTTCACCGATGAAGCTGACTGATGGACTGATGTGCCTACACACCATCGATTCATGAACCCATCGTGTCAGAATGTGGTGACGTAAAACACAACGACATGATGAAAAAAAAACGAAGTTGAATGCTTCCAAGCATGCATGCACTTGATTCTGAGCATGTGTGGATTTTTAACCGATGCTCGTGCATACTAATGATCGGTTTTGACTAGGGTTGTCCCGATACCGATACTAGTATCGGTATCGGGACCGATACCGAGTATTTGCGGGAGTACTTGTACTCGCGCAAATGCTCCCGATGCCTGAATAGAATACTTTTTTTGTATTTATCAACATGTTCTGTGAAAATTCTTTGAGTTTTTTATTACTGTGTGACAAGCAAATAAAACATTTTTATTCATTTTTACTCATTTTAATTATTGTATAATGTCTTGAGTTAGAGTTCTTCATAATTCTAAAGAAAGTATCCTTAGTCTGTATTGTGGTTTGAAAACTGTCACATGACATTTAAAAAAAAGTATCGATATTCGGTATCGGCGAGTACATGAAAAAAAGTATCAATACTTGTACTCGGTCCTAAAAAAGTGGTATCAGGACAACCCTACTCGTAGCAATCAACCACTACACAAGGAGAAGGAACAAATACATTATTAGTAAGAGCAGCACACAATACACACATAACACATTGTTAGGCACACAGTTAACACTTTGATCAATTCTAGAGGTTAACCCCTTCCCAGCCAGTGACAGTGTATAGTGTTATTACTAATCACTGAATCAGTGTCAATTAATCAGTTTGTCTACCTCCCAGCCTGTGTCGATTAGTGTCAGATTGGGCGTCACACTATTACAGTCTCACTATAAGTCGCTGATCACTGTAAAAAAAACAGTTTGACTCTCCTCTTTCCCTCTCCCCCAACACTGAGGTGACATTAGTTGACTGATAGAGGGAAATTGAGGGAGAAGAGTAACATCGAAATACTACAGGGTGGGCCATTTATATAGATACACCTTAATAAAATGGGAATGGTTGGTGATATTAACTTCCTGTTTGTGGCACATTAGTATATGTGAGGGGGGAAACTTTTCAAGATGGGTGGTGACCATGGCGGCCATTTTAAATCCAACTTTTGTTTTTTCAATAGGTCATGTGACACATCACACTTATTGGGAATTTCACAAGAAAAACAATGGTGTGCTTGGTTTTAACGTAACTTTATTCTTTCATGAGTTATTTACAAGTTTCTGACCACTAATAAAATGTGTTCAATGTGCTGCCCATTGTGTTGGATTGTCAATGCAACCCTCTTCCCCCACTCTTCACACACTGATAGCAACACCGCATTGAAATCTGCTGCAATGACCCAGTTACTGCGTTCTCTTTGTTTACAGCCATTGACATGTCGCTGAGGTTAACACGTGCGGAGCAGATATAAATTGTGTTGATGTCTGGTGAACGCAGTAACCGGGTCATTGCAGCAGATTTCAATGTGGTGTTGCTATCAGTGTGTGAATCCAACACAATGGGCAGCACATTGAACACATTTTATAAGTGGTCAAAAACTTGTAAATAACTCATGAAAGAATAAAGTTACGTTAAAACTAGGGTTGTCCCTATACCACTTTTTTAGGACTGAGTACAAGTACCGATACTTTTTTTCATGTACTCGCCAATACCAAATACGATACTTTTTTTAAATGTCATGTCATTTTAAATGTCAGTTTTCAAACCACAATACAGACTAATACCGCATACACATGATCACTTTTTGTGATGAAAAAAAAACGACGTTTTAAAAAACGTCATTTCAAATGATCGTGTGTGGGCAAAACGTCGTTTTATGTCTTAAAAAAAACGACCAAAATAAAATTCGAAAATGCTTGAATTTTTTGTGTCATTTTTCAAAATGTCATTTTTTGTGTCATAAAAAGTGATGGTGTGTGGGCAAAACGACGTTTAAAACGACGTTTTTAAACCCGCGCATGTTCAGAAGCAAGTTATGAGACGGAGCTTCAATGGAAAAGAGTGCCGTCGAACGTGGTGTACGTCACTACGCTTTGCTAGAGCATTTTGGAAAAACGATGGTGTGTATGCAACGTCGTTTTGGCAAATGAAGTTTGAAAAACATTGTTTTGTTTCGTCACATAAAACGTCGTTTTTTTTTTCATCACAAAAAGTGATCGTGTGTACGCGGCATAAGGATATTTTCCTTAGAACTCTAACTCAAGACATTAAAAAGAATAAAAATTAATAAAAATGTTTTATTTGCTTGTCACGCAGTAGTAAAAAACTCAAAGAATGTTCACAGAACATGTTGATAAATACAAAAAAAAGTATCGGCAGAAGTATCGGGAGCATTTGCGCAAGTACAAGTACTCCCGCAAATACTCGGTATCGGTCCCTATACTAGTATCGGTATCGGGACAACCCTAGTTAAAACCAAGCACACCTTTGTTTTTCTTGTGAAATTCCCAATAAGTTTGATGTGTCACATGACCCTCTTCCTATTGAAAAAAACAAAAGTTGGATTCAAAATGGCCAACTTCAAAATGGCCGCCATGGTCACCACCCATCTTGAAAAGTTTCCCCCTCACATATACTAATGTGCCACAAACAGGAAGTTAATATCACCAACCATTCCCATTTTATTTAGGTGTATCCATATAAATGGCCCACCCTGTAGTCAGGACCCGTGTGCAAAAGTGTATTTGGTAGAATTAATCACCTCTAAAGTTGGGTGTCCTAAGTGTGGGTGTTGCTGCTTTATGTAAAGCTATTAGAATAGTGTTTTACATTTGAGAATAGAGTGCCTCAAGAATGTCTAAAATTTTAGAGGGTGCACGTTTGAGAAACACTGGGTATGCTTAAAGTATGTTATTTATTTCATAAGTATTTTATTTTATTTTTTTTTTTTTTTTTTATAGAGTGAATATATTTTTCACAAATCCTTAAAGTGGCCATTAAACAATTGCCATTTGTACCTGTGCTTCCAACTCATTTTAATAGAGACAATTATTTGAGAAAAGTAAAATGAACCAACCTGGTAGACCTCAGTAAGCTTTAAAAACATGTGCTGTTCTCCTGGTGGGAAGTTAAGGACTTAAGTACTGCAATGTAAAAGTTTCAACCACAGTTACCATGGCACTGCCATGCTCATCTTTCATCACCTATGCCTTAACTATTTTTTGTTAGCAATGTTTGAATAGATTATCTGCCACCTTGCATGAAATGGCCGGTACAAAATCTATTTAATCGTAGAAGCCTAGACAGAATACTTGTGTTTCTCTGTTCCCTTCCATTATACTGAACAGTTCAGTTCACCTCTTCATTTGCTTAGACACCTTGCAGGCATCGAAGGGTTTGCTCTTGCACGTTTTACTTTATGTGAAAGCTCATAATGACTGCAGGAGTCATTCACTTAGTTGTAAAGGCCATGTAGGTTTACTGCTGGAACACTCTGGTAATAACCATTCTTTGTTTATGTTCTATTAAAGTCTCCACTTGTTTCCCTCAGTCAGCCTTCTGTGCGACATTTACCCAGCATCCCTTCTTCTTCTTCTTCTTCTTCTTCATGAGCTCATCATCTGCAGCCATATTGCTCTAATTTACATGAAAGGCTCAAATTGGCTGAGAATTTTGTTGGACTCATATAAGTGATTTTTTATTTTCATTTTTTCGAGTTGCTATCGATTTACTTCAGAAGAAAATTATTGGCAGAATAGAATGTTGGCTGGAAGATGTGAGCCTGTTTTAAACATTTAACATGCACATCCAAAGCTTGTTACTGTAACCACAACTTCAGTTGTGATTTAAAGGTCTATTTAGCAGAATGTTTTTTAGTTGCTACAAAGGTGCAAGGTTTAGACATGTAATGCAATATGTTATTGGTTTATATCTATTAAATTATTTTATTTTTTTAATAAATGTTCTTTTCTTACCAGCTGCATGAACGTCATGCCAAAAAATTGCTACTTTTTATTACTAATCTACTTTGCCAGCATCCATCAATTCAGGTAGTTCAATTTTATGCATTTTATCCAGAATTTAAAGTAGAACTTCAGTCATTTTTTTTCAACTTTCCATCTATTAAATCTTCTGTCTTTGTTGTTTTAACTTTGGATAATAAAACATATTTTTTTTCTGCCGGTAAATATGTTATACTGCCCACTTCCTGTTTCCAGAATATAAACAAAAAAGTCAGTGCTACTACCCATACATCACATGAAAAGCAGAGCTCCCGGGCGCTCGATCGGCAGTCGCTGGCTGAGTAGAGTATAGATGACCCGCACTCCGGTCGTTGCTCTTAAACAATTGACATATTTATTGACAAGCCACAGTAGAAAAACGCAAACAGGAAAGGTTGACAAGTTTCAGCCTATCAGGCCTTAGTCATAACCACCTTCCTGTTTCCTGTCTGGTAAAAAGCCCAGGCTTATGACATCATGCACAGCTCTCTCTCTCTCTCCTGAGAGTTTGCCAGGAAGGGCAGGATGGTGAGTCATAAGAGGGCCAATGAGGGCTGCAGAGCTGGAGGTGTGGCTGTGTAAATCCAGGAAGTGAACAGGCAGCAGCTTCAACTGCCCACAGTTAAAATGGTTGCAGCCAGACACAGTGGAGGAAGATTTCTGCAGCATATTTGCCAAGTACAGAATCATAGTATATATACAATAATATGCAAAGTGGTTGGTCGGAAGTTTCAGAATGACAAAGATATTTTTATTACAAATTATGTGAGCAGACTGCAATTCCTCTTTAAAGATCTATCAGTCATTGTAGCAATTTAAAAGGAACGATATATGTGATTGCCAACAGCAGGGTTTCACAGTCCTGCATTTGCAGTCCTATTTCCACCTAAAACATTTTGTTCTAGTCTTGGATAGTGTTAAGTGTTAGAAACTGTTTACCTGCTTAACACCTGTTGAGATAAGGTACATCCAAACTGATAGTGCACAGTATTCATAGCTAACAATTCCAATGATTGTGGAAAATGCCTGAAATACATTTGTAAATAACATTGGTAGATTTGTAACGCAATCAGCAATTTGTTTTCAAAAGGAACAAATCACAGAATAAAATTAGCAATTTATATCTATTGTAACACTTTTTTTTTCTTTAACCACTTCAGCCCCGGAAAATTTTACCCCCTTCCTGACCATAGCACTTTTTTACATTTTGACACTGCGTCATTTTAACTGACAATTGAGCGGTTGTTCAACGCTGTACTCAAAATAAATTTGCATCCTTTTTTTCTTTCCACAAATAGAGATTTCTTTTGGTGGTATTTGATCACCTCTGCGGTTTTTATTTTTTGTGCTATAAACAAAAAAAAGAGCAACAATTTTGAAAAAAAAAATACAAAATGTTTTACTTTTTGCTATAATAAATATCCCCCATTTAAAAAAAATAAAAATAAATCTTCATAAGTTTAGACCAGTAAATATTCTTCTACATATTTTTGGTAAAAAAAATCGCAATAAGCGTATATTGATTGGTTTGCTTGGTTTGATTGGTTTGCGCAAATGTTATAGTGATCTGCGGAATTATAGTGGTACTGCGACATTGCGACGGACAAATTGGAGAATTTTGACACTTGATCAATGCTATACAAATGCACTGATTACTGTGTAAATGTCATTTCCAGGGAAGGGGTTAACACTAGGGGGCGATTAAGGGGTTAATTGTGTATTCCCTCAGTATGTTCTAACTGTATGGGGATAGGATTGACTAGGAGAGGAGACATATCGTTTTTCCTACTTAGTAGTAACAAATGATATGGCTCCTCTTCCCTGACAGCACAGGGATCTGTGTGTGTGTTATGCCGCGTACACACGACCGTCATTCATGTCATGAAAAAAAAAATGT
Source organism: Rana kukunoris (assembly GCA_029574335.1). Taxonomy (NCBI): domain Eukaryota; kingdom Metazoa; phylum Chordata; class Amphibia; order Anura; family Ranidae; genus Rana; species Rana kukunoris. The sequence continues at coordinate 602,335,762 of CM056049.1, forward strand.
TGTTTTTCTCAACGTGATTTGTCGGGATGCCTCTCAAGCCTGCCTTGCATACACCCGTTTATGAAAAAAATGCTTGAGCAAAGCATTTATCTCATCATGAAAAACGGTCGTGTGAACGCGGCATAACACACACAAATCCCTGTGCTGGTGCTCGTGGACTTTTTTTTTTTTTGCGACATAATCGAGAAAAGACTGACAATTTTGAACAAAATATATATATATATATATATATATATATATATATATATATATATATATATTAGATTCTGCTATAATACATATCCAAAAAAATATATAAAAATACAAATGTCTTTATCAATTTAGGTCAATATGTATTCTTCTACATATTTTTGTTTAAAAAAAATTTTTGCAATTAGGCATACCGTATTTATCGGGGGATTGCGCGCACCCGCGTATAGCGCGCACCCCCAACCTAGAAGAAAAATTTCAGAAAATAAATACTTATGGTTTCGTCTGTGTCTTGCCCGGCGTCCATCGGCGTCCGTCTGCAGCCTCGGTGGTGTCCTCCCGCACTGTCTCTGAGCCGATCCCCGCTTCCCGCGCTGTGTTTGAACCACTCCGCCGACATATACCGAGCGCAGTACACTCGGCCACGCTTGACTCCTCTCGCGTAAAGGACATACAGGACTCACAGGACGTGACCGCGAACCCCTGAATTTAAAAAGTGCGTGGTATACGCCGATAAATACGGTACAGGCATACCCCACTTTTAAGTACACAATGGGGTTTATTTACTAAAGCTGGAAAGCGCAATATAAGGCTCACTTCTGCACACAAACCAATGAGCTTCCAGGTTTTATTACCAGGCTTAACTGAACAATCTGGGGTTAGAAGCTTATTGTTTTTTAAGCAGAAGTGAGCCTGATATTGCGATTTCCAGCGTTAGTAAATAAACCCTAGTGTGTACTTAAAAGCAGGGTATGCCTGTATATTGATTGGTTTGTGCAAAAAGGTATAGCGTCTACAAAATAGAGATAGAATTATAAACTTAAAACAATTGAATTTAAAAGCAACATTTTTTTATTTTTTTACTGCACTTTACCTTTTATTAGATTTTTCTTTTCACCCCCAATTCAAAGAACAACTGGGAACATTGTTTACTAAAGCTATTCTCTATATATTTTACAAGTTGAATGCTCTGTGTTGCCCCTGTTTACACAATGCTTTTTGCTCATAATGAACTAAAAAAATAAGGTCACAGCATTACTACTACTGATTTATTTTCCTTTGAACACAGCCAAGATAAAAGCATAAAGTGCAACATGAAATATTAGTACACAAATCTTCCCCAAGAGTCAGGAGATTAGAGAAGACTGATGGAGTGATAGGCAGGCAGCTGCAGAGAATGAAGCAAACATTTGGGGAAGAATTACACGAGTAGCAGGTCAAAATTCACTGAGCACTGAAGCCTGGTAAATCTGCCTGGTAAATGTCCATTAATCCGAGTGATATCATCATTAATATTTATAATGTGGCGAAATACACCACCGCGTTTGTAGCTCAGTTGGAAAGTGACTTTCAAAAATAAACAGTTAAACACTTGATTAATATTTGTTATAATTTCAAAGTGAAATGCTTACTCTGGTGTGAATAAACAGAAGAAAATCAGGGATATGTCTAAAAGATGTGCAGATTTCCATCTACATAGGTAAATATTAATTTCAACAGTGGAAACAGGTTTCACACCAGTATACTGCTCCATGAGTTCCATTACTCATCTAAATAAACAAAATCAGATTAGAGTTTAGAGTCCAATGAACCCTACAGTGAAAGTAGGAGGCAGTTCCCTTATAGTACTGGACAATAGCAGTAATGCCGAGTACACACGATCGGATTTTCCGTCGGAAAAACCATCCAAGGAATTCCACTCAAGCTTGGCTTGCATACACACGGTCACACAAATGTTCTCTGAACTTTTCATTGTCAAGAACGCGGTGACGTACAACACTACGATGGGCCGATCGTCAATGCTTCCGTCAATGCTTCCGAGCATGCTTCGAATTGTTTTTTTGAGCATGCGTTGGAATTTTGCGCGTCAGAATTGCTACAGACGATCAGATTTTCTGGGACGATAGGATTTTTTTCTGGCAGAACCAGCTCTGAATTTTTTGTTGGCAGAAATTCCAACAGCAAAAGTTAGATGGAACATACACACGGTTGGAATTTCCAATGATGTGTACGGGGCATAATAGGGGTTACAACGAATGGATCTCAGGCTATGGAAAATATTTGTGTAGTCTTCATCTTAGCTCCTGTACAGCTCTAGACATTATGATGATGTGATACAGGCCAAGCCAAGAGCAAGCCAAGATTAAAAGGGTCCATACTCTATTGGAAACTATTCCCTAATCTACTAGTTCATTACACCCACCATGAAAATGTAGGCAAGTAAGGCTACTGTTTGTTCAATAATATATCCTTTCAATATATTCTTCTAATTAGTCTCAATAGGGTATACCTTCAATCCAGACGATGATCACCACTCACCTATCTGCTAGACCAGTACAATGGATCTGGTGCCGACTAGGATGGTGTATCATCATCTGTTGTGTATGTGGGTATATATCCAATGCAGTGATGCAAATTCCAAAGGTTTTTATTGGTTGTCCATTGAAGCAGGGAGTATCTGAAAGTCCAGGGGATAACGTAACAATTTGTCTTCTGCTGACCCTAGAAGGTCCTGTCTAAATGCACATATGGACATCATATGAGAGCTGCCTGATTCAGCTGGAAAACAGTTGAATTAAGGCTGGTATACAAGAGCTTTGTGGAAACAGTTTGGGAATGTCCTCTTCCTGTTCCAACATGACTGTATAGGGTTGACCAACTCAATATTGAACCCTACAGACTAAGAATGGGAATCCATTAAAGTTCATGTCTGTGTAAAGGCAGGTGTCTTAACACTTTTGGTAATATAGTGTATATTTGATGTGTATATATATATATATATATATATATATATATACACACACACACTATATTACCAAAAGTATTGGGACACCTGCCTTTACATTGACATAAACTTTAATGGCATCCCAGTCCTAGTCCGTATCATTCAATATTGAGTTGGTCCACCCTTTGCAGCTATAACAGCTTCAACTCTTCTGGGGAGGCTGTCCTGTTTGACCATTCTTCCAGAAGCGCATTTGAGAGGACAGGTGCTCTCTAATTCATCCCAAAGTGTTCTATTGGGTTGAGTTTAGGAATCTGTGCAGACCGGTCAAGTTCCTCCGTCCCAAAATTGCGTATCTATGTCTTTATGGACCTTGCTTTGTACACTGGTCCAAATCATTTGGTGGAGGGGGAATTATGGTGTGGGGTTGTTTTTCAGGGGTTGGGCTTGGCCCTCTAGTTCCAGTGAATGGAAATCTTAAGGCATCAGCATACCAAGACATTTTGGACAATTTCATGCTCCCAACTTTGAGGGAACAGTTTGGGGATGGTCCTTTCTTATTCCAACATGACTGTCCACCAGTGCACAAAGCAAGGTTCATAAAGACATGGATGAGCGAGTTTGGGGTGGAGGAACTTGACTGGCCTGCACAGAGTCCTGACCTCAACCCAATAGAATACCTTTGGGAAGAATTAGAGCGGAGACTGTGAGCCAGGCATTCTGGTCCCCGTCAATGCCTAACCTCACAAATGCGCTTCTGGAAGAATGGTCAAACATTCCCATAGACACACTCCTAAACCTTGTGGACAGCCTTTCTAGAATATTTGAAGCTGTTATAGCTGCAAAGGGTGGGCCAACTTAATATTGAACCCTACGGACTAAGACCGGGGTGCCATTAAAGTTAATGGGCGTAAAAAGGCAGATGTCCAAACACTTTTGGTAATATAGTGTGTATATATGATAATATATATATATATATATATATATATATAAATTAAAATATAGATATATGTATACCTATGTGTGTGTATGTATATATATACATATATATATATATATATATATATATATATACACACAGAGAAGAGAGAATATATATATATAGGAGCTTGAAAGGAAATTAACAATGTCATTTTAAATATATACACACAGTATATATATAAATATATATATATATATATATATATACATATATATATATATATATGTATATTATATATATATATATATATATATATATATATACTGTGTGTATATATTTAAAATGACATTGTTAATTTCCTTTCAAGCTCCTAATAAGAATAGGGATTAATGATGGCATTATGTGACTGTGTTGGTAATAATGCTATGAAGTGATAACTGAGCGCTGCTAACAAATACAGGATAATCTCTATGAGAAAAGGTTCACGTTGTCCTTACTGTCATGATTTGTTCTGTGTGTGTGTTAAGTGGCAATAAAATAAGCATTTATGTTCTTTTTCTTATCTATATAAATGTATTCACTGACCTTGGAATCTTGAGCATTACTGTATCCTAAGAATATAGAACACACAGGACCATTAGATACTATTAGAAGAAGGAAGGATGGGAGAAAGGTACTGCCCATAGCAGATCAGTAAAATCCAGAATGAGAAGGTCACAACTAGAAGGAACCAAAATGCTTGCTAGAGGCCGCATTAATATTTCCATATCTTCCACTTTTTAGACATAAACTCAACTGACTTAAAAGCTTTATTCAATTACAGATTGACAGGGGTCCTTAAACTAGGCCTCCATAAAGATCTAAATCAGTAATGAATTTCATATAAGTGTGGAAATAAAATACAGGAACACTCTGGAAACATTCTTATGAAAGTATATTTAAGAAGTGAGCCTAATAATATTTTTGCATGGGAAATAAGATTAGATCAGAATTTTATCTTAAATGGTGGATTTCAAATTGGAACATGCAACAACATATTTTTTTATACAATTTGATTGGTAGCAAACTAGAAATATGTAGAAACATTAAAAAACATAATCAAGAAGAGACCTGAAAATATATCAAAATGATAACAGCACTAAACTTAAAATGAATCCATCATAAAAATGTCACTCCTTACATGAATCATCAGTAGGGTATATGCTAGTAATATCATGGGTGCTTAGACCAGACCTCATGGACTCTGGCAAGTGCTAACCAATCTTTACTTCAGAGAGGCTGTTCCTTTAAATGAGCAGTCAGCTGAGGATCAAAAAGCCTCCCACCCCTCCATTTAAGCCTCGTACACACGACCAGTTTCTCTGTCTGGAAAACTGCCATGAGAGCTTTTGACTGGGAAAACCAGCGTATACTTCATCTCAGTTTTCCCAATGAGAAAACTGCCGGAAAAAAAAGAGAACCAGCTTTCTTTTTTTCCCGTTGGGATTCCTGGCGGACTTTTTCCCATCAAGAAAAACAGTCATGTGTGTGCTTTTCCAAGGGGAAAAAAACATGCATGCTCAGAATCAAGTATGATACGGGAGCGCTCGTCCTGGTAAAACTAGCGTTCATAATGGAGATAGCACATTCGTCACGCTGTAACGGAAAGCACCAAGACTGAAAAGCACGAATCGTCTCTCACCAAACTTTTACTAACACAAGAATCAGCAAAAGCAGCCTAAAGGGTGTCACCGTTAGAATGGAACTTCCCCTTTATAGTCCCGTTGTACGTGTTGTACGTCACTGCGCTTTGGACGGGCGGTATTTGTCCTGAACGTGTGTATGCAAGGCAGGCTTGAGAGGAATCCCGTTGGAAAAAACTTTGGTTTTTTTTCCTGCCAAGAAAAATGGTTGTGTGTACGAGGCATTTCAGAAATTATTTATATATTTGTTTATTACAGGTACCTATATAGCACTGTCAATTCATGCATGGTTTACATATATTATTATACTTTCACATTAGTCCCTGCCATTAAGGACCGCTACAATCTAAGGTCCCCAATGCCCATTCATACATACACATACCAGTGACAATTTAGACAAGAGTCAATTAACCTACCAACATGTCTTTGGAGTGTGGGAGAAAACCCACGCAGACACTGAGATAACATACAAATTCCATGCAGGTAGTGCAATGGTTGGGCTTCAAACCAATGACTATTGCTGCTAGGCATAAGTACTAACCTTGTATCCACTGTGCTGCAGAAATAAATAAAACTATACATAAATCTACGTTTATTTTGTACAAAAACACACATTACTACCATTTTTTCAATAGGCTTGTCACTTTTACATGTATACTTACCTTACACTTCAGCTGGAGTGTCAGCTCATGATATTTGGGATCCTCATCTTTGCTAGGATATCACCAGGCTCTATGGTGAAAGCTTGGGTGACAGGTAAGTATACTTTTTCGTTTTCTCCTATCTGTTAATGTTTGGAATCTTCAAGGTCATGCTTTTTATGAGGGGTGGGGGTCTAAAAAACCTGTTATGATGTGACAGCTGCTATCACAACCTACCCCAGAAAATACTAGTTAACTGACTTTCACCTTAACTTTCTTGCTTCAAAGAGTATCTAATCTGGAACAGTTGTGAAGGTCAACAAAGTTAAAGAACATCAAACCCTGGTCTGTGACCGAAAATACTGAAAGTGGAGGGTCATTAATCTCAGTATATTTCATGCTAAAATTGAGATTTTAATAAATATGTAAGTCAAATTTATGGCACATGGGCAAATGACTGGTAAATGTGTACAACATAATTAGAGTCCAGCAGTAGCATGAAACGATCAAAATATTGTGAACAAAACTAGAGAGTACATAGTAAATCAGTAACCAATCTAGAGTATAAGCAGAGTTTGGTTTATGAGCATAAAAAGATGTGCAAATCATATTTATGTCCCACGTTGGTAGCCAGACGCAGACATTTTTACAATAATCATAGGGTAAAACAGATCCGAATTTGATGCTGTAATTGTTAATAAAATAAGGGTTGGTAAAACGTGTAGGGGTGGATTTTCTAAAACCAATCACATTCTCTGGAACACTTTGGGTCCCTTAGTACTAATTGAGCATTGTTTAACCACTTCAATACAGGCTACTATACTACAATTCGGGCATTTTAACCCCCCTCCTGCCCAGGCCAATTTTCAGCACTGTCACGCTTTGAATGACAATTGCGTGGTCGTGCGACGTTGCTCCCAAACAAAATTGACGTCCTTTTTTTCCCACAAGTAGAGCTTTCTTTGGTGGTATTTGATCATCTCTGCGGTTATTATTTTTTGCACTATAAACAAAAAAAGAGCAATAATTTTGAAAAAAATATATATTTTTTGCTAAAATAAACATCCTATTTTTTTAACAATTTTTTTCTCAGTTTAGGCCGATATGTATTCTTCTACATACTTTTGGTAAAAAATCGTAATAAGCGTATATTGATTGGTTTGCACAAAAGTTATAGCGCCTACAAAATAGGGGATCGTTTTATGACATTTATTTTAATTTTTTTACTAGTTATCTGCGATTTTTGTTAGGACTGCGATATTGCGGTGGACACATCGGACACTTTTGACACTATTTTGGGACTATTCACATTTATACAGCGAACAGTGCTATAAATATGCACTGATTACTGCATAAATTTGACTGTCTGGGAAGGGGTTAACACTATGGGGCGATCAAGGGGTTAATGTGTTCCCTAGGGAGTGATTCTTACTGTGGGGGGAGGGGATTGACTGGGGGAGGTGACCGATTGGTGTCCCTATGAACAAGGGACACACCTTCGGTATCCTCTCCCTGACAGGATGTGGATCTCTGTGTTTACACACAGAGATCCACATCCCTGGCTCTGTGACAAGCAATCGCGGGTGCCCGGCAGACATTATGGCCGCTGGGCACGCGCTTCGGGTCCCCAGTGATGCGGCGAGCGCACGCGCTATCCACACTGCGAGACTCCAAGAACGTCCAGAGGGACGAAAGATTCCTACGGCCGTCATTTAACAATTTGCTGGGCAGAAATCGGTTAAACACTGTGGCTTACCTCAATATTGTTTCTGATCTTGTTGGCTACATCCAGCATGATAATGCACCATGTCACATAGCTAAAATCATCTCAAACTGGTTACTTGAACATGACAAAGAGTTCAATATACTCCAATGGCTTTCACACTCACCAGACAGAGCTGTGGTCATCAACCCTGTCCTCAGGGTCCACTTAGGCCATGTACACATGATCAGTCCATCCGATGAGAACGATCCGAAGGACAGTTTTCATCGGTTAACCGATGACGCTGACTGATGGTCTGATGTGCCAACACACCATCGTATCAGAACGCGGTGACGTAAAACACAACAAAGTGCTGAAAAAGTTCAATGACCGATCGTGTGCACGCGGTCTAACAGGCCAGGTTTGCAAGATAACTGAAATACATCACGGGTGATATAATTGCAGTATTCTAGTCTGTATCTCCCCAAGGTAATACATAAAACCTGGCCTGTTAGTGGGCCCTGAGGACAGGGTTGATGACCACTGAGATAGAGCACCTTTTTAGATTTGTTTCGTGGATATACCGCTGACAAACCTGCAGCAACTCTGTGATGCTTTCATGTCAATATGGACCAAAATCTCTGAGGAATGTTTCCAATACTTTGTTGAATCTATTGCACAGATAATTAAGGGAGTTCTGAAGGCAAAGGGGGGTCCAACCCAGTATTAGCAATAGCAAGGTGTGCCTAATAAAGTGGCCAGTGAGTGCATATGCATAAGATATATGCCCAAGAGTCAGATCATACCTGTACATCAACAAATCTCTAGTGTCTGTGGATTAGAGTAGACCTCCCCTTCATCCTGCTTCTTGTATTAATTAGGTATATTCTATATCTGTCACATATTTTTTTCATCAGACTATTTTTCATCAGACTATTTGGCAGTTTAGTTAGAGCAGCAATTTGCCAGAAAGACTAAACAGATCTGTGGGCTGGGGAATGTGAATACACAGCTTGTAAGAGTCTTGGAAGCCTGTTCTAAAATCCAGACACATCCCCATTCCTTTCATTTTTGCACTTATCTTGTTTATTAAAGGCGACATCAGGGTCAGTTTGGTTGCAGCCATTTCTCCAAGGTTTATAGAACAACTCCGGAAGCAGATAGTTGATCATGATGTGATTATTCGAGATTTGCATAGCACTAATTTGCCGGTGATTCATAGCTGGCCTCGGCTGCATTTCAAGATTTCAAGATTTGTTTTATACGGTTTCTGAACCAGCACTTCATATTTTAAAGACGTGAAATGTTTTTGGCATTGTTGTATGTGATAATCATCAAGCGATTTAGTTGAAGTGTCCTGAAAACAGTAAGCACTCCAAACGTTCAGTCTTGCAGTGGCAAGGAATATTGCTTTGTACTTCAATGAGTGGCATGTTTAAGCTCGGGGCTTTTCTGCACAAGCCCTTCTTAATCACACAACCGAGTGACCAAATATCTAAGTATCACTCTTCAACCACCAGCAAACCACCCTTTCCTCCTCACCACAAGACTGATAGCACTTATAGAACTAATAAGATCTATTCTGACACTAAGTGGGTCACAAAGTGCAGAATATTTATTTTATTAGGGCTTAGGTGTCAGTACATGCTGCAGACAGAATCAAATACTTTCATTTTGTACATTTACACCAAAAGAATTACTGCATTGTGTATTACATCCTGCAAAAGAAGCTTGGTATAAGATATGGTATATAAAAGAGTGGTTACCTTAGCATGCGTTAGGGAACCAGGCATTGCTTTATTTTACACTGACCATCCATAACAGTATGACCACTAACAGGTAGAGTGAATAACATTGATTATCTCATTACATTGGCATCTGAAAGTGGATGGGATATATTAGGCAGCAAGTGAACATTTTGTCCCTAAAATGGATTTGTTTGAAGCAGAAAAAATGGACAGGCTAAGTATTGTATTGACTTTGACAAGGGCCAAATTGTAACAGTCAGAGCAGTTCTAAAACTGCTGCTTCCGGGGATGTTCCCAGTCTACTGTGGGTAAGACCTATCAAAAGTGGTCCAAAGAGGTAAAAACTGGCAAAGCAGCAACAGAGTCATGGGCTCACTGATGCACGTGGGGAGCGAAGGCTGGTCCATGTAGTCCGACCCAATAGAAGAGCTGTTACTCAAATTGCTGAAAAAGTTAATACTGGTTTTGATAGAAAGGTGTCAGAACAAGGCAGTTAGCCGCAGACTGGTTAGTGTGCCAATGCTGACCCGTGGTGGCCTTGTCTGATACTTTCAAGAATGGTTTGAGAAACACAACAATGAGTTTTGGGGTGCTGACTTGGCCTCCAAATCTCCATAAAATCAGGCATCTGTGGGATGTGATGGAAAAGCAAATCTGGTCCATGGAGGCCCCACCTTGCAGTTTACAGAAATTAAAGGATTTGCTGCTGATGGCGTGGTGCCAGATACCAAAGGAGGTCTAGTGCAGTGTGTGCCACAACGGGTTACGGTGGGTGGTCATAATGTATTGGCTAATTGGTGTAAATAAAAATTGACAAAAAGCAATATGGTAAAGCCATATGTTAAACGCAATGTAAAATTGTGTACAAAATACAATTTGTCAAGAAAGGCACTCCTTTTTTTTTTTCCATTTTACATGGTAAATCAACTGTGAATTGTTAAATAATACTAAGCACTAATACATTTTTTATAGCTTAAAGCAGAAGGATACTTATCTTTTCTGGGGTCAGTGTTAAATCTTTGCTCTCTTGAAGAGCGTCGGACACTAAGAACATCTAAGGTTGCATTCACACTTCAGCGTTTTGAGTCATGGGCAGAAAGCACTGATATATGAATGACAAATTACGGGACTCACATTTGAGATGCCGTTCATTTGAATGAAACCTAGAATCACGGTGTGGGTAAGTTGTGATTGTCACGCGATAAATCGGAGTTCAGGAGCTACTTTTGGGCGCCGTGCTTCCCACGATGTGGGTTTCCGTGATTGCAGCACAATTTATCGTGCGACAATCGCAGCATACCCGCACTGCGATTTTAGGCGTCATTCAAATGAATGGAATCTTAAATGTGAGTCATTCACACATTAGCGTTTTCAAATTGCGGGCAGAATCGCGGCAAATCTGCCCATCATTCAAAATGTTGAAGTGTGAATGCAGTCTACCACTTCTAGGTGTTTTGTTTAGCATGTTCTATGCTGGCTACTGTGGTTTCTCTAATTCCTACTGTGTCCTATATAAATGCTGGGGTTGGTAGGAGGAACTACAGTGTCCAGCAGGAGGACATACTATATTACACACCCAGAGATTCTGGATAGCAATTGGCATATGGAGCTCTTCAAAAGAGTAAGTTATTTTTTTTTATTTTTTTTAGCAGGGTAGGTTTTCATATTTATTCAGTCGAGGAAGTAACAGTTATTTGGTGGATGAAGATGACTATTCCGTTGCGGCTTTGTGTAGCTCAATACCTGCTTCCTTGGTTTACAAGTGTGCCCATGGCACAGATTTGGTAAAATATGCCCATTTGGAAAAGACCAGAAAGCAGTTCATAGGAAAGCCCAGTTGCAAGCAAGCCTACACATACTTATGTCAGATCAAGGCCACTGCAGTGGAAGTTGGAAAAAATCTGATTATCCAGCAGTGGGCATATTTCATGCACATGCATGTGCAAATAGGCATCATGAATACTAATGAACGCTCATTTGTAATAATGCTTTAGGGCTTATAATAAAATTACAGAAAGGAAAAATATGGAATAGATTATACATGAAATATATTGCTCTCTGATCCCATTAGTGTATTTTTAAGTGTCACTGTAGAGTTGCCAGCATCCTAATAAGTACAGCCAACACATAACATAATCTGAGGTTCAGAAAGTAGTGGAGGAATTATTTTAATATTGATAGATAACTATTCTAATATAAGAATGGCTGATAGGCCAAAACATGTATATCTAAGCTGCAGATTTGTATTTATTATTTAATAAAAAGTATCCAATATTTCATTTGCTTCTATATATTGTTAATTTACTGGAAAAACTTCCACAAGTCCATAGGTGTGCACACAGGGTGTGCCAGGTGTACCTGGGAACTCCCTAATCACCCCATGTGCCACACATTCCCCCTATTTAAAAAAAAAAATGAAACAAATACATTTGTAAAAAAGAATACAAAATAAAATAATAAAAATATAAACTACTGACAACATCCAATATCCTACTGACTCCAATTTATACCCTACTGACACCATCCACTGCTCTAATGACACCGTCAGTATATATACGCATACACAGGAATATGTGTTTGAGCTTTGTGGTGCACACCCTAATGCAATGGGCTGTGCACACCAGTGTTGCCAACCGTCCATATTTTTACAGACAGTTCGTAAAAACTGGCACTTTTTCAAGCAGTAAATCGGTTCTGCTTGAAACTGTGCATGGAGATTGGAGGCAGGGGGTGATTGAAGGCAGGGGGTGATGGTGGCTGCGGTGGCACCACAGAGGGGGATTGAGGCAGGGGGATATTGGAGGCAGGGGGTGATTGGAGGCAGGGGGTGTTGGTGGCACTGCAGAGTGGGATGGTGGCACCGCAGAGGGTGGAGACAGGGATTGTTGGTGGCACCGCAGAGGGGGATGGAGGCAGGGGACGGTGGAGGCAGGGAGTGATTTGGAGGCAGGGGGCCTGGGGGAGATTGGAGGCAGAGGAAGATTGAAGGCAGGGGGAGATGGGGTTGCCGCAGAGGGGGATGAAGGCAGGGGGTGTTGGTGGCAGAGGAGAATGGAGGCAGGGGTTGATGTGACTACATAATTTGTCCTTATATCGAAAATAACAAAAATATGTTTTTTTACCTTAATATCTACCTTAAATCACATTGCTATGTGCCTAGCCTACTTGTTTGTAGCCTAAATACTGAAATTTGTGAAATGCCAGTAAAAACGTGGCTGCACCAGTACATTTCGGGTGTCGTGGCTGTGCGGTAGAGTCCCTATTATTTTCTAAGGGAAGGTCATCTTCTATTGGGACTAGCGATGGATGTTCATTCTAAAGAAATTAGTGGGTATACTACCTTTAAGAGTACAGGGATTGTTTAACCGCTTCAGCCCCGGACCATTTTGGTGGTCAAAGACCAGACCACTGTTTGTGATTCGGCACTACGTCGCTTTAACTGACAATTGTGCGGCTGTGCGACGTGGCTCCCAAACCAAATTTACGTCCTTTTTTTCCCCACAAATAGCGCTTTTTTTTTTGTGATATTTAATCACCTCTGCGATTTAATTTTTTTGCCCTATAAACAAAAAAAGAGTTTGAATTTTGAAAAGAAATCGATATTTTTAACTTTTTGCTATAATATCCCCCCCCAAAAAAAAAAAATATATATATATATATATATATATATATATATATTAAAAAAAAATTCCCACAGTTTAGGCCGATACGTATTTTTCTACATATTATTGGTAAAAAAAATCGCAATAAGCGTTTATTAATTGGTTTGCGCAAAAGTTATAGCTTATGGCATTTTTATTAATAATATTTTTTTTACTAGTTATGGCAGCGATTTTTATTGTGACTGCGACAATATGGCGGACACATCGGACACTTTTGACACCATTTTGGGACCATTGTCATTTTTACAGCGATCAGTGCTATAAAAATGCACTGATTACTGTAAAAATGGCCAAATGGCAGTGTATGGTGTTAACCACTAGTTGGCGCTGCAGGGGGTTAAGTGTTCCCAAGGGAGAGATTCTTACTGTTAGGGGGCGTGACTACATATGACACATCACTGATGACCGGTCCCGATCACAGGGAACGGTCATCAGTGACAGTGTCACTAGGCAGAATAGGGGAATGCCTTGTTTACAAAGGCATTCCCCTGTTCTGCCCTTGCTGACCGCTGGGACCAATGGCTGCACTTGCGAGGCATGCGGTGGGCACGCGCACGCCCGCTGGGTGGCAGATTTAAAGGGACATACCTGTACGCCAATCTGCCTGCCCATGCCATTCTGTCGACGTACATAGTCATGCAGCGGTCTGCAAGTGGTTAACCGAAACTTGTCTCTCTCTGTGACCTCTCCTGAAATTGCTACTTGTGTGTCTTTTACGGTGACCTACTAGCTTGTATATGCTGAGTCACTGAACCAGAAGAAATGTGCAGATTCTGACAATATGCCTAATGTTCAAACTTCTGCTTATCTGTGACTTTAAAAGTTTTAAAGCCACAGATTCAGCATAACAGACAACTAGCATTTTCAGAAGATGTCGGCCACCTTATCTCTCCAATGACAATTCTACTTAAGGCCACTTTTACACCTGCAAATGGGACCCAAAACTGATTAGATGTGTGAACCCCAGTAGGGTTTCCTGGCAATTAGCTGTGGGAAGTAGCCCAATTAAAAGCAATGGGAGACTGCCAGCTCCCACAGCTAATCACAGCCACTTGGATAACCTGATGCAGTGACCACCTGCGAGTGATCATCCCTACACGGAGACAGTCTGCGTCCCAGGCCAATCACTCTCATGTGATCACTACATGAGCAATTAAATGAGAGCTGCTGTGATTAGCTGGGGGAGCCAGCTATCTCCCATTGCTTTCAATAGGGCTGCCTCCTACAGCTAATTACCAGTAACCCATGCTGAGGTTCTCGCATGTAATTGGTGTTGGGTCTGTTCGGAAGTGTAAGTGACCTTAATATCACCTTAGCTACAAGGGCTGTTTGATGTTTCCATCTTTACTGAGAGGGTATTACTTGTCCTGGAAATTGTGTGGTATGTGCCTAGTAAGTAGGCGATGGTCTGCATTGCTTGTGTGTGTTTTCTCTGGTAGCATTCTATCTACATGTTTCCGAATACTACTATAGCAATAAAGCAGCAGAACAGGCTTTATTTGTTTCCATTTATTCATTTTTACTGTTACCACAAGTCACAAGGAATTGTGGTGGGTAATTTACTAAGTCACCCCATACTTCTCTGGGAAATATTATCTCCTCTCTGGCTTCCACAGTTGTTTACTTTGTATATCAATCAAAGATAAAATGCCATCGGCATGAATGACTGAGTTGAGGGCTTGGGATATGCAAGCCAACTCTATGGAATCTCTGAACTTAGCCTCCCCATCCATCATAAGAATCTTTTAGGCTGTGATATCCATGGCAGTCATAAAACTGTCTAGATAATGAATAGACAGGGCTAACATGCAAGATAAAATATGCTATCTTCCTGCTCCCTGCTGCTGCTGCTGCCTGGCCACTTTACCTGTTAGCAGACTACCTCTGCAGCTTATCTGCACTGTGTTTACACACCGATTACCACACACCGATTGTTTGGGTCAGGCTGGAAGAGTCCATGATTTATTTTGACCACTAACTCCACCTTTAGGCAATATTTAGAAGATTAATGTGCTACAAACATGTTCTAAAATAGATTTATACAAGTGTCCCCATTTTTTTTATTTTTGTCTTTGTCAAATGATTTCCTAAGATCCCTTTCACACTGAGGAGATTTTCAGGCGGTTTAGTGCTAAAAAAAAGCACCTAAATACTGCCTGAAAAAGTCTCAGTGTGAAAGCCTGAGGCGATGCACTGGCAGGACCGCTCCAATAGTCGCGCTAGCAGCATCTTTGGAGCGGTGAGAGGAGCGGTGTGTTACCTTCCTATTAAAAACAATGGGACACCGCAGCTATACCTCCGGCAGAGGCGCATTGCCGGCGGTATTAACCTATTTCCGGCTGCTAGCAGGGGTTAAAACCGCACCGCTAGTGGCCGAATACCACCGCGGCAATTCCGACGGTATAGCGCCACTAAAAATAGCACCTCCCGCCCCAGTGTTAAAGAGGCCTTAATCTTATGTTCTTAACCTCTTACCAACAGCCTAACACACATGTTAAGCAGCATGGTGGATGGGTTTTAACACCCAGATGCGGCATATTTGCATCCATGGTGCACTACTGTTCCATGGGGAAAGTGCCCTCGCTGCGCTCTCCCATAGAATTAGAGCTGGTAGAAGCGGCTCCCAATCATGTGACCATTGTGACAGCCAGTCACATTGTACACATAAACCAAGGAAATAGGAACTCCACCCCTTCCTCGTGTTGTTCAGAACCCCTTAAAGGAAGGGGATGAGGCATCATGAGGTCTTCAACTGCAGACGGATTTCCAACCAATTTTTCCTGTGATTTGTTATGACCAATAACTATGTTTCCCTTCTCTAGTATAGCATGGTTTTTCCTCTAATGGAACACATTTAGTACGGTTGTAAACTCTCCCCCATAACTTCTGCACATACTGTATAAATCATTATTTAAAGCACTGCTAGTTGCTGTATGCAGATGTCACCTTACTTGCTCCATTGGCTTGTAATCTGTATTGTTCTTTGTAGTGACGTCACCGACACATGCGCATCTCTCCCCCGATTCACGCCACGCTCTTTCCATTCAGAAGTGTGCCGTGTCTGTCATATCAGCTCTCCGCGGCACTGCGCCGAGATATCGCCAGACTACAGTCTCATTCAGATTTTCCTCATGTCCATGCGCAAGATTGCAGCTGAAAGGGCAGAAGTACATTGCACTAAGGACTCAGAAACAAAGTAGAGAAGATTACTCTTGCTTATCACAGTACAAAGTTTAAAACAGCTGGAATAAAGTAAGGAATATGCGATTGACGCTGAAATATAATGCAGAATGTATTAGAAAACCTTTACATACTGGCTTGTTTAAAAAGCAGCATTGGAGGGGGAGAGTTTACTTTCTATTTAGCCACTTCCCTACCGGCCATTGTCATATTATGTCCGCAGGAACACTCTGTCCCTCCGGGCGGGCGTCATATGATGTCCTCGGCTTCCCGGCCGCTAGGGGGGCGTGTGTGCATGACTAATGCGTCACTCGGGAGCTGATGCGCGTGCCTAGCAGCCGTGATGTCCGCTGATCACCCGCGATTGCTCGTCACAGATCCACATCCTGTCAGGGAGAGGAGACCGTGTGTTCCTTGTATATAGGAACAACGATCGGTCACCTTCCCTTATCAGTCCCCTCCCCCTACAGTTAGAACACATCCCTAGGTGACACATTTAAGCCCTTGATTGCCCCCTAGTGTTTACCCCTTCCCTGCCAGTGACATTTATAACGTAATTAGTGCATTTTTATAGCACTGATCGCTTTATTAATGTCAATGGTTCCAAAATAGTGTCAAAAGTGTCTGATGTGTCCGCCGCAATGTCGCAGTCACGATAACAATCACAGATCACTGCCATTACTATTAAAACAAATAATAATAATAATAATAATAAAAATGACATAAATCTGTTGCCGCGTACACACGATCAGAAAATCCGTCAAGAAAACCGTGGATTTTTTTCCCGACAGAATCTTAGCTCAAACTTGTCTTGTGTACACACAGCCACACAAATTTCCGACCGTCAAGAACACGGTGACGTACAACACTACAACGAGCCAAGAAAAATTAAGTTCAATGATTCTGAGCTTGCGTCAAATTGATTTCAGAGCATGCGTAGGATTTTTGCGCGTCGGAATTGCAGATGATCGGAATTTCCTCCAATAACTTTTTTTGTCAGAAAATTTGAGAACCAGCTCTCAAATTTTTCTTGGTGGAATTTCCAACAGAAAAATTCCAATGGAGCCTACACATGGTCGCAATTTCCGACCAAATGCTCACATCTGAATTTTCTTGTGTTATCTTGTTATTGTGTTTTCTTGTTATTATCGTGTGTATGCGGCATTTAACCTAATTTGTAGACGTTAGAACTTTTACACAAACCAATCAATATAAGCTTATTGCGATTTTTTTTTTTTTTTTTACCAAAAATATGTAGAAGAATACATATCGGCCTAAACTGTTACATGGGCAGAAAAGGGTTAAAGGCAAAGTATAATCTTTATAAAGACTTAAGGTCTCATATAAAAACAATAGTTTTTATGTAAATAATCTTGTCAATGTGTGTTAATGTTTTACACTCTTTTTTTTCTGTGTATAATTTGTAATTATATATTTAAATGGGGACAGCTCATTACATACACGAACACAGTTGTACACAGTTGTAGTGCAACACAGTGCTTGTGCTTTACTGCTTCTTCTCCCAATGCTGACAGAGATCACAGAATACGTACACGGGCTATGAATGCAGGGATCTCTCCCTCTGTGCCTTTGCATTCAGACTGCGGGGACTGCTCCCCCCCAGCCAAAAATACACGCTGATCGAATGTTGGATTTCCAGATCTTTCAACAGAAACTGGCTGTCGAACAGAGAGAAGGTTCCTGCTGACTTGCAATACATGTGTACCAAGCTTAAGTGCTCACTGAAGATACACTGCACTTTTCCTGTGACATGCAATTAAACGTAGAAAAATCTTATTAAAAGGTCAAGTCTTACAGTAATACGATTCTAAAAACTGTAAAAGATACAGGTATATTAGAGGAAAATAGATTGAAAATCTGAATTACCTTATGTAACAGAATGGCCCGTGACACCCAGAGACTTTTGAAGGATGAGGGATACTTCTGTGCCAGCATCACTGATGACTCTCGGGTCTAGGGTCACCCTATGTCCGATAGGGGCATAGGGTGACTGAGAAATGATATCATATATTACATGAGATAGGACGTTACTGATAATTCATGTATTGCAGGATATCTTGAGATATTACAAGTTGTTGGCTTATTCTGACCCTACCGGTCAATAGTGACTTATTCCTCTGTGTAACCTAGGCTGTTGAGATGCTAATTGAGTCTGCTACTTGGGAGATGTGAATAGGAGCTTGGTAGACAGCCTGGCTGCCTATTATGGGATAAAGTTAAAGTGTCTTGCTATGATTGCATTCTGCGTCCATTGTGTTAATTAGGTCTGCTTCCAAGACCTGTTTATTATGTATGCTAATGACACTGTATGGTGTGAAAATACTATTGATGATAGATAGGTGTTGGCAGTCTGACTTCTCAGGTGTAGTAATTAGGTCATGTTAATTATGTCAGACCGGTGCCGAAAAGTCTGTGGGATGTGTAATGGAGAATCGTTAGCCCCCCATTGTGTTATGTTGGGGGGTGGAGAGTTTCATTGTCCCTGTGATTAACTGTAACATGCCTGAACTGTATATAAGATTGAGAGTTACCATTAAAAGTGTTCATACATTTTGAAACCAGAAAGAACAGAGCTTGTGTCTCGTCTTAATTCTGGGGAATGGAATGGATCATGTCTACATGGATTGTGGAGTGTCGGATAAGCTGTCTTGGGTTGATGGTGACCGTTACACCTTATGACCATTATTATAGGGGAGAGAATGTTATATGTGTGTACATTATAACTGGAAATATAGGTTTTTCATGGTGCTGAAGTGGCAGAATAGAAATAATAGACAGTGCTGTACAAGTAAGAACAGACATCTTAGGATGCCTGCTAAAGATATTGTCATTACAGTGGGGAAAATCATTATTTGCTCCCCTGCAGATTTTTTTAAGTTTGCCCACTTACAAAGAAAGTAAGGGTCTACAATTTTTATCATAGGTGAATTATAAATGATAGAGACAGAATATGCACCAAAAACACATCAAATAAATGTTATACATTGAGTTTCAGTTCAGTGAGTAACATAAGTATTTGATCCCTGAACAAAACATAACTTAGTACTTGGTGGAGAAACCCTTGTTGACAAGCACAGAGGTAAGACGTTTCTTGTAGTTGGTTACCAGGTTTGCACACATCTCAGGCGGGATTTTGGTCCACTCTTCTTTACAGATCTTCTCTAAATCCTTAAAGGGTGGCTAAAGGAAAACATTTTTTTAGCTAAATAGCTTCCTTTACCTTACTGCAGTCCTAGTTTCATGTCCTCATTGTTCGTTTTTGCTGTAATCCTTCTCTGTTCTGGACACTTCCTGGTTGTCTGTTTCCTGATGAAAAAAGTCATTGGAGCTTCTCTCTGTGGCCTCTAATCAAGAAGGTGTGATTAATGTGTGCCTAAAACCCCTCAGAACCAATCAGTTTAATTTTAAAAACAAACACTGCCCTGTATTGTCTCTGTGTCTCTGTACTTCACAGAAGCATGAAACTAAATGAAAAACAAAACTGAACCTGCAGGCACAATATATGATTGATTTTTATCTGTTTTAATCATTTTTAAAAGGAATCAGTTAACTATTATGTCTCTATACCCTGTAAACAGTCATTTCAGCCAAAAAAATAAAAAATCCTTTCCAACTCCTTTAAGGTTTATTCGCTGTCTCTTGGCAACTCGAAGTTTCAGCTCCCTCCATACATTTTCTATAGGATTATGGTCTGGAGATTGGCTAGGCCACTACATGACCTGAATGTGTGTCTTCTTGAGCCACTCCTTTTTTTGCCTTGGCAGTATGTTTTGGGTCACTGTAATGCTGGAAGACCCATCCACAACCCATCTTCAGTGTTCTGGCTAAGGGAAGAAGGTTCTCATCCAAGATTTTACAATACATGGCCCCATCCATTGGCTCCTCAATACAGCAAAGGTGGCCTGTACCTTTAAGAGAGAAAAAGCCCCAAAGCATCATGTTTCGTGCTCGAGTGTGGGGTTTGGTGTTTGTAGGGTAATTCCAAAGAGCTAAATTTTGGTCTCATTTAACCACAGCACTTCCTCCCAATCCTTCTCTGAATCATTTAGATGTTCATTGGCATGACTGTACATGTGCCTTCTTGAGGAGGGGGACTCACCATGTTTGGAGGAAGAAAAATGCTGACTATGACCCTACAAACACCATCACTACAGTCAAGCATGGACGTGGAAACATTATACTTTGGGGCTGTTCCTCTGACTGACTTTGCCACATTGAGGGAGAAAAAGTAAAATCTTGGATGAGAAACTTCTTCCCTCAGCTAGAACATTGAAGATGGGTCATGGATGGATCTTTTAGTATGACAATGACCCAAAACATACCACCAAGGAAACAAAGGGGTGGTTTAAGAAGAAGCACATTAAAATCATGGAGTGGCCTAGCCAGGCCAAGTGACAGCCAATAAACCTTAAGGGTTTAGAGACGATCTGTGAAGAGTGGACCAAAATCCCTCCCGAAAGATGTGCAAAGTACTAAGTCATGTTTTTCTTGGGGATCAAATACTTATTTTACTCACTGAACTGCAACTCAATTTATAACATTTGTATCATCTTTTTTTTCTGGATTTTCGGTTGATATTCTCTATCATTTAACCACTTAACCCCCGGACCATAATGCTGCCCAATGACCAGAGCACTTTTTGCGATTCGGCACTGCGTCGCTTTAACAGACAATTGCGCGGTCGTGTGACGTGGCTCTCAAACAAAATTGGCGTCCTTTTTTTGCCAAAAATAGAGCTTTCTTTTGGTGGTATTTAATCATCTCTGCGACTATTTTGAAAAAAATGCTATATTTTTTACTTTTTTCTGTAATAAATATCCCCCAAAAATATATAAAAAAAAGTGTGTTCCTTGGTGTGTTCTAACTGTATGGGGGGATGGACTCACTAGAGGAAATTACTGATCTTCTGTTCATACATTGTATGAACAGAAAATCAGCGTTTCCCCCGCTGACAGGACCGAGAGCTGTGTGTTTACACACATAGCTCCCGGTCCCCGCTCTGTAACGAGCGATCGCGTGTGCCCGGCGGCGATCGTGCCCGCCGGGCACAAGCACAGGACTCAGTGGCGAGCGGGTGGTGTGCGCAAACTTACAAAATCTGCAGGGTCAAATATTTATTTTCTCCACTGTATTTAGTAGTCAGTACAGGTTTACTTTAAGGGTATTTCCACTTTTGCATCTAAATTGGGATATCTACTTATATTTGATACATGTCTCCATTCCCATAGCAAAGTTTAACAAAAAAATAAAAATTGCATTGCTTACCTTTTTTTAGATGTTCTTTTCTGGAATTTCTTCCCGATTTCCTTTGTTGCGAAGGGGTTTGGGAAGCTCTGTTTACCATAATCAACTTGGTTTGGAGGCAGGTATCTCATAAGTTTTACTATTATTATTATAATACAGGATTTATATAGCGCCAATAGAGTCTTAACAAAAGTTTAAAGGTTCAGGAACTGGGTTTCTTGATTGGAAATTAATGAGAACTGGACTCTGGTAGTCTCCAGACTAGCTATTGTGACAGATCACACTGAGCTAGCTGAGATATCCTTGCAGTCAGCCATGACACCTTCTCCTCAGAAAAATCTAAAAGGTAAGAAATATAAAAAAAAAATAAAAAAAATAGGTATGCTGTGTAAATAGAAAAACAAACATATAGCAGGCCTTTCTCAATTTACCTACAAAAGTGAAAATACACTTTAAGCCAGCCTTGTTCTCTATTTTAGTTGTAGAAGTAACCTGGGAATGCCTTATCTCAGTCAGTGTTGCCGATAAAGAGGTATCACTGGGCCTCTTGTAGTGGGCCTGGGCCCCATCACTTTAAAAGGTGGCCCAGATTGGCAGCTTCAGGCTTCATGTTGTCAGTACTGGATCCCTCTAGGACCCAGCGCACTCACCTGACACAGCCTTGGCTGGGAAACACTGATTGGCTAGCTCTCCTTTTTAACACCTGTGTTTTCACCCAATCAGTGCTCGTGATAGAGTTACTCTGCTTGCCTTGAGAGATCCAGCCTGACCTGTTTATCTGTAAACTTTGTGTATGACCCGGATTGTTTGACCCTCCTTGTTGCTTCCGATTTGGTACCTTTCGAACTCTGATTATCCGTGTATGACTCGGCTTGCCTAGACCACATCCATTGCAGTGGTGCACTACTAGCACCAGCAACACCACCAACATCCACACCTGCGGTGAACTACAAGTTCCAGCTTTCCTGCTCATCAAAACACCTACTTCAGCAGTGAACTACAAGTGCCAGCTGTCCCGCTCATCTCAACCCTGCATCCGTGGTGAACTACAAGTCCCAGCGCTGACCTGCTTCTCAAGACCTGCTCATGGTATGTGCTCTTGTTATTGAACTATAAGCATATTAGCACACCTGAACTGTTGTCTGCTGCTAGCCTGATATGAAACCTGACATTATCACGAGCCATACATAAAAAGGGAAAACCCATCATGGATTCTGAGCAGGCTCAGATGTTTGCACAAGAACTTTGTCGTTTATCCCATCAAGTTCAGCAAATGGCCACAGAGCTCACCAAGGTGCAATCCCCTACTACAACTGTTACAAAAACTTTATCTGAACCAAAAATTCCTTTGCCTGACCGTTTTTCTGGCGACCGTAAGGGATTCTGCAACTTTAAAAACAGCTGCAAATTATATTTCAAATTAAGGCCTTCCTCTTCTGGCTCTGAAACTCAGAGAGTTCAGATCATTATCTCTCTGCTACAGGGTGACCCCCAGGCTTGGGCCTTTAACCTTGAACCAAACCATCCAGCCCTGCTAACTGTAGATGCCTTCTTTGAAGCCCTTGGATTGCTGTACGATGATCCAGATCGTATGGCTACTGCAGAATCAACCCTGCGTAACTTAAAGCAAGGAACTACCACAGCTGAAATGTACTGCTCAGAGTTTCGCAGGTGGGCCCCAGAATCTGGCTGGAATGATGCAGCTCTCCGCAGCCAGTTCAGAATAGGTCTTTCAGATGCAATTAAGGATGCTCTGGTCAACTTCTCCTATCCACCCTCACTGGAGGAAGCTATGTGTCTAGCCATTAGAATTGATCGCCGTCAGCGAGAGAGGGGGCGAGAAAAAAATATGGCTGTGGCAAACTGTATACCTCCCTTACCACCTGACCATCCAACCTCCAGTGCCAGTTCAGTGGAAGAACCTATGCAGTTAGGCTCCACCCGGCTATCTGCCCAGGAACACACACGCCGGCGTAATATGGGACTTTGCCTGTATTGTGGCCTCAGGGGTCACATGCTCCATTCGTGCCCTACACGTCCGGGAAACTCCCGGACCTAGGTGATTATGGGGAGGTCACCTTAGGTCTGCTTTCATCTCCCCAGGGGGACAGTCGTATACTTCTACCCAGTGTTATTCACTTTGGGACAGGGACTCATGAACTGCTGGCCTTGGTAGATTCTGGAGCTGCTGAGAATTTTATTGATAAGACTTTGATTACCTCCTTGTCCCTGGAAACTCATATGCTAGATTGCCCAGTCCGCCTAATTTCTGTGGATAACCGGCCTCTCTCACAAGACCTTGTGCTTCAGTCCACCAATCCCTTCCAGTTACAATTGGGGGCCCTGCACTGGGAGAAGATTTCATGTCTTGTCATTGACTCTCCATCCACTCCTTTGATCCTAGGCCTTCCTTGGCTTCAGAAGCACAATCCTGTAATTGACTGGCGAACAGGAAATATTCTGGCTTGGTCCAATCAGTGTAAAGGAAGTTGCATCCAGCACCCTGTTCGACTTGCTGCTTGTCAAGTGGGAATGGAACAGATTCCGCTTTGTTATAAGGACTTTCAGGATGTGTTTTCTAAAGGGAGTGCTGACACCTTACCACCTCATCGCAGTTATGACTGTCCCATTGACCTTTTGCCTGACACTACACCTCCGCGAGGGAGAGTCTTTCCATTGTCCGAACCAGAGAACCTTGCTTTGCAAGAATACATCCAGGAAAACCTAGCTAAAAGTTTCATCCGTCCCTCTACTTCTCCCGCAGGCGCAGGTTGCTTCTTTGTCCCAAAGAAGGACGGGGGTCTAAGACTTTGTGTTGACTACAGAGGTCTAAATAAAATAACCGTTCCCAATCGGTACCCTCTCCCTCTCATCACAGAGTTGTTCTCCCAAATCCAGGGAGCAAAGATTTTCTCCAAACTAGACCTAAGGGGAGCCTATAATCTAGTGTGCATCCGTAAAGGAGATGAGTGGAAGACAGCCTTTAACACCAAGGATGGCCACTACGAGTGTCTTGTCATGCCTTTTGGTCTCAGGAATGCACCAGCTGTCTTTCAAAACTTTATGAATGACATTTTCCGTGACCTGTTGGGTCGCTTTATGCTTGTATACTTGGATGATATTTTGATATATTCTCCCAACCTTGAAACGCATCAGAGGCACGTCCGCTCAGTGTTGGCCCGATTAAAGGCTCATTCCCTTTTTGTTAAGCCTGAAAAATGTTCATTTCATGTCAAACAAGTACCTTTTCTGGGCTACCTAATCTCTGACACAGGCCTAACCATGGATCCAGCCAAGATTCAGGCCATTCTAGACTGGGCATCACCTTCAGACCTGAAAGCAGTTCAGCGCTTCCTGGGCTTTGCAAATTTCTATCGGAAATTTATTAGGAATTTTGCCACCATTGCACATCCCATCACCTCTCTCACCAGGAAGTCTCAGTCTAAGTTTAAATGGACTACTGAAGCCCAGACAGCCTTCACTCAGTTGAAGAAAGCCTTTACCTCTGCACCAATTCTACGCCATCCTGTTCCTGAGCTGCCTTTTATTGTGGAGGTAGATGCATCCGAAGTAGGGGTGGGGGCGCTTCTGTCACAAAAGGACCCTGTAACTGCTTCCATCCACCCCTGTGCCTTCCTGTCCCGTAAATATTCCCCAGCAGAGCGCAACTATGATATAGGCAACAGAGAACTGTTAGCCATAAAGCTAGCTTTGGAGGAATGGAGACATTGGCTGGAGGGAGCTCGCTATCCATTCATAGTTCTGACTGACCACAAAAACCTTGAATACATCCGTTCTGCTAAAAGACTGAACTCACGTCAGGCCAGGTGGTCATTGTTCTTCTCCAGATTTGACTTCACAATTTCTTATTTACCAGGGCCAAAAAATGTTAAGGGCGATGCCTTGTCTCGCAGTTTTTTATCAGAATCCCCACCTCCGCTTCCTCCACAATCCATTATCTCTGAGGACAGGATTTTGGCTTTCACCCAGACTGACATCTCTGAGGCCTTATTACCTGCACAGGCTGAAGCCCCCCCTTCCACTCCCTCTGGTATGCTTTTTGTGCCCTTGGCTCTTCGTTTGCAGGTTTTGCAGCAGGTACATGCGTCAAAGCCTGCAGCGCATCCGGGGTTTAGACAAACTTATGAGATTATCTCTCGCAACCTCTGGTGGCCATCGATTAGGCAGGATGTGCTAGCCTTTGTCCAGGCTTGTGAGGTTTGTGCCAGAAGCAAGGGCAGTACCTCTAAGCCCTCCGGTCTTCTACGTCCTCTACCAATACCTACTTGTCCCTGGACCCATTTATCTATGGACTTTATCACTGACTTGCCTCCGTCCCAGGGATGTTCCACGATCTGGGTGGTGGTAGACAGGTTCAGTAAGATGGCCCACTTTGTTCCACTTCCGAAACTGCCGTCTGCTAGAGATCTGGCATCTTTATTCATTAAACATGTTTTCAGGCTCCATGGGGCACCAATTAACATTGTCTCAGACCGCGGCTCTCAGTTTATAGCCCAGTTTTGGAAGGCCCTTTGTTCTCAGCTAGGGATTAAGTTATCATATTCTTCAGCCTATCATCCCGAGACAAATGGCCAAACAGAAAGAACTAATCAGACTCTGGAGAAGATGGTACGTTGTCTGATGGCCAATGATGAGGTGGAGTGGGTCAACATCCTTCCATGGGCAGAGTTTGCCTTTAATAATTGTGCCAGCTCTTCTACAGGGACATCTCCCTTCTTCTGTGTTTACGGGTTGCATCCTCGTGTGTGCTCCTTTGATCTTCCACCCTCTGATGTTCCAGATGCCAACACCACGATTGAAAATTTCTCCAAAATCTGGTCCGACGTCAATCGTGCTATTTCTCGTTCGGTGCAGGCTTTTAAGAAAACGGCTGATAAGAGGCGTTCAAAGGCCCCTGGATATAAAGTTGGTGACAAAGTGTGGCTATCATCCAGGAATCTGTCCCTGCATGTTCCATCCAAGAAACTTAGCCCAAAATTCATCGGGCCCTATGAGATTTCGGAGATTGTTAATCCTGTGTCCTATAGATTAAAACTCCCCCCGTCCATGCGCATTCCTAATGTCTTCCATGTTTCTTTATTGAAACCTGTTCTCTCTAGTCTCCAAATAAATGAACCAGAACCTGTAGATGTGTCGGATAGCCAGGAATATGAAGTGGCATATATTCTTGACTCCAGACGAGTACGCAATTCCTTACAATATCTAGTTCATTGGGAAGGTTTTGGCCCAGAGGATCGATCCTGGATCCCAGCTCGCGATCTCCATGCTGATCGCCTTAAGAAGAAGTTCCATATTCGATATCGAAGTAAGCCTGGGGGTGCAGGAGCAACCCCTCGAGAAGGGGGGGGTACTGTCAGTACTGGATCCCTCTAGGACCCAGCGCACTCACCTGACACAGCCTTGGCTGGGAAACACTGATTGGCCAGCTCTCCTTTTTAACACCTGTGTTTTCACCCAATCAGTGCTCGTGATAGAGTTACTCTGCTTGCCTTGAGAGATCCAGCCTGACCTGTTTATCTGTAAACTTTGTGTATGACCCGGATTGTTTGACCCTGCTTGTTGCTTCCGATTTGGTACCTTTCGAACTCTGATTATCCGTGTATGACTCGGCTTGCCTAGACCACATCCATTGCAGTGGTGCACTACTAGCACCAGCAACACCACCAACATCCACACCTGCGGTGAACTACAAGTTCCAGCTTTCCTGCTCATCAAAACACCTACTTCAGCAGTGAACTACAAGTGCCAGCTGTCCCGCTCATCTCAACCCTGCATCCGTGGTGAACTACAAGTCCCAGCGCTGACCTGCTTCTCAAGACCTGCTCATGGTATGTGCTCTTGTTATTGAACTATAAGCATATTAGCACACCTGAACTGTTGTCTGCTGCTAGCCTGATATGAAACCTGACACATGTAGGATGTGTACAGTCAGTGTATACATACTGTTTCCCACCATGGCTCCCAACTAAACATATTCCCTGGGCTGCGGAGGCCTCATCAGTTCATCCAGAGGGCCGGTGAACTGTAGATTGAGGGGGACTCCTCTTTCATTTTCTGGCTCACCTGAGGACTTAGACACTATCCTTTGCCGCATTTGATGAGAAGTTTTGGCTCTCTAAGTCTTGTTGCTAACCTGGTAGGTTGATTTGGCTTGCCTTGCCTTGCACACTGCTTTACCTGCTGAGGGAATCAGGCAGAAGAAAAGTGCTGGCAGACTGGCAGGCTTAGGGCAGCCTGGCTAGAAATGATCAGTGCAGGCAGAGGCAGCATGTTCAAATATACAGCAGGGAGCAACCAAATGTGATCATCGTTATCATCATGGTGATAGTCACACAGTACAGCTGCTTTGAGCCACAGGCTTGAAGGAAGAACAGTGAAATACATCCTTAACCTGGCCAAAAATGGTTTGAATCTCGGCTGGTTCAGCAGAGACTGGCCAAGATTCTGGGCGCAGGTTTATTGTACCCAAGTCGATTGATGTATGACTTGGGTACAACTAGCATTTGTATTATATTATATATATATTATGTATTATAGCCACTATCAGTAATAACTGTGTTCTCCCGAGGAGGGACAGCATCCCCTGCACAACCCCGCAAGGAAAAAACAATAGCTCCGTAGTCATTGATGACAGGGGGAATAGAGCATGGCCCTGATGATTTTTGTGCAGCTAAAATTATCACAGCTGTTCTGCTCACCCACACCTATGTCACTTCCGGTTTTAATTCTGTGTTTACCTGACTGGTACCAGCCAGGAAAGCAGCCAATCAAACCGATTTGTGTTTGATCAGTTGTGCTGGAGGGCAGGGGAGAGATCAGGGGTCTAAAAGATCCTTGATCTCTCCATAAAGAGGCCCTGTCACTGCCCCAATTATCACATGTTACCGTATTAATTTGCTTTGACAGCAATAGATTTGAACAATAAAAAAAATAAAAAAGCAATATTTCTAGCACCAGATCTCCTGTCTGACTCTAAACTGGTGACCTATAAAGGCCCTTTGAAGCATTACTATCCCTTGAAGATAATGCTGTTTTTTTTAGGTGGGTGGGCAGGGTCAGGGTAGACTGTACGGGGCCCCATGATTTCTAAAAGTGCCCCTGATCCCAGATTATAGGAAAATTATACAAAAGCCATTGCTTATTCCACCTAAATACATACATTTGGAAGGACATGTAACTTGTTTTGAACATACATGCTTATGTGTCCACACTGCATTTAACATATCTCTGGGAATGATGAATTATTGGTCACAAAATGTCAAACATTTCCAGAGTCTCAGAGCTATTAGACTTTGCAACAAGGCAGTGTAAAAAGCATTAAAGGGTTTGTAAAGTATTTTTTTTTTTTCACTAAATAGCTTCCTTTACCTTAGTGCAGTCCCCCTTCACTTACCTCATCCTTCGATTTTGCTTTTAAATGTCCTTATTTCTTCTGAGAAATCTTCACTTCCTGTTCTTCTGTCTGTAACTACACACCATAATGTGGGGCTTTCTCCCTGATGTGGACACTCTCTACACTCTCTACTTTGCAGATAGAGAAAGGAGCTGTGTGTTAGTGGGCGTCCTGACACTCCTGCTTGCCCCCTCAAGAGGCTTTCTCCACACCAGGGAGAAAGCCTTGCATTACTGTGTGGAGTTACAGACAGAAGAACAGGAAGTGAGGATTTCTCAGAAGAAATAAGGACATTTAAAAGCAAAATCGAAGGATGAGGTAAGTAAAGGAGGACTGCACTAAGGTAAAGAAAGCTATTAAGGGAAAAAATAAATTACCTTTACAACCCCTTTAATTGAAAGTAAAATTAAAGTTCACACTGCATCTGAGCATTGGGGAAGTACGAACAACAATCTATTATTGGTTACTATGGGTCTGTGCACTTACCCATTTTATTTTTGGTGTGTGAAAAACTTGTAGCAAAGTTGTAGATTGAACATTTCTTTTATTCCTATACTTTATAGATCTAGTAACTAATCCACACCAAAATCCATATCAGAGTAAAGTATAGTAGTAGCTGTAATAGAAGTTACAATTTACTTGTTTTCTGCCTCCGTGTGTAATGAAACTTTAAAGATAAACAAATAAGTATCAAGAGATTATCTTTACTCATAAACAAGTATTTCCCGTTGTTTCTTTTAAAATGTATTATACCTCCGAGCACTTCTGAACAAAAAAATATTCTCACAAATGTGTTCTGCGTTATTAATCAGTAGCGTTATGTAAATATTTTAACACATTTGTGCTGCATATATACCCCACCCTTGCTTTCCGTAGACCATATTCACAGCATATGTTAGAGATCAGTAGACTTGAATTCAATGCCTGGTGCTTAATTCCAGGGCTCATCATGTTTTAATTACACTGTGGCTCGATCAAAATGAGAGAGGTCTTTTCTCCAGGCTGATGGTGGCAAGGAATTATTGCATCTGTTTAACCCCATGATGTGTAACAAGTCATAAATCAATAATCCTTTTGCAAGGCACTCCTGTATAGCAGCTGATGTATCTGTTATTAATATAACAATGTGGTTGAATGCAAAGGCTCAGAGCGAAATTTACTTTCTGTACAAACATCTTGTTTTCATGCCTTGAATCTAGAAATATTTTTTTTAGAGAAATGAGTGGAACGAACATCAAGTCATTTGTTTAAATATTAAAAACATATGCAGCCGTTACAGTTGTTTTTGTGATACAACCTGGCAGCCCACACACCTTGTGTATTGTTAATTAACTGGAGGTGATGGGGCATACCGCTGAATTTTTTGCCTCGGGCAGAAAAAAAAAACAAATATATTGTAATATTGATTTGGGACTGCCAAACGCACTATATTAAACAAATTACCTCATTTTTTTCTGTGCTAACTATAAGTACGATGGGAATATATTTATAAATAGAGCTTAACGGCATAGAATAGAAAAGCAGAAATGCTATGATCCAGGAAGTCGGGGCTTGAGGCTTTGTACATCATATAGACCTACTTGCTGTGTCTAGATCTAGAAACAGGTTAAAGGTCTAATTTTCTAAGTACAAGCAGAATACAGTTTAGTTATTAAAATGTCAGTAGTAATTATTTTTTTATTTTTTTACTGTTTCTTCATAATACTGTCTAAAATGTAAAATGAACACTGTAGTATAATATGTCTCAGTGATGTAGCAAAGATAACACATGGGCCTGGCGTGCCACGTATGACCCTTTTAAAAATGTTTGTTTTTTCTTCCTCTGATTATAGAACCGTCATCTTTCTGTGTTTCTCAGGCAAAAGACACCTTGAGGATTACAAGTAAGTTATACCATGTCAGGCATTTCCATGCAGTGTAGGCTTTATTATTAAGATGGGGTCCTTTCCAGACTGCATATGGACCTACAAGAATAAATTAATAAACAGAACAGAAACTGCAGAAACAACATCAGTCCACTGAGATGTATGTGTAATATTTTGTGACACTTGGAGGGAGAAAGGAATGGAAAAGGCCATATGATAGTTGAAGCCTAACTTCTGCCAACAATTTTGGACATGAAGTGGGGTGACAACAATGCATACAACAGTTTTTGTTTTTAATATATGTTTTTATATGCAAAAATACATTAGGATATTGATTATTAATATGAAGTCATGGCAATCTGCTTATGTGATATTGTTGACAACATTAGTTATTCTGTGAATTTAAGAATATCACATGCACAAGTTGTAGATTTACCCTATGCCCTAGAGCATAGGTCTCCAAACTATGGCCCTCCAGTTATTCAGGAACTACAAATCCCATCATGCTTAGTCATGTCTGTGAATGTTAGGCCCCATACACACGATCGGACATATCCGATGAAAACGGTCCGCGGACCATTTCCATCGGATATGTCCGATCGGGAGTTTGATCCGATGGCGTGTACACACCATCGGATCAAATTCCCCGCCGCCGGACGGCGCGGTGACGCGGCGGTGACGTTGACGCCGCCGCGTCACCGCCACGTCACCGCACCAGGAAGTAAAACACTTCCGCGCATGCGCCGAATCCATTCGGCGGCGGCGCGGCGGTGGTGGGGGACGACATGTCTGCTGGTAAGTGTACTAACCAGCAGACATGTCGGGCGGACAGATTCCACCGGATGGATTTCAAAGCATGCTTTGAAATCTGTCGGGTGGAGAAATCTGTCCGCTAGCCCATACACACGAGCGGAGATGTCTGCTGAAACGGTCCATCGGACCGTTTTCAGCGGACATATCCCCTCGTGTGTACGAGGCCTCAGAGTTTTACAATGCCTCATGGGACAATTAGTTCCTCAACAGCTGGAAAGTTGTAGTTTGGAGATCCCTGCCCTAGAGGGATTAGACTTTAAACAAACAATTGTTAAATTGTGAGAAGACTGGCATAGTAGCCCAGGTGTAGCACCTACAGTACTACTAATACTAGATAGATTACTCTCTTAAGGTAAATCTACTTGCACCTTTTATTATGGTGGGTATGCTCCATCGCATCCTTCTTACCCACACCAGGACAACGGTGGTTTTATGGTACCAGACTCTTTTATATGGGTCTTATTGAGTGATATAATGTTGAGGTATTTTGATAAAAGGAAAAAAGAGGTATGTATCAGTTGTTAACTGCTTAATACAAAGAAGCCACAATATACAGTGCGTATAGAAAAGAATGCCCCCCTTTAAAATAATCAAATGTTGTTGCTTTGTAGCCTGAAATGAAGATAGACAAAATGTGTGTTGTATCCAGCTGTATTTACTAGTGCAACTTATAACATTCAAGTGAAAGATATATCAACAACATGTCAGGAAAAAAAAAAAACAGAATGACTGAGTTGAAAAAAGGATCACCCCCTTCATGTCAGTATTTTGTTGAATCACCTTTTACTTTAATTGCAGCCTTTAGTCTGTTGGGATATGTCTCTATTAACTTGCACATCTAGACCTTGCAATATTTCCCCACCCTTCTTTGCAGAACTTCTCAAGTTGAGTTCAATTTGATAGTGACTGTTTGTGGACTGCAGTCTTCAAGTCATTCCATAGATTTTCAATGGGGTTTAAGTCTGGGATCTTACTAAGCCATGCAAGGACATTCACATTTTTCTCTTTCAACCACAGACCATAACACCCTTTTCCATGTGGCCTCTTTAAGGTGCATTTAAGGTGGTCAGATGTGACTAAAATTTAATTATTTGGCCTCAACAAAAAACAATATGTCTCACAGAAATCCAATACAGCACATCATCCAAATATCACCTTTCCTACAGTAAAGCATGGAGGTGGTAAAATCCTGTTACGGGGGTGTTTCTCAGCAGCAGGGACTGGAGCACTCGTTAGGACAGAAGAAAAATGGATGGGGCAAAATACCATCAAATTTTTGAGGAAAATCTGCTGCCCACTGCCAAAAAGTTGTTAATGGGAAAAAGGTTTACCTTCCAACATGACAATGACCCAATGCATATAGCAAAAATGACCGCACAGTGGTTGAAGGAAAAAAGGGTGAATGTCCTTGCACGGCCTAGTCAGAGCCCAGACTTATGTTATAAGTTGCACTAGTAAATACAGCTGGAAGAAACAAAAAATGTGTCTGTCTTCATTTCAGGCTGCAAAGCAACAAAATGTGATTTTAAAGGGGGTGTTTCTTTTCTATCCCCACTGTATGTTCTTGGAAATATGTCTGTATTATTCTGATACTTACTCCTAATAGGCACAAGCAACAAAGGGCCAGATTCAGAGAGCCATTAGGCCTGTCTAACTGGTGTTAGACTGGAGTAATTTCAAATTACGCGCGTTTTCTAGCTAGTCGAAAACCTCAAACCATGAATAGACAGCTGCGGGCTTCAATTCGACTGGATTACGTGTTCGTACGCCTTCGGATCTACGCTGCAATAAAATTGCGGCCACTGGGTGGACTTCCCGTCGTTTCCGCGTCGGGGTATGCAAATGAGCTTTTGCCGGCGATCCCCGAAATGACGATCTTCAATCGCAATCTCTTACGGCATCTTTAGTCATCTTTTCGCTGCGTAAAACTATACCAGCTTTTTGCTGCTCTAATATTAGACAGCCCATGTTAAGTATGGCCGTCGTTCCCGCGTCGAATTTCTACGTTTTCCGACGTCTTTTATTATTTTTTACGTAAGTCGTCCGGTAAATAGGAATGTTCGTAAACGCTGCTACTCAAACAACGAATGACGTAACGAATGCACGGCGGGAAATTTCTGAACGGAGCATGCGCAGTTCGATCGCCGCGGGGACGTGCTCAATTTAAATGCTTAACGCCCCCTAATCGCGTATTTCGATTACGCGGCGAGAAATAGACTTCACCGCCGTAGCGTACGGGCAAAAATCTACCAGGATTCGGTGTAGAGCCTGGTAAAATACGGCAGCATAGAGTATTTTGATTACGCAGCGCAATATTAAGTGCATCTGAATCTGGCCCAAAGTGTTTATGTCTTAATTGTCAAATCAATCAATCTCTACAAGCATCTGTTTGTAATTGTTATACATTTTTTTGTATGGATAACCCCGCTATTGGGGTAATTGTATGGGGGTTGGGGGGTTTCTCCTATTTTGTTAGAATAAGTTGGTTTGTTTTTGTAAAACATTTATGTAAAAGAATGATTGTTAAGCAGTTAGGAATTGCATTGGCTAAAATATTTTGCCTCTAGTGGCTAATATAAACATTTTTACATTTTGTATAATACAAAAAAATATAAAAGAGCAAGTATGTCAAAATGAAAAAGTCACATCA
This sequence comes from Rana kukunoris, assembly GCA_029574335.1. Taxonomy (NCBI): domain Eukaryota; kingdom Metazoa; phylum Chordata; class Amphibia; order Anura; family Ranidae; genus Rana; species Rana kukunoris. The sequence continues at coordinate 602,370,220 of CM056049.1, forward strand.
AAATGACTTTAAGGAAAACACTGCAATTATACAGTCAAATATGTTTCCACTTGAAATACATATTTATTCCCTTTAACTTACGTATAAAGCATCATGAACACCAAAAGTGAACAGATTGGAATCTCATATAAATAAAGGTTAGGTGAGGTTAATAAAGGCTTACTATAGGTTAAGAAACATAAAACTAACCATTAATACTGTTCAGCATTTGTGCAGAATTGTAAATGTTCTTTGTTCTAGAAGCTGTTATTTTTAACATGGCATCTGAGATAAAAGGATTACATTTGCAAAGATAACTGTGTATGTAATGATTTGCCACTTTTAAAGGATTGTTCTTGAGAATCTTGTCATTTGTTTAAAGGCAGCTGCAACACAACATTTTAATGAGCACTACAGTTAGTCTTACTATTGGCCAAATGGTTATGCAATATCCATTTATCTAAAAGCTTTGCATAATTTTTTTTTTTCGCTAGCTAAGTCATTTTTCTCACGCGCTGACAGCTCTTTACTTCCTCTTGTTTTTCCCTCAGTTTTATTCATTTATTACTTCACTGACAAGACTGTTGTTTTCCGTGTCTTCGTCTTTTCATCTGATCCTGATCTGAACCTCGGTCTTGGTCTTGGTCTTTGGCGCAATGACTTTTTACAATCTAGCAATATAATGTTTCAGGAAAGGGTGCCACTGACACACTTCCAAATTATGAGAGTTGTTTGATGTCTGAAGCCCCCAACAGCTGCCTCTTAGGGTGTGCCTGGTTCCACACGTTCCATTTGCATGCATTTGATAAGGCCTAATGTGTTCTTATAGGTCAAGGTTACAATTTAAAAAGTCTTACATGACAAGGAGTGTCTTTCTGCCCATTCTCTTTAATATAGTCAAACAAAAGTACACAATGGGGCTGATTTACTAAAGACAAATAGACTGTGCACTTTGCAAGTACAGTTGCACTATTTTTCCCCAGAGCTTAGTAAATGTTATACAGTTCTGCTGCTTTCCACCATCCAATCATGTGCAAACAAAAATGCATTTTTTTATATTCCTTGCACTCGATTGGGTATCCTTTAGAAGCTTGAAGCTTGAGGCGATTCAGTTCTCATGTGTTGCACTATTTAAGTTTCTCACTCACTCAATATCACCCAGGCGACTGCACTTGTAAAGCGCACAGTTTATATTTCTATAGTAAATCCACCACAGTGCCATGATGAGAGTTATACAGAAAGATTCAGCATGATCAAGTATTCTCATTTTCTATAGCAACCAATGAAATGCTTTACATATTTTTTACCAGTATAGAATTGGGGACAAGTAAGAAGGAAACTGCTTGCTATGAACAATGAAAACAATTTAGATTTATGACACTTTGATAAACAAGCCCCAGTGAGAGGGAGCTACAATTTTAATGATAAAAAATACAAATGGTAAAGCAATAAAATGTATATCCTAAAATATACTGAGTGGTATAGTTTAAAACTAATGTTAGGTACCTGAATCTGTCCAAATATTCCCTGTCATCCTCTATACTGTGATTAAAATCATACGCGGGGCCGATGTGCCCTATAGGCTCACTATGCAAGCCGCTTAGGGCCCTGCAAAGCTGCGTAGGGCCCCCCAAATTACTAGATGCCCCGCCTGGTGAGAAGTCATTCCCCCCCTCACCCCGCTTCTCAACTCGCTGGCTGCATGGGAGAAGAGGTAAGAAGTCAGCACCCCCTGCTTCTGAATTTAATGTAAGATGTCATTTCCCGACAGCAGAACACCCCCTCCCCCCGCTTCTCAACTTTCTTTAATGTGACATGTCACTGTCGTCAGTGACCCCCTCATTTTTAACGTGCCATTTTTTTTTTGCTAGGATCCCAGGGAGGTCAGGATCGGCACTGATCATATGTGTACAATTTTGCATAAAAAGATATGAATCTTGCTTTGCATACAATTTGCAGAAATTTCATATTGCAAAGTTTCCATGTTGATTCACTTCTATTTATTACAAAGCCAGAAACCAGTTTGGAGAAGGTAGTTCCTTTCTTGGGTGTGTTGCCAACTTTAGACCCATAGACAATAAATAGCAATCACCCAACCTGCTAGAATTGAGCCACAGCACAAAATGACCATGGAAAATCTAAAACGTAGGAACAAAAATCCAATATATTTTAGCTTCCTAGTCCTTAGATGCTGTGGCTGCATTTGTTTGTTTTTGGCTTTTTTCTTTTTTTCACTTATTGATCCTGCCAGTAACACACTTCACCTGGTATTTACTAAAAATGGTGCACACAGAATCTGGTGCAGCGGTGCTTAGTAACCAATCAATTTCTAACTTTAGCTTGTTCAGTTAACCTTAGACAATAAGGGTCGGTTCACACCATCAATCGCGCAGGAATACAATGTGCTTCATGTGCGATTCACATGCGATCTGGGTGCAGGTGATTTCAGCCCATTCACTTGATGGGATGAAATCGTGCCAGACTGCACCAAAAGTAGGGAAGAAATCCAATGGAAGAGCCATCACTACTGGATAGTTCATCTGTGATCTTTATTATATCATACCAAGTTTAAAAAGACAGGCTAACGTGTTTCGGCACAAGCCTTGTTTACAGCTCAGTCTGAGAATGACAAGCAAAACATATATATATAGTAAGCCTGTAGCCTGATGAAGAGCAGGGATGCTTGCAACTGTACAGTAGCTGCTATGCTTTTTTTGCACATGATTTTGAAGATTATAGTAAATCGTTTTTGCAATTGGAGCACAATATTGGAATATTGGTGGATGATTGGGAGCCCACAGTGACATTTCTCCACTTAATTCTGAAATAAGAAGCACCCAAAGTTTGAATATATATATCTATATATATATATAGATATATATATATACACAAGTTAGTGCCAAAGCACCTCCTCCAATCAATTAGTTATTTGAATGATGTCAATAATCAAGACAAACAAGAAGCATCGCTGTATGATTTCCTAGGAGGTGTAACACATGTTGTAACAAAATATTGAAGAAAAAAGCATTTGAAGATAAAGAAAAAAAGAGAAAAAAAAATATGCTGTTTTTCACTACCTAAGGAAAAGGTCTAAATCATATCTTAGGTTCGGTTCATACCATTTGGTATCCTGGTCTTTAAATTAAAAATCCTCCAAACTTCTCGTTCGAGGAGCCTTTGATGCAGGTCTCCACCCCACGGTGGATTTTTAACTTTCTCTAAGCCGTAAAAAATAAAAGTTGACATGTTGCCTGAGTGCTGGTGTTTGAAATAATTAGACAGCCCTATTTTCAAAATGCACAGCAACCAGATCACATGGTACTTTACCGATGCATCCTGGTGCAGGCCAATGCCCTACTTTGCGACCTGCATTTGGGGTGTTGTTAAGGTATTACTGACACTTTCTGCAGATAGCAAGTGCAGTGTGCTTTGAACTTGGTTCGGGAAATGTGCACCGAATGCAGGTTTCCTGCACCGTGTTCTGGTGTAAAAGGGCCCTTAAACCTAGGAGCTGATTGGTTACTATGACCAGCTGCAACAGATTCTGTGTGCACCAGTTTAATTAAAAATAAAAACGTATTATTTTTGTTCTAAGAAGACATTGCTCACTCTTTGTACTGTCAATGGAGTAGCAGTGTTGTTAACCTATCCTTCCTTCCTGTTATGGACTACAATATCAATTTCATGGGAAGGTGTTCTGTAGTTCACAACAACATAACTTGGTAGACTGATTACATTTTTTGAGATTAAAGTTCTGTGCACAAAAAGTTACAAGGGCACACAATTTCGGTCAAGATCAACATTTTCTTTTGTATTTGTCTGTGCTTAAAATGAAAAAAAAATGGAAAATTTGAAACGTATTCATCAACCACAATTAAGGACTGGTGAGATGCAATGTAGTACATTTTTCTTCTGGGATTTAGATATACTTAAAAAATGCAGTGCACAAGATATCTGGATCATATTTATCAGTAAAAAATAAACCTTCTAGAAGCTTTTTCTTACCCGACATAAACATTGACAAGATGTGGGGTTCTTAACTAGGATATACAGGATTCTCTGAATCATTGAACCTGAAATTAAAGTGAATAAATCAACCTGATATGTCAGATGACATGTAAGTGAAATAATAGCAAAAAAGTTACTAGTTGTAGATAGCTTGTGTATTTGTGATCTTCTTTTTCTGTATATCAATTCATATGATAAAGTCCTTATGATTTTCTTACAGATTTCGTTCCTCGCTATCCATATGTAAAATAAACCCAAGTTATTGACATTTTTAAAATAAGACTGGTGATGATGATCATGATGATGTTTTGATGGTTGAGAGACTAGGGTATGGGGACATATTGGTCTCAGGACACTAGGGTATGGGAACATATTGGTCTCAGGAGACTAGGGTATGAGGACATATTTTTCTCAGGAGACTAGTGTATGGGGACATATTGGTCTCAGGAGACTAGGGTATGGGGGGACATATTGGTCTCAGGACACTAGGGTATGGGGACATATTGGTCTCAGGACACTAAGGTATGTGGACATATTGGTCTCAGGAGACTAGGGTATGGGGACATATTGGTCTCAGGAGACTATGGGGACATATTGGTATGGGGACATATTGGTCTCAGGAGACTAGGGTAGGGTCAGGAGACTGGTATGGGGACATATTGGTCTCAGGAGACTAGGGTAGGACATATTGGTCTAGGGTATGGGGACATATTGGTCTCAGGACACTAGGGTATAGGAACATATTGGTCTCAGGAGACTAGGGTATGTGGGGACATATTGGTCTCAGGAGACTAGCGTATGGGGACATATTGGTCTCAGAAGACTAGGGTATGAGGACATATTGGTCTCAGGAGACTAGGGTAGGGGGACATATTGGTCTCAGGAGACTAGGGTATGGGGACATATTGGTCTCAGGAGACTAGGGTATGGGGACATATTGGTCTCAGGAGACTAGGGTATGGGGACATATTGGTCTCAGGAGACTAGGGTATGGGGACATATTGGTCTCAGGAGACTAGGGTATGGGGACATATTGGTCTCAGGAGACTAGGGTATGGGGACATATTGGTCTCAGGAGACTAGGGTATGGGGACATATTGGTTTTAGGAGACTAGGGTATGGGGACATATTGGTCTCAGGAGACTAGGTTATGGTGAATGGTGATATATTGGTCAGTCCTCTGGGGGTTTGTAATGGTTAAACAGTTCAGAACCCCTAGACTATATAGTTCTTGTTGGCTGAGTGAACCATAGAGAAGTAAGTGTGATCATTTTTTTCAACCCACCCAACATCCCAATGGCTGATGAGCATTTGATATGAAAATTTTCCATGCATTCACAGACTGTTATACATTAGTGTCATTCGGATGTGTGCAATAATTATTTCCCATGAATAGCTATATGTATATCTGTTCTCAAACTCAAATCCAGAAAAATTCTGATCATCCAGTATATCAGACATTTAATAATATGTTGAATAGAACACACTGTTTTCTATCACAATATCTTGTGATAGTATCAGAAGAGATAATGCATTTTTGTATGCCTGATAAGCACAGATAGTTGTGCAGCATGATTAATATCTGTCCTCCTCCCCAAAGACACTGTCAAGGACGCAGCGCTATATATTTGTCCAAGCTTTTGTACAAAGTGCACAACACATTTTCTTCTCTAACATTGGAAAAGACTGTCTGTGTTCTCATCTGAACTCACCAAATGAATTGATCAATTTCCATTTTTTATGGCGTATGTAAACAAAATATTATATTCTTTTGGAAGTGCTGATTTACATTTTAACAACGTTAGAGCCCTGTAATGGAATAAGGATTTAATTCATATATTAGAGCAATCAATAAAAACTGAGAAGGACACTTAAACAGCTTCAACCATCTAAGTCTGGCATCATGTTCAGCGCCTAGAAAGTCCTTGACAGGCGGTTTACGATGCCTACTTTATAGTAAATCACATTCTGTCCCTTTGTGATAATGCTATTTCTGTATACATATGTATATTTTTAATTTCTCTGATGCATACTCTGGACTCTTTTCATTCATAATACATTCTATCCAATTAACAGAAAACAAAACTTTTATATCCTATGATAATGTAAGCAATTTTGCTCCTTCAACACATCCCACCTGCTGTAAAAAATAACAATAAAAACACCTCACACAAGCAGAAAAGTTACCTAAAGTAATTAATGGTGGAAAAGAACCAAGATAGGAGATGGTAAAAGGATTTGTTGCGCTCTTCTGTGATTAAAATAAATAAATTAAATAACCAAAAGGCAGCCATGTTGCCTGGCCAAAGATACCGTCCAAGGTTACCAGCTTGCTAAAGCCAAGCTTGACTTAAAAGTAATTTTATTTTCATTTTGAGTGCCTCCTCCTGCTTCTCTCACTGACACAACAGGTACATGGACAGCAGTAAAAAATGATCAGTTAAAAGTCTTCTCACCCTATTTATAAAAAGAAAGAAAACGACATACATACAGTACACGAATAGTCAGCAATGCCTGAGGCCTGGGGAAAAAATCAAGAGGTTTCTCGTTTTTTTTTTTTTTTTTTTTGAGATTGTGACAGAAAACATAATCAATGCCGGTATGAAATAAATAATTGGCATCAAAGGAATAAAAGTTGATTGCCTGTAAAGAAATGTACATTTTGGGTTTGATTTACTAAGACTGGAGAGTGTAAAATCTGGGTTAGCTCTGCATAGAAACCAATCAGCTTCCATGTTTTTGGTCAAAGCTTATTTAATCAAGCTGAAGTTAGAAGCTGATTGGCTACCATGCCCAGCTGCAACACATTTTGCACTCTCCAGTTTTAGTAAATGAACCCCTTTATATATTTATTGTTTATTTATTCACTACAGGCTATTATATAGCTCCGACAAATTATGCAGCACTTTACATATTATATATTCACATCAGTCCCTGCCCTCACGGAGCTTACAATCTCATGTTGGTTACAGCATCCTGAATATGTAGCATACTGAAATGGTTAAACTATATGATACAGATTCCAAAAACTGAAATTTATACTGTAATCAATATGTCTAAAAGAGGCTATCTATGCTGGGAAAACCTAACCAAACCATAAAATCAGAGGTAGGGTGCTACTACCCAATAAAATTAGGAACCATGAGAAAAAATGGTCCACAATGCCTTGCTTGCTCTTTAACCCCCTCAGCGGTATTGCCGAGTCTGGCTCGGGGTGGAATTTCAGAACCAAAAGTGGTAACACCGAGCCAGACTTGGGATCACCTCGCAGTTTCCACAGACATGGTTTACTTACCTTGTCCCTGGATCCTGCGATGCCTCCCTGCTGTGTGATGAAGCTGCATCTTCTCACTCGATTCACAGCTATGATCCCTGCGACGTTACGACGCACGGGGGCGATAATCGGCGCCAAATTAAAAAAAGTAAATAAACACAATACAGTACTGTATGAAATAAATACACACCCCCTTTGTCCCCAGTGGTCTGCCCAGTGTCCTACATGCACTGTTATGTAATAAAAACTGTTCTTTCTGCCTGGAAACTGGAGATTGTCCATAGCAACCAAAAAAATGTCCCTTTACATCAAAAGTGGTTTTAGAAAACTAGAAAACATCAATAATAAATATAATCACTTGCAGAATTGAGCGATAGTGATTTGTGGGGAAATTCGTCATCAAACAATAAAAGTAATGAGAGCGACAATTCTACAACTCAGCAAATTTCAGTGTTTTTGATTTGATTATTATTTGTTGTAATTATGTATAGTTATTTATTATATTATAATTTATGATTTTGTTTTTCAAACTTTATCATACCTGGGATTTCTATTGTTTGGACAGATTTAAGTGAGTTATTTCTAAGAATTACAGGCCTACAATGTAAAACTTCAAAATGTATTGATTCCCCATAAAAGACAAAGGAACAGACAGCAGATGTAAACGCGTTTCAGCCTTGTGGGCCTTGTTCACTATTAGTGAACAAGGCCCAAACACTGAAACAAATTTACATCTGCTCGCTGTTCCTGTCTTTTACAGAGAATCAATACATTTTGAAGATTTTTAAGAGCAAGCAAGGAGTTGCTAACCAAACCATACCTTGATATATGAAGATATCTGTTATCTATAATATTCTTTGCAAAGATGCTTCTAAAGCATTGTAATTGAATGTTTTTTTTTTTTTTATTATTTTTTATTAAAAGAAAATTGAAAGTAAAATGACAACCCAAATGGAGCTGGGGTTTATATAAGCTTATTTTAGAAGGAATAAAGTACATAAGGAAGTGTAAGAAACTACCCTGGAGAAAATGGCGAGTGCCCCTGAAAAGTGATAGAACTGCCAAGAAGACAATGATGAACATGAACAAGATAAACCATAACCCTGACCAGGAGAGAGTGTAAAGCCTGGTACACACTATGAGAGTTTTTCCATTCAACACAGGGCTTAAACAAAAAAAAAAAAGGAGTTTGAGAGGAGCCCGCTGTACTAATAACGTTAATGTTAGTATAGATACCTCCCTCTGGGATATTGTGTTCTGACAGGAGGACTACTCCCCTCCCCTCACCATAACACACTGGTTAGCGCTGGCAGCCATTGCTGGTTTTCCAGCATGCTCATTCAACAGAACCGGGCAATTTGGCCAGGTTCTGTCAGGAAGGCTGATGTACACATACACCGAAAGTCAGCTGGTTTCTGTTGAACCGGTTGATATTAGACAATATATGCAATCATTTCACTTTGGGAGTAATAAAGTATTCTGAATCTGAATATTCTGGCCATGTGTACCAGGCTTAAAGTGGATGTAAACCACAAATTACACCTTGTACAGTATAGGATTTAATTTCATATGTGCCCAGTCTTGCCACGAAGAGTTAATCCAGCTCTGAGCAGTCTCCTTATCTTTTTTCAGTGAGATAAAAACTGACACACAATGGAGCTCAACGTATTGGCATGTGACAAGCCATTCACCTCTGCACAAGGGTGATCCGGTTGGCATGTGAATTGAGTTTGGTGGTCTGCGCTCCCGGTGGGTGTGACAAGGTACGCCTGTGCTTAGTTCGCCCACCCCCCCCCCCCACAAAAACCACCACACTTGCACGCACACGAAATTGGTTTAAAACACACGCACTTTGGCCATGCGGTCTCCTAAAATAAAGAGAGGCAAAGGACCTACGGGGCTGGCTGGGTGGACTAGGCCCCCTCACTCCCTCATAGGGGGAATCCCTCTGCCCCATTGGGGTCCCGTTGGGCCCCAGTTGGGCTACCAGGAGGAGCAGGTAGGGCGGGGTGAGTGGGAGGCCCCCCTTCACACCCACCATTGCCACCAGGGGCATGGAGAAGGATGGTGATTGCCTCCGGGTGGAGGGTCTGCCTACTCCCAACTCCTGCAGTCCGGCTCCTCTCTCGAGAGTTCACGCACAATAATACACTTTAAAAAGAAAAAAAAAAACTGACACACAGAGAAATGGGAGTCAGTTCTTCCCCCTTGCTGTGAGTGACAGGTGATTTACATATCTCATGCACAAACCTGAGAGAGACATTCTGTGTACTTCAGATTCCTTCCTACTTTCTTCTCCAGCTCTCCCAGGATTGGCTTATCCACACTTCAGCATGATTGGGCATGCTGAAGTCATGTGGTGACTTTTATGGGTTTTGACTGGATGTTAGTGATTATATCAGAAGTTCAGTGTAAGAAATACAGAGGAGAAAATGCATGTTGACAAGGGGAGTGTAGAGGTGGACAGGGAGTCTACTGACATCACAACTCCATCCACTGAGCGCTGAACTACAGATCCACCCACAGAGGGGACACTTTTGACAGGTAAGGATACATGCAGGAGGCATGTATATCCTTATAGATAACCACTATGGAAGTAGTTTAGAAAGGATAAGAGTGGGTTTACATCCACTTTAAGACTACTAAGTGTATAAGGACTGACTAACAGAAGAGTATATGGAAACATTATTTTCCTCTCCCAGCTGAATACATGGACCAAATCATGAGACTCAAGATGTCACTTTGAAGCCTCATACACATGACCGGTTTTCTCGACAAAAACAAAAACTGCTTCTTGCCGAGATTCCCGTTCGTGTGTACGAGGCTTTCCGGTTTCTTGTCAGTAAATCTGGCCAGAATCTCAACGAGAACAAAAAAGAACCTGCTCTCTTTTTTCTCGTCGAGATTCTTGTCGGCCTGTTTCCCGACGAGAAACCCGAGAGTGTGTATACTTACCTGTCGCTGTGGAAACCCGCGCATGCTCGAAATGACTTTTCCGCATGCGCAGTAGCTTCCACAGCATAGGTAGGGTGAAGCAAGATGGCAGCGATGGCATTGACTGTGACAAGCGCATGCTCGTCATACGCAATGACATCACCGCGTTCTTTCCTTTCAAGAGAACCACGGTTCTTTTGAAGAACAAAAGTCTGTACACTCGGGTGGCAAGAGTTTCTTGCCAAGTATCTCGTCAGGGAAAACAACGGGTTTTTCCTGACGAGATTTTTGATCCTGTGTAAGAGGCCTTAGAGCAGTGGTTCTGAACCTGGGGGTCGGGACCCCCTTGGGGGACAAATGAGCATTTGCCAGGGGTCCCCAGAACCTGGGCTGTTCCTGAAGACTGCGGCCGCCCACTCAGCCTCTTCACAGCCGCCCATTAACAGCATAGCTGGGAGGCAGACACTAGAGGTCAGCTTACAGCTGACTAGTGAGGAATGTGAAGTGAGAGGGGCTGGAGGAGACCCTATCTGCTGATTTCAGCATAGGTGTCACTGCTACGAGAAACCAAAAAGTCGGAGACACAGTGAGTAACACTACCTGTGATTAGAGTTGCCTTTAAAAGCCTTTAAAAGTACCCACTACAGTTCTCAGATTAGCAGATGACCTTGATCAAGAGCACCTAAGTTGGCTGATCCCAACTCCCCAGCAGCACTGCCACTCATCCCAACTCCCCACTAGCACTGCCACTGATCCCAACTCCCCGCCAGCATTGCCATTGATCCCATTTTCCACACCAGGGAGTAAGAGAAGGAATAAAAATAAAGAATACATGGAAGGGAGAGGAAAAGAGGGGGAGGAACAAAGAAAAAGGGAGAGAAAGAATAAGAGAACAAGAAAGACGTCTAGAGAGGGATGGGGATAACAGACAATAAATTGGGATAGAGAGAGATAAAAGTGAAAGAAATGAGAACAAAGAGAAAGAGTGGTACATCCTTAACTATAAGGGGTTTTAATATTGTACGAGTAGAAGGGACTCAGGGAGCGCTAAATGTCTGTGGGTTACTTAATTACTTGTTTGCCTTGGGTGCGAAAAAAACCCACGATGGTAAAATTAATTTTACCGGCACTAGACAGGTTGAGAACCACTCCCTTAGAGTATTGTATGTTTGCATTAAACCCCAGCAGAAGAAGAGTAGGATATTTTGTTGTGCAGCTCTGTATTGAATGTACCACCAATAATCATTCAAACAACGTCAGAGCTACCCAACACTATCCCTGCGAGCCACTCTGGCTGTAGTTACATCCTGGTCAATATTAATCTATTAAAATTTGCCAATAAAATCAATGTTGAAATTGAAAAACATTGATGGGAAAATTAGCACATATGTTTAATGCCAGATGATTAACTGTTACACGAAAGAAAGGTGCTTTTATTAATCTGCTTTCAATAGATTTTTATTTTTTCAAATAAAGAATACAGATAAATTATGACAAAAGGCTGAAATTACACCATCAAAACATTCAACAAACCGGGCATAATGACAGTAACAATGACTCAATTGATTTCAAATTACCCAACTATGGGTTGATTAAAGGAATCCAGCGAGCTTAATAACAGAGGAAGGGGCGGAAAAAGAGGTGTATATGGTGATCTTGCGCTCAGGGGAAACCTGCCTGTCCCGGACACCCCTAATGGGATCAATCTGTGTCCCAGCCAGGCGCCTCCCAATCCGCCTCCTCCTATAAATTTAATTTGATGGGAAATTAGTGGGTTCGAATTTGGCTTCATTGAACCTCTAGCTCATACTAACAAAATAAGATAGGCCTATAGTGTTACCAAATTGCCCATATGAATAACCGGACGAAGAACAAAGAACATTACCTTCTGGTCATACAACTGTCTTAAAAGAATAGAAGTAAAAAAAAAGAGAGAGAAAAGTGGGGGTAAGAAAGAGGGAAAGGAAGGGAAACATGAGCTTAACTTGTACTGAAGGATGCAGGTTGCGTGGGGTGTACCCCAGTCGCCAAAGGTATACCACAGTGGGATGCCCATGATCCCCACACGGCTTCAAATTTCTGATTCGTGTTTGAAAGAATGCTGGCCAGTTTTTCCTGCACCATGATCCACGAAATCTTGCGTTTTATTTCTGCAATGGAAACCCTGGGCTGTTTCCAAGCCCTTGCGATGGTAATTTTAGCCCCGAGGAGCATAAATCGGATCAGCTTCTGATTGGGCTTGGATATACCCGGAATCCGAGCATTTAGGAGAGCTACAGAAGCCGTTCTGGGGACCGAGCAACCAGTGACTGTACAAATGAGGTTAAAAATCCTCTTCCAGATTGGTCTGATTCTGGGACATTCCCACCAGACATGCACCATCGAGCCCAGGAGCTGACAACCTCTAAAGCAGCTGGGATCTGATGATGGGTAGATGGCCGCAAGCCTGGCGGGAGTCATATACCACCTCATAAGGACCTTTAAGTTTGCTTCCATCAGGGAAGTATTCAAGATGCCCTGAAAAGAATCAGAACAAGCTGCCTGCCAGGTCTCCAACTCCCACCCTATTTGGAGGTCTGCCTCCCAAGCCGTCATATAGGAAGACTTCTCAGTCGGGCGGGTGAGTGAAGAGTAGATGACAGATATTCCTCCCCTTTGTCCCATGGTCTGCCCGCACCAGAGCTCATAATCTGTAAATTTGGGAGGTAGAGGCCTATCCGTCCATAAAGTGTGTAGGAATTGTGATATTTGTTTGAATCTGAATTTTTCAGTGTCAGGGATGTCCAATTTAGTCACACAGTGGTCTAGTGTAAGAGGGCCTTTGGATGTGAAGAATTGTCCTATGCGGTACAGACCCTTATCCAACCACCAACTGAATGCTTTTCTGTCCATTCCCGGTGGGAAATCCGGGTTTTGGAATACACTGGCTAGAGGTTGACCTTTCGAAACCAGGGCAGGAAGGTTACGAAATCTATCCCAAAGGGCGTAGGATTGAGAAAGGGAGGGGGACAAAATGGGTGGTCTTCTCTTTTGGGGGCACCAGAGTAAGTGTTCTAGGGAGAACCGGGGGACAGCTTGACCCTCTATGTGGACCCAGTCTGGTTTGTCCAGTTTAGAGTAAACTACGGATAGTTGAGCTAGTCTGGCAGCTACGAAGTACTTATATAGGTGCGGTAGTCCTAGTCCTCCTCTTTTCCTATGGTTATATAGCGTGTTTTGGGGGATTCTGTAACCTGACTTGCCCCAAATGAATTTGAGTATTTTGCTTTGTAAAGTCTGCACGTGATCTTTTCTGATGGGGATGGGAAGGGAGCGGAATAGATATAAAATTCTAGGAAGTAAAGTCATCTTTATAGAGTTAATTCTGCCCAGCCAGGAAAGATCATACTTAGCCCAGTTATTCATGTCGGCCGTAAGTTTTTGGTATAGGGGAGGATAGTTATTTGTGTAAAGGGATTCTGTCCGAGCTGTTAAAGAAATCCCTAGATATTTGATAGATGAGGGACACCATTCAAATTTGAATGACTGTTGGAGGAGAGATACTGTAGGAGGTGGAAGGGATACGTTCAAGGCTTGTGATTTGGCATAATTGACTTGGAGACCTGAGAATTTAGAGAATTCCGAAATTACCTTACAAAGGTTTGGTAGGCAAGTAATAGGAGAAGTTAGAAATAGTAGTAAGTCATCGGCAAAGAGCCCACATTTATGAGTTTGATCTCCACATGAAACGCCTCGAATGTCGGGGTTCTGTCGAATGGCTATCGCTAGGGTTTCAATTGCCATTGCGAAAATGATTGGGGAGAGGGGGCATCCCTGTCTGGTACCCCTTGCTATGTCTATTGGAGAAGAGTAGTACCCTTGGATTCGAATTTGGGCCTTTGGTTTAGAATAGAGAGCTTGTATTACACCCATAAATCTTGGGCCAAAGCCCCATCGTTCTAGTAGGGGGAGAAGATATTGCCAGGACACAGAATCAAAGGCCTTCTGCAGATCAAGAGACAGGAGAAAGCCTTTTTGTTTCGGACCTCCGTCCCAGTTGGATTGCAAAATTGAGACAATGTCCACTGCCCTTCTCACTTGATCTGGGCCTTGTCGACCTGGAATAAATCCGACTTGGTCCTTGTGAATATATTTATTAATGAAAGAGGAGATACGGAGAGCTAGAATTTTTGTAAGAATTTTTAGGTCATTATTTATCAGAGAAATGGGGCGATAGTTACAGACTTCTTCTGGGTTTTTATCCGGCTTTGGGATAACCGTAATGTATGCTGTATTAAGTTGCGTACCCAGAGGGGTGCCTTGAGTTTTGGAATTAAAAAAGTTTGTCATATGTGGGACTAGGGTATCTGCAAATGACCTGTAATAGAGGGCCGACAGTCCATCTGGGCCTGGGGCCGAGCCCTTTCGGAGGCCCTTGACTACTGTCGCCACCTCTTCAACCGAAAAGGGTGCTTCCAGCCTGTCTCTATGTTCTACGTCTAAGGATGGGATGGGTAGGCTGTCCAAAAAGTTGTCAATCGAAACCCTGGGAATCTGTGGAGGGGCACTATACAGGTCAGAATAGAATGTTTCGAATGCCTCCAGGATCTTTTTAGGGTTGGATGTAGGTTCTTGACCTGCCAAGCGTATTTTGGGTAAGGAGTGAAACCTTGTTTTAGGGGACAATTTGGTCGCTAACAACTGGCCTATTTTTCCTTTTTGGGTGTAAAATTTATTGCCACTCCAGCGGAGAGATCTCTCCGCCTTCGTTGTGAGGGCTAAGTTAAGTTCTAATCTCAGCTTGTCAATATTCTCTAGTAAGGCTAAAGATGGTTTCTTTTTGTGTTGTGCCCTTAGGGTCCTATAAGACTTCTCCAGACGTACAATTTCTGCTTCGTGTTCTCTTTTGATTCGCGTGGAGATCTGAATGATCTTCCCTCTAATAGAGGCTTTATGGGCTGCCCACAGGGTCTCCGCAGAGATATCCTCAACATTGTTAATTGTGAAATATTCTTGAAGGGCTTTATTAATTTCCGTTGTAGTGGTTGGATTGGAAAGAATGGACTCATTTAGCCGCCAATGTCCGTTCCTTGCCATACCTGCTAAAGAGCGGATGGACATGATGACCATAGAATGGTCAGATAGGACTGTGTCTCTTATTTGGGCCTTGATCACTGCCGGAAGTACAAATGAAGGGATTAAAATATGATCGATCCTGGCATAGGTACTATGCGGGTGAGAGTAATGAGTGTAGTCCCTCTTTGAGGGGTTAGACTCCCGCCAAACATCCGTCAACCCCCTGTCATGGAGTAGTTTGGCAATTTTCAGGCTGACCCTAGAGGGTCTAGTAAGTTGAGCGGACAGAGGTCTGGATTTGTCCAAACCCTGGTCAAAAGCCACATTGGAATCCCCCCCCAAATGACTGTACCTTCCAGAAGTGGGGTTAAAGTATCCAAGGTTAATTGGAAAAACTTGTCTTGCCCTTTGTTGGGAGAATAGTATGAGACCAGGGAGTATAGATGACCCTCAATTTTACCTTTAACCAGTATAAATCGTCCCTCTGGGTCTTTGAAGTCAGAGAGATACTCAAAGTTACAGGATTTGGAGAAAAAGATTGCGACCCCCTTGGTCTTGTTCTCGGCATTAGCCAAGTAGAAGAGGGGAAAGTAAGAGTGGACAAATTTGGGACTGTACCGCCCAGGAAAGTGGTCTCTTGGATCATGAGAATGTCTAGTTTGAGTGATTTGTAACTATCAAAGATCTTTCGCCTTTTGACTGGGGAGTTCAGGCCTTGAACATTATGTGTGGCTATGTTGAGGGAGCTCTGTACGTGGTCAGCCATGGGGAACTGAAAAGCAACTCTGTCTGTCTCTACCTCCACTCACCCTGAGATGTCTTCTGTCCTCCCAACCTTGCCATTTGTCAGGATGGATGACTGGCAGCCCAGTGGACATTCCTCGATCGTAGGTACTGCAAGCTGAAAAATAATAAATGGTTAGGCTCATGTGGGAAAGATGGGGAATAGAAAAGGAAAGGACAGATTCGAAAGAGAGAAAGAAGTGGTGAAGAAGACTCCCAATCCAACTAAGGAAAAAGAGAAAAAATAAGAAAAAATACATTCTCGGGGAGGGGAGATGCTCCTCGAGAATTTCTACCAAGGTAGATCAAAAAAGGGCTTGCTCCAAATGCGAACAAGCGACCTCGCCCCCAGAAACCTTCTGGAGTCTAAGGGAGAGGTGGAGGTACATGGGGCCCACCCCAGCCAGGGCGCCCCTGAAAAATTGGTTACAACAACTATCAAAAACGAAACCGGAAGGAATTGAGTAATTCTAAACCCAGTTTGGTCGGATCTAAATCCGATCCGGATGTCCCCCCGTCCCCCCCCCAACGGGGATCGAGGAGGAGGGGACCTCAGAAGCAAGGTGGGGACAACCCCCTGCGGAAAAATTAGAATAAATGAAGAGATCTTTTTAGCAGGAGAAATACTGTTGAAATGTCAATTATCCAAAAAGTTGATTCTTCTGATCAGAGAACGTCTAAATCTCAGGCATAGGACCGACCAAAAATCTTGAAAGTTCAAGGAGTATATGACCAATGTGTCAACCGAGATCTGGGTAAGTGGGTCCACTGTCTCTAGCTTTCTTAGATCTCGACCTGGTCCAGAGTAGGGAATTAGGGCTGGTGGGGGTCGGTCTCTTGGAGGTGTTTGGGATGCTATGAGAAGTATCCATGGCGGGTTCTTGCGAGATGAGCTTAAGCGCGCTGTAGTAGTCTTTCTCCACATCAGGAAATTTGAGAAGGAGAGTTTTTTCCCTTTATCCGAGAACTTGACCGCAAAGGGGGAATGCCCATTTATATTTTATATCCTTTTGGACCAGGACTAGGAGTAGCGGCTTTAATGACCGTCTTCGCTGCATTGTGGAGGGAGAAAGGTCTGCGTATATTTGGACGGGATGACCTTGGCACAAAACACTGGGCACAGAACGTGCTAGTCTCATGACTTCATCCTTTACAGCGTAAAAGTGGGGTTTGGCGATGATGTCCCGCGGTGAGCCGTCCTTTCTGGGTGGTCCCAGGGCTCTGTGGGCTCTATCCAGCTCTAAGCGAACTTGAGGGATGTTTGGAATCAAGTTCTGGATCAAATTTTGTACCGCTGCTGTAGTGTCAGTGATGGATTCGGGCAGTCCCCTGATCGAGAATTGTATCTCCTGGATCTCTGTCTCTCCAACTCGTCGATCCTGGAAAGGCCACATCCAATTGCTCCTGTACTGTTATGAATATGTTCTGAGTTCTGGTCTGTGGCATGACCACCGTTGATCAAGCTTGTCTTCTATCGCTTCAATTCTGGTGCCCAGATTCTGGAAATCTGCTTTCAAATCTCCTGTTATTTTGGTAGCAGTCTAAGCGAGTCCCCTATCCAGGAGTTCAGCCAGAGCCTGATATAAGTCAGTCACAGAGAATGCAGACGCTGCTGACAGGGTGCTGACAGAGAATTGAGGCAGGCTGGCTCCTTATGTTAGGTCCTATGAGGGGTAGTGCAGAGCCCTCCTATTTGTATGCCCTCCATATTACTGCCTGCCAGGGGTTTCAGTGGGAATTGTTGAGGGGGACATGTCCTGCTGGTAACTTACTTGGACCAGTGGGGGTAAAAGGCAGGGGTACCATATTTGAAAAAATCTATCCCTGCCCTCAGGCATCTCCTCAGCTCCGTTCTTGTGAGGTGCTGCAGCGGCGGCCATCTTGGATTTTTGCCGTTTTTTCAAATGAATAAAATGCGGCTTTAAAGTGTCCCTTTAAAAAAATTATGATGATAGGGGGGTGCCCTGATGTCTGGGGAACCGTGTGTGGTGATAGTTCCCCTTTCCATCAGCCCGTTTTTGGCTGACTTATGGGCGCCGCTGGTCTGGGGTGGTGAGGAGCTCCCGGCTCAAGCAGCCATCTTCAGAGCTCCGCGCATGCGCCTCCACTTTTATTAATCTGATACAATACATTGTAGATTTTAAAGGTGTAGTAAAATTTACTTACAGCAAATCTGCCTTACAGAGCACTGATAACTGCTTAAGAGCAAAGATTATATTGAATCTGGGAGAATTTAATCAGATATTTCTACCCTATACCTTCCCTGTCAAGATCCTCTAGGGCCGCTCTGGCTTTAGTTATGTTATAGTCAATACTAATTAGTAATTATGATTAAAATTTGCTAAAAAAAAATCAACATTGAAATTAGAAAAACAAATTGATGGAGAAATTAGCAAACATGCTTAATGCCAGAGGATGTAACGGTTACTCGAAAACAAAGGTGTTTTTATTATTCTGACACAAAACACTGTCAATTCTAACCACTTGCCTACTGTGCACCTACAGGGTGCGGTGGACAAGTGGTTAAAGTTATAGTAAAATTGACCTATAGAGAATCTTCCTTGCAGATTACTAATAACTGCTTAAAGGGTTTGTAAAGGAATTTGTTATCCTAATAGCTTCCTTTACCTGCAGTGCTGTTTTCATGTCCTCATTGTTCATTTTCGCTCTCAAGTTGCTGTAATTCTTCTCTGATCTCCACACTTCCTGGTTGTCTGTTTCCTAATGACCACAGTACTGTAAGCTTTCTCTCTGTGGTCACTAATCAAGGAGGTGTGATTACTGTGTGTCTAAAACCCCTCAGCACCAATAAGTTTCATTTTACAAACCATCACTGCTCTGTATTGGCTCTGTGGCTCTGTACATCAGAGAGACAGGAAACAACATGCAAAAACGAAACTAGAACTGCAGGTACAATATATGATTGATTTTTTATCTAGTCTTAATCATTTTTAAAAGGAATCAGTTAACTATTATGTCTATATACCCTGTAAACAGTCATTTCAGCAAAAAAAAAAATATTCCTTTACAACTCCTTTAAGAGCATACATTATGTTGGATCTTGGAGATTTTCAGTTAAAAAAAGCCCTTTTCACGTTAGAAGTGTCCATTCAGGCAGCTTTAACATAATTTGAAGTGCAGATACCTATGGAAAGACCCTATTAGAGATGTTCCAGGTACATCCTACTCAAGTTGGCCAAAATGTGGCCAGTTCAGCAGGGACCAGCCAAATATCCATCTATGTATGGGCAGGCTGGTTGTACAGAAGTACATCTACAACCAGCCTGTCTGCTTTTCCCTAATCAATCAGTGCCACCAGTTATATCCTGTATCAGTGTATTCTAATGGCGGTGAGATCTCCCCACAGTCAGAATACAATAGCGCACCACAGTCAGAATACAATAGCGCATTAAAGAGGTATTCAGGTCATTTATTTTTTCATTCAACCCGCTGGTTGAACAAAAAAAGAACAGGAATAATGTATGGCCTGACTAAGTAATAACCTTGGAACAGACCTAAATCACCATGTTGGGTTTGATAAGTTTATTGACGTAGTAGAAAACATATTGAAGCAGCAGGATTGTCTGATAACCCCTTCTCATTCAGCTCCGGGGTTCTCAGGTCTGCAAGGGGGGGTGGGCAGGAAGGATCAGCAATCATGTGACCATTGTGTAAAGCTATAACAGCAGTCATATGATCAGTAATTGGTCTCTCTGGCTACCGATCATTAGCAGGCACCAAGAGCTGTCTTTGTGCTGGGAGCACACAATAAGCGCACTCCCAGCAAAGAAACATCAGCCACCCAATGATGCACGTGTGCGGCACATGGGCATTAAAGCTCATACCACTGCAAAAGTTTAATCTTGCAGCTGAAGGAAGAATGAGCTGACAAAGCTGATGGGGGATTGCCAAATAGGAGGTAAGGGACCACTGTGTGCAATATCATTGCACAGAGCAGGTGTGTATAAGATCTTTTTTATTTTAATTAAAATGTAGCCTTTAATATTGCTTTAACCACTTCAACCCCAGAAGAATTGGCTGCTCAATGACCGGGCCATTTTTTGCGATTCGACACTGCGTTGCTCTAACTTACAATTGCGTGGTCGTGCGACGCTGCACCCAAACAAAATTGACGTCCTTTTTTTCCCACAAATAGAGATTTCTTTTGGTGGTATTTGATCATCTCCGTGATTAAAAATGTTTGTGCTATAAACAAAAAAAGAGCGACAATTTTGAAAAAAAAAACACAATATTTTGTACTTTTTGCTAGAATAAATATTTTTATCTTAGTTTAGGCCGATATGTATTCTTCTACATATTTCTGGTAAAAAAAATCACAATAAGCGTATATTGATTGGTTTGCACAAAAGTTATAGCATCTACAAAATAGGGGATAGATTTATGGCATTTTTATTATTTTTATAATTTTTTACTAGTAATGGCAGGGATCTGGAATTTTTATCAGGACTGCGACATTATGGCGGACACATCAGACACTTTTGACACATTTTTGGGACCAGTGGCATTTACACAGCGATCAGTGCTATAAAAATGCACTGATTGCTGTAAAAATGTCACTGGCAGGGAAGGGGTTAACACTAGGGGGCGATCGAGGGGTTATTTGTGTTCCCTGACTGTGTGTTCTAACTGTGGGGGGGGAGGAGACTGACTAGAGGAAATGACAGATCGTGGTTCCTAGTTATTAGGAACTCACGGTCTGTCTCTCCTACACACACACACGTACCTGTTCTGCCTCTCGTGCCCACAATTACTCACGGACGTCGGTCATCGCGACCGCCAGTCACGAGCATCGGCACCCTTGCGATGTAGCGGGTGCCCACTTAAAGGGATCGCCGTACAGCTGTGACAGTTCGCAGGATCTTGCCAACCTGCCACAGTATAATGACAGCAGCTGGTTGGCAAGTGGTTAAATTAAAATTGTAGGCATCTGCAAGCCAGTCTAAACAAGTACCAATTACAGGTACTAGGGGATCCACATTCCTCCTAAAGTAAACGTGAATATTTTCATTTAACGTTCCTGACTGGGCCCACAGACACTGCAGCTCACAGTGATGGGTTGATTTACTAAAACTGGAGAGTGCGAAATCTGGTGCAGTTGTGCATGGTAGCCAAGTAGCTTCTAACTTTAGCTTGTTCAATTAAGCTTTGACATAAAAAATGGAAGCTGGTTTCAATGCAGAGTTGCACCAGCTTTTGAACTTTCCTGTTTTAGTAAATCAGCCCTAACCATTATAAAATGTCATTATCTCTATGGACAGCCCCAGTAAACTTATGTTCATTAGTAGGACTTCTTGAACTGCAACTAGAATGAAAGGGCCAAAGCAGAAGTAAAGTTTTTATTTAGTCTCAAGATGCTCCTTAGGCCTAGGTGTGCGCAGCCTATTGCATTAGGGTGTGCACCCCAAAGCTCAAACACTACCTACAGATTGCTTAGTATCTTCATTCAGAAAAAGAAAGGGCCAATAAATAACATTTTTACTGGCTCCTTCCCCCTATTTATCCTAAAACATCCCTTCACCAACAGCCAGCGGGAGAGGAGGGAAGCCGGCAACAGGGTGATTAGGGTGTGCCTGGGCACACCTGGCACACTCTGTGTGCACGCCTATGTCCTTAGGCTACTTTTACATTAGGGGCCGCAGCCGCAGTAGCGCTAAAACGCCGCTCCTTTTAGCAGCGCTTTAGCCTTGTTTAAGCGCTGCTTTTTGGCACCTAGTGGGGCAAATTTAACCCCCGCTACCGGCCAAAAAAGGGGTTAAAAGCGCCTGTGTTGCGGCGCCTTCAGCGCGCTTTTCTGGCGCTTCTGAAGAGCTTCCCATTAATTTCAATGGGAGCGCTCCCAAACCGACCCCAAAGATGCTGCTTGCAGGACTTTTTCTAACGTCCTGCAAGTGCACCACTACAGTGTGAAACACTCAGCTTTCCCATTTGGGGAGGCAGTTTTCAGGCGCTATTTCCAGCACTAAAATGCCTGAAAACTGCCTTAGTGTGAAATGAGTCTTATGCCTCATACACACAATCGGTTTTTCATCAGACAAAGCGTCCGAAGGACGTTGGCCACGAACTTGCATTGCATACAACCAGCAAAGAATTGTCGGCCTAAAAACATGAAACTACGTGTTTTTTCAGCTCTTTAGGGCCACCCTTTGGGCAACTTCTGCTAATGTTGTGTTATGGTAAGCATTGCTTCCGAGCATGCGTGTTTGTACTTTGGACTTTTATCTGACGGACTTGTGTACACACGATTGGAAAATCCGACAACACACAATTGTTGGTGGAAATTTTTAAAGCATGCTATCCAACATTTTTCCGCGGAAAATCCGACAATGATTGTCCGATGGAGCATACAAACAATCACATTTTCTGCCAACAGCCTGTCATCACACATTTCCTTTCGGAAAATCCAATCGCGGGTACGAGGCTTTAGAGTTATATCTTCATGCAAACTGTAGTGAAAATATCAATCTTACTCTTGTTACACATTCTTTACTCTTTATTTACAACACACAATTAAAGGGGGGAATGAGAGGCTTACTACATCTTTTAAAAACACACATACCATAAAGCCACCCTCGTTTTCTCATGGCTTGTTTAACAGGTGTCCAGCAGCTTCATATATCTGAGTGTGACACTGAACATGCACAGTGAATAATTTGTTTAATCTGCACATGTCTTTTTAATTACATCCACATTCTATTACGATTACAAACAAGATATGATTTACCTGATATTTCTATGTAATAAACTAGATATTCCAGCCGCCTGCTATTTCAGTATCAGTGCCATTTGTCTAAGCAAGGAACCTTCTGTAACACTTGACATTGAACCGCGCTGTTATGTGAACAGCTAAACTGATTTTGCTGCAGGAAACGTCTATGTGCTGCATGGACTGTGGGTGATAATAATGGAATTAGTCAATTCTTCATAGAGAGCTGTATTTTTCTTGTATTATGTTTGTATTATATTTTCATGGCGGAATAATTAAATGAGCATTTATTGAAGGCTTTGTCTGCTTCACCACCCTCTGCACTCAAACTGTTTTCAGCTCAGCAGAAGCAAGGATATTGACAGTGAATGGGAGTCATTGCTCTTTCCAGCACGGTCAATGCGCAATTATTTTTTACCTTGAACGATATCAACTATGGTGGGTGGATAGGGATATGATTGAGAAGGAAAACACTGGTTATTCAATAATATACCACAAAGTGTTAAATCGAGGCTTATTTACCATTTACACTTGAAGATGCCAGGATGCCATTGAAACAAGCATTTTCCCACCCATTGTAGTTGTTATACAGTAGCGAGACTCACCAGCCTTCACACCACAGCTAACGATAAATTAATCTGTCAGCACTTAGTGAATATGAATGGCGTATTTGTTTAACACTATGCTAAAAGTGAATGAATCAGACAGTCATTGCCAAATGCTAATTTGGGTTTTTAAGGATTTATTCAAAAATGAGAATAGCTCAATAGTAAGTGAGGATTTAGGCAGCCCATATACTACTCTACATTTACTTAACGACCACCCATGAGCTCCAGAAGTACTTATTACCACTCTTGGCGATAGAGCATGTAAGTAGACAAGACACTGAAATATTTTGTTTCGTAATTTCGGTTTCGTCCGAAAAATAAATGTACCATATACACTCGAGTATAAACCAAGTTTTTCAGCACATTTTTTTTTGCTGAAAATGCCCCCCTCGGCTTATACTCAAGTCACCTTTTTGCGCCTGATTTCCCGAACTTTGGAGACCCGGTACCGGCCGGTTCCCTGGACCCCAAACTTGGCGCACATGTAGCCCTACGCTTCCTCTACAAGTGTGCATAGTTTGTTAGTCCGGGGGACCTTTGGCCGGGGAGCACTAATTTTTCAAAGCCGGGAACCCCTTCCATAGCCCCCCTGTTAATTGGTAATTTTTCTGGTGACCTAGTACTGGCTGGTCGTAGGTCCCCTGGACCCGGAACTTGGCACAGCCAAGTTCACTTTTAAGTAAAAAAAATAAAAAAAGCACATATTTTTGCAGAAAAAATATGCATTTATTATTTTTTTCTACTGTAGCCTGCTAAGAACTGCACTCATGATCAGTGTCAAGTTCCTGCACACTCTCCCTTCAGCTTTCTGCTCATACCTTTGTACATGCTTTAAATTAGAGAGCTGGAGAAAGAGTAAATTGACTACAAAGCACTGATAAGTACACTTATGGACCATTAAGAACTACAAGCTGTGGCAGATGATACTTGTTGTTTCTTCATTCACAGATTGCTGGAAAAAAATTACGCAGGTGTTAAGGAGGGAGGAAACCCATGCCAATTTTAAATGTGGCAAACTGCTGTGGGGGAGAGGAACCCCCTCCCACTGTCACAGGGGAATGGCTGAGGGGAGTGAGCTGGCAGGTGCTGGAAAATGTTACATGTTACACCCTAAATATAAGTGTACAATGTAATATATCTCAAAGGTTAACTTATCTAATAAAATGTGTGCCCCACATGTTAAGCATTTTACATTGCTGCCTCTAAGGCCGCGTACACACGATGAGACATGTCCGCTCAAACATGTCCGACGGACCCTTTGCAGTGGACATGTCTCATCGGATTATGGTCCGATGGCATGTACACACCATCGGACGAAAATCCCCTCGGTCTGAGGACGCGGTGACGTGGCGGTGACGCCGCCACGTCACCACTCCAGGAAGTAAAATACTTCCACGCATGCGTCGAATCCATTCGACGCATGCGCGGACAGTTCTGTCCGCTGGTTAGTGTACTAACCAGCGGACATATCCGACGGACAGGTTTGTAGCGGACAAATTTCAAAGCATGCTTTGAAATTTGTCCGATGGATAAACCTGTCCGCTAGCCCGTACACACGATCGGAGATGTCTGCTGAAACGGTCCGTCGGACCAGTTTCAGCAGATAAGTTTGATCGTGTGTACGCAGCCTGAGACCAAGAACTGAATGATTAAAATCTACTGATCAATCAGTTGTCATTCTTCGGTGACCAGAAGTCTTGTGACTGTCAGTCAGGCCTCTCTGCTCTGCCCCTCCAGCGCTCACCAGAGCAGTAGGCTGAAAAGGGGTTGCAGTGGATCACTTGGGCTCTCAACACTGAGAGGCTGAGCAAGCTGCCAGTCAGGCATCTGGGTGGATCCTGACATTAAAGTCTGGACCAACTGAGTGATATCAGCCAATAGGGTACATTAAAGTCTGGACCAACGGAGTGATATCAGCCAATAGGGTACTTTAGCCTGCTGTAGACTGCATATGGATCGCAGGAGTGCACTTCATTCTGTAACCTGTATTTAGCCCACAGAAAGCTAAGGTTTGAAGTTACTGTGATCCACAGGAGAAGTAGGGCCACAAGAGCTTTGGTGCTACATCTCACAGAGCTGTTGAAACAATAACTAGACATGTAAAGCCAGCTAAACTTTAGCTTACTAAAAATAAAAATGCTTATACATCTTTAGCAGTTTATTACTTGTGAAGAACATTTTAAAGTATCAAATGTTGTTTATATGTGCAGTAATATAAAAATATAGTGCCTATACCTGGAAAATAACATATACCTGTCACAAATCCCAACATTTTGAGTTCTAAAATCTTGTCATATTTAAAGACCAAAAAAACACATATTCATCTTTTTTTATATATATAATTTTCCAGCCCTCAGTCTGTATATGTAGACTACCCCCCTATAAATTCATTATTTGAGAGGTAAAGCTAATGCTGAAATTGAAGAAATTATAAAAAAAAAGGCAAAACGATAATAAAATAAGAGGGCATGAAGGAATACAATGTTGTTGTTTTTACACTGTATGCATTAATCTATCTGGCAGAATTCCATTATTTCCATATGTCTGTTGATATTTCACTCAGCATTTGTTGCCAACAAAATTATTAATCTAAAGCTTGAGGGAAAGCTGCACGGACTAGGTATGGCAGCTATCGTTGCTTACGTCCTCTGAAAATACTAGTTCTCGGGCTGTTGTGTTGATTCAATGGTTTCAACCTTTTCTGAGACACTGACTAAGAACAATATTATAAATGTGCTATTTCACCCTGTCTCTCCTTCTCTTTATGCTTATTCTGGGTCAGTAGATCATGTTACAGAACCTAAAAACTGCAAGGCACCTAGCATTTTCAAAAGGAAGTAAGCAATGCGTGCTTCCTTTTTTTCTCTCAATACAGATTTACTTTAAAGTGTGAGAATTTTAATCAACACCAATTAAAGCAATAGAAATATAACGGGAAAAAAATTACTTTCTTTATTATATCATTAAACAATTCCTTTCTCAGAAATCCTGATACAAAATACTTGTCTTATACCCATGGTGCCCAACCTGAGGCCCAGGGAGCATGTGACCCCTGCAGACAGTAATCTGTGTTTCCCTGTTGCCCTGTTACAGCAGAGATCTCTAGCAGTCTTGTGTAATGTGTCACCAGTCAATGACTCTCTTGAAGTATGTTCCCACTCTACAAATCCTATGTCAGTCTCCTGCGACATGTCTGCAGTCTTCATCCTTCCTGTATTGTGGACATAGTCTCTGCCATTCTATTGCATCATTCCTGCAGTCTTTGACCATATCGTGTAAGGTGCCCATATTCTCTTACCATCTCTTGTATCATGTCCATATTCTCTGACCATCTTATGTATCATGTCCATATTCTCTGACCATCTCTTGTATCATGTCCATGTTCTCTGACCATCTCTTGCATCCTGCTCACAGTCTCTAACCATCTCTTGTATCATGTACATAATCTCTATCTTTCTCTTGCATCATTCCTGAGGTCTCTGACCATCTCTTGTAAGGTGCCCACAGTCTCTGACCATCTGTTGTATCATGCTCACAATATCTAGCCATCTCTTGTATCATGCAAAAAAGTATTGGTTCTTTTCCTCTATCATGTCCACAGTCTCTGACCTACTGTATTTTCCGGAGTATAAGACGACAACCTTTTACACCGGAATTACACAGCCAAAAACCGGGAGTCGTCTTATACACCGGGTGAAGCAGCGCTGCCCGATGGCTATCAGGCCACCGGGTGCTCTGTAAAGCAGTTTGTATTTAGTATATGCGCCGCTCAGCCAATCCCAGCGGGTGATGCACTCTTGATGACTACAGAGCCTGCTCTGATTGGAGTAACAACCTCTGCCAATCCGAGCAGGCTATGCACTCTTGATGACTACAGAACCTGCTAAGCCTGCTCTGATTGGAGTAACAACCTCTGCCAATCCAAGCCAGCTATATGTAGCCTGCTCAGATTGGCAGAGGTTGTTACTCCAATCAGAGAAGGCTTAGCAGGCTCTGTAGTCATCAAGAGTGCATCGGCCACCGGGACTAACTGAGCGGCTCATATACTAAATACATACAGCTTTACAGAGCACCCGGCGGGCTGCGGCCTCTTCTGTTTATGAACACATATGGTATTACCACACAAGGGGGTCATCTTATACGGTGAGTAGAGCACACAACCACTGTTTTAAACTGAACATTAAGGAGTCGTCTTATATGCCCAACCGCCTTATACGCCGGCAAATACGGTAGTCTTTCATCATGCTTACTGTCTCTGTCCATCTCTTTTATCATGTCCCCAGTCTCTTTTTCATAGTGTCCACTCACGCTGACCATCTCTTTTATCATGCCCATAGTCTTTGACTATTTTCTAATGACTGTCTGCTATCTTTGAGACTGAATATTTACCTAATTTTACGTGCATCTCTTTGGTGATGTCAGGGACCACACTTGAGCCCCAACCCCCCCTGCCATATCAAGAAAGTTGACCGACACTGCCTTAGATACATGCTACTGTAAGTATACCCCATGTTTCTCCAAGGATTGTAGGAGCTTTTTAATATATCTTAAAACAACACTGCACCTTAAGGTTACGATTTACCTATTTATGTTGTTAAATCAGAAAAAATATGGAAATCCTCCTTGGCTTTCAGTGTTTTATAATAGTGAGTAGCTATGTGCAATGTACTAGCAAAGCTTTGTAATAGCTGCTTACTCCTAAAACCAATAGCCATAATTCCCCAGTATTGAGATTTATGCGTCCTTTAGCTACCACAAAGAAACATTTTCAATCATGTCCTTTGTACAGAGAAACAAAATATATATTCAGATGTATTTGTTTAACAATAGGAATCTATGTAAAAAGGTCATCTGTTATAAAAAAAAGTGGGTCAAATGAATATTTTAAACAAGGCAAACTGTCGTGAAATCCAATGTTTTTGCCAAACAACATTTGCTTGGAATGCTCTAGAATTTTATTCTCACTTTAATCTCCATAGAGAGATGGACATAACAGTTTAAAAGTAACGTAATTTAAAGCTATTTAACAGTCTCAGATTTTTGGCAACATACTAATGTTCAAATCAGCGGCAGAGCTAATATCATTGCATAGCAAGTGTGTATTGAAGTGAAGGCCTGACATACGTCAAGGCTCACAGTGAAAGTCATTTGATGAATCTGCCACACTAAATCACAGCATGACTTTCACTAACACATAGCCCAGCACATATTTCTTTTAAAGGCCTGGGCCCTGCTACACGTGAAACGAGATGCGGCAGGTTCTGACATAAAGAATAAAGATCAAACCGTCTAGACTTCCTATGGTGATGACATTGATGCAGAAATCATTAACACTCTAAGCTTTTTGCAGTCGTGATAAAATATTTAGGAACCATTCTGCTTTTGCCAACTGTACCACTCTTTACAGTACACCATGCCTAGCGTATTATGGCCTTCAAATATTTAATAATGTTAGTAAGGTCATGCTAATGTGCCTACTTGGGGAACCCGCATGAAGCAGTTTTGTTGTTTGATGTCACAGCCAAGCTGCAACAGGTGTGGAAATGCTATACACAGCAATTACTTTTCACTTCTCAGTGTGTATCTGAACACTGTTCTTGTAATGTCAGCCCCACTGGAAGAGTTAAAGTAATCCCTGGTAAGGCTATCCGCAGAGTACGATTACAGTTTAGTCACAGTACTGCACCGAGCCCCACCGCAGCGCCATAGTCTAGAGATAACCCCAGTAGGTGGGGCATTTATTAGGACACAGTTGATTCTTATAAGTGCCAACACTTTGTGTGTTATCCTTAGGGAAACAATTTTCTACAGCAAAATCCTTGGCGTCCAACTAGCTGCGCTTGAAATGTTCTCAAGGTTACTGGAGATGTTCGTACAGATCTATTGAACAGACAATAAATCTCTCTAAACCTCACTTAAACTGTGCTTATTGACAAGCTCATAGTCATTTCTATATAAAGCAATAGTCTTCAAGAGAGTCATTTTACACCCCGCCCTTCCTAAGAATCACCCACCATTAACATATCATAAAAAAGTAGCCACGCTTCTCGGTGACTTTGACAGAAGATGATGTGAGACAATCTGAAAGCACTTTTATTATTACTCAGACAGTTTTTCTAAAGAACAGGCTTAAATGTGATAAAAGTGTTTAAACTTTTCAATAGAATATTATTCAACTTTTTTAAATACTTGTGCTAAACAAGGACCCGTTAAAAAAAAAAAATGATAGTTACAGAAAAGCGCACTGCTTATTATGAACTTGCTTATATCATGCTGACCTAGGAGCAAACCACAACCCCACCATCCTGCAATACAAAGAAGAGCCTACTGATGCAAGACACACACAGGGACAGCTCCAAAGTGAACATTTATTTTTAGGCTCCCTGAACTTATGATTAAAACCTGATCTCGAGGCAGACAGCTTAATACATATACATGAACTGGTTTACCTGCCAGAAGATTTGTAAATGTGCACGGCAAGTATTTTGATCTTGGTGATCCCTGTCTGATAGTGTATCCAGGTCAGCGATTTTGCTTTTATCTACTTCAGATAAGCAATACAGCTTGGTAACCAACCTGTCACTTGCCTGTGAATGGACAATGAGGAGGAAGGAGCACTGATCAGATCATGACTCTTCCTGTCGGCATATTCAAATTGTCGAAATGACAGCACCGTATAAAACAGTAAAGCCCTAACTGTCTTAGAATCATGCCCCTTACTTTACACTGTAAGACCCCATACACATTATTGGATTTTCTGCAGATTTTTGTTTCAGATTTACCAAAACCATATAATATGAAGTCAAACCCTAATTTCAATTTGTATGCAATCAGTCAGGCCCTTACCCTACATGGTTTTGGTAAATCTGAAGACAAAAATCTGCAGAAAATCTAATATTGTGTATTGGACAGAAGGCTGATATCAGGATAGAATTGGGTTTGTATGCTGCTCAGCCTACTCATTACAATGGGTGGTCCATACTCTTGATGTCCCCCTGCCATCCAGAGGACTACAGCGCCAGGGCCATGGTAACTATTTGTGTAGGTAGTTGTCATTTAGGGGAGTTAGGAGGACAAAGAGCAGCTTCACTGAATATGAAGTTATTCTTTAACCACTTAAGACCCGGATCTTTATGCAGGTAAAGGACCTGGCCAGTTTTTGCGATTTGGCACTGCGTCGCTTTTACTGACAATTGTGCGGTCGTGCGATGTGGCTCCCAAACAAAATTGGCCTCCTTTTTTCCCAAAAATAGAGATTTATTTTGGTGGTATTTGATCACCTCTGCGGTTATTATTATTTGCGCTATAAACAAAAATAGAGCGACAATTTTGAAAAAAAATTCAATATTTTTTACTTTTTGCTATAATAAATACCCCCCAAAAAAATATTAAAAAAATATATATTTTTCCTCAGTTTAGGCCGATACGTATTCTTCTACCTATTTTTGGTAAAAAAACTGCAATAAGCGTTTATCGATTGGTTTGCGCAAAATGTATAGCATTTACAAAATAGGAGATAGGAATTTTTTTGCATTTTTATAAAAAAAAATGTTTTACCACTAATGGCGTGAGCAGCATTTTTTTTCGTGACTGCGACATTATGGCGGACACATCGGACAATTTGGACACATTTTTGGGACCATTGTCATTTTCACAGCAAAAAATTCTATAAAAATGCATTGTTTACTGTGAAAATTACAATTGCAGTTTGGGAGTTAACCACTAGGGGGGCGCTGTAGGGGTTATGTGTGACCTCATATGTTTTTCTAACTGTAGGGGGCAGGGCTGGACGTGTGATGTCATTGATCGTGTTACCCTTTGTTAGGGAACACACGATCAATGAAGCTGCCACTGTGAAGAACGGGGAAGCTGTGTTTACACACAGCTCTCCCGGTTCTTCAGCTCCGGGGACCGATCGCGGGACTCCAGCGGCAATCGGGTCCGTGGGTCCCGTTGCCGCGGTCACGGAGCTTCGGTCCGGGTCGCGGGTGTGCGCCGCGGGCATGCACCCGCGACTCACGGCTGGGCACATTCCGTACGTATATCTGCAGGAGGCGGTCCTTAAGTAGTTAAAGGGGATGTAGAGGTTCATTTTTATTTTCTAAATAGGTTCCTTTAAGCTAGTGCATCGTTGGTTCACTTACCTTTTCCTTCAATTTCCCTTCTAAATGTTTTTTTTCTTTGTCTGAATTTCTCACTTCCTGTTACTCCTCAGTAAGTTTGCCCCCATCAGAGCACGCTGACTAACCCCCAGCAAGAACCGCTCAGGTGATGGGGCAAGCTTGCTGAGGAGTAACAGGAAGTGAGAAATTCAGACAAAGAAAAAAATAATTTAGAATGGAAATTGAAGGAAATGGTAAGTGAACCAACAATGCACTAGCTTAAAGGAACCTATTTAGAAAACAAAAAAAAACCTTTACAACCCCTTTAAGTTTAAACTCCAGTGACTACATAGTGCTTATATTTTTAATGTACATTCCTTTAAAAGATGCTCTATCTTATTTTTTGTTTACAAATGATTTTTATTATATCAAAAGGTCATAGTTTGATACACATGTAGAACAGAAGCATAGGTACATAAAAGATGCTCTATTTTAAAGTGTACTACCTGTTCACAAAAGTCTCTGATAGACGAGACAGTTCCTGACTTTTGGAAATAAACAAGTTCTGAACTCGTAGTCACTCTACTGAAAGTTGATTTGTGACTCCTTGTTTGTTACTGGAGTTATTGGAAAACACTGCTCTTTGAACTGTTGTTAAACTAACCCCATAATTTAAGATGACAGTAATGTCAACTGTCCCTCAGACATATGAATCTGTTAACTAGGAGATAAACTACTGTGGCATTCTTGCTATTCCGTTCCCAGATCAGCACTCCGCTTCCTACATAAGTGCAGTTAAATTATATGATGTTATCAGGGTAACAGCAAAGTTGACACTTAGAAATTGGGAAAATTTTACTCGGTTTTAAATCTATTTAGGCCCTAAGAGGAAAAAACTTCCCAAGCGGTTCTTATTTTCTTTCTTTACTAAATCATCTACACACCGGACCAATCTCAGTATTTAAATTTGCCCAGAACAGCAAAGGGATTTTATTTCCCGGATTTACTTTATATAATTACTCCTCATATACCTAGTAGACACGATCGTCTGCTGATAAAAGAGACTAGAAAATGCACAGATATTGCTGGTTTTGCTTGGAGCACGAATAACTGTCCAAATGTTTTGCCTAAAGCCCAGAAGCAATTAGGAAACATCCTGACAACAAATCCAGACAGACTCATTACTCATGATTTACAAATACTTTCCTGAGGACTAAAAAACACGTTTCGGACGTGTGTTTGGAAGCCTGAGGGCATAACTAGGGCACGCAACATTTCTCTAAATTAAATGGTAAGTGGCTGGTTTTAGAACACACCGAGATAGGAAATTTAATAGACTCCACTCTGCTCAAAATGCACCCCCTTTTTTGCAAATTCTCTGGATGATAACCATATTAATTACACTCTTGTGGTGAGGATCCATATTAAGTTCTGTTTTTCACAAAATGTTTCCGATAACAGTTCACAGTCTTCTCCTGGTTACATTGTGGAAATTTAAGTAGTAGGAACAGCACCTGTCTCTGAGTTAGATCCAACAGATAGAAATCACGCACCTGATAATTACCTATGGAATAGGTATTGGATTGTATGAGGAAGCACAGAGCAATATGGATAGAGCAGAGCCAAATCTATAACAGCGGATGTTCTAATCTGGAGCATGTTTGGTCTTAAGTACTAACTTCACTTTAAAAGATTAAAGTACAGAACTTTATTTGAATAAATATTATTTCTAAAATTCAAAAAAGAGTGCTCTCTATTTATAATAGAGCCCCTTTAAATGATTAAATACATGTTGACATGTAACACAAGGTGATCTTACCTTGTTTACAGCGTTTTTGTTTCTTGAAACTGGAAGCCGTAAACCCATATTTTACCTGTAACCACATATGTGTGTGAATCTGACATCCTAGACTGAAAAGTTTTGTACAGGCATACCCCGCTTTAAGTACACTCACTTTACATACACTCGCGAGTAAGGACATACCAGTGAATGTATGTACTGTACAGACATTTTGCAGCAGTAGAGGGAGCTGAAGCTCTGAGAACATAGTCCGCCCTATTCCAGTGTGCCCCTGACACCCCCACTACAGCCCCTGAGACCTCAACTACAGGCCCCTGACTCCTCACTACAGCCCCTGACCCCCCACTACAGCCAAGAAGTGAAAAAATATATTGTTTCACTTGAAGTACATTTTCGTTTTACATACATGCTCTGGTCCCATTGTGTACTTAAAAGTGGGGTATGCCTGTATTATGCATTGTGGGAAAACTATAAACTTTACAGTATGACTACAGCCAAAACTTTTATTTTTTTTCCCAACAGCCTAGGAAATTGTTAAATCCACTTTTTCACCATCTCAGTACCATTGAAAAGATTTCCATTTACTTCCTGTTTCTAGACACAAAAATAGTTAGAGAAAATGTCTCCAAAGTGAAAAAAAAAATCCTCTCTTAAGCTGACCTTCGAAGGACAATTTATTTTCATTCAGCCAACAGGTTGAAAAAAGAATAGATTCCTCCATCAAACCAAGTGAGGTGGATGGAGGAATCCTCCCGTCTGAGACATTGTTTTCTGATAGCAGGGCATCTCCACTCTCAGAACACACTGATCAGCAGCTGCAGCCACTGATGACATTTTCCAACAAGAGCTACAGTAAGAGCAGTCATAGGTGGCTCGAAATTGAGATGATCCCTGCTGAACCAGCTGAATTTTGGTCTTTAGACATCTAGTATAACAACAAATGTCCTCATTTGATGATTTTACCCTTTATTCCGGTTTAGGTACAAACTCAAAATTTTGGAATTTCCATCACAGTCCTATGCAAGAGGTCACTGAGAGAAATAGAGAGCGTAACCCCCCCAACTGAGACACCGACAGCTATACAATCTTAAAATGGTTTTCTAACCTTCCATTACTTTGCCAAGAAACACTAAATCAAAAATTTCGACTTTATATACACTTTAGCTTTCACAAGAATATAAAGAGCCTATCATATAGCAGAAAAAGGAAAGTCGGCAGCTCTATCTTCCGCAATGAATACATTTATTAAAGGGGAGTTCCACCCACAATTTTACTTTTTAAATATAAATACCCCTGTAATACACAAGCTTAATGTATTCTAGTAAAGTTAGTCTGTAAACTAAGGTCCGCTGTGTTAGGTTGTTACATCATTTAGATTAAAAAAATTAGTTTATAATCTAGAAATAGACCGTGGCCATCTTAAGTGTGGGCATCATGAAGCCAGACTGTATGACTTCCTGGATTTCAGCTTTGCATATCTCGCACACGCTCAGTGCTGCACAAGCAATGTAATGGGTTTCAGTCAGGTTTGCAAGGACTACTGGGAAACATAATGCCTATCCCAGAAACCCTTGCAAATAGCCATGTGACTTAATAGCCTAGGCCAGGGGTCCTCAAACTACGGCCCTCCAGCTGTTCAGGAACTACAATTCCCATCATGCTTAGTCATGTCTGTGAATGTCAGAGTTTTGCAATGCCTCATGGGATGTGTAGTTCCACAACAGCTGGAGGGCCGTAGTTTGAGGATCCCTGGCCTAGGCTAATAAGGAGGAGGAAGTAATGAAGGACTACAAAATAAAGGTATTTACAAGCAACAAAATAAATAAAAATTGTCCATTCTGAACACTATGAGATTAGGGCATGCAGCACAGACAAACATAAAAAAATGGGTGGAACTCCACTTTAATCCAGGTGTGGTACAAAATAATACAGGGCTAATGTGTTTCGGCGTGTAGCCATAGTCATAGCCATATCATATAGTAGGGTTAGAATTTATTGATGATTGTTCATTTTCAATTGAAATCCATCACACTACATCACATCCTGGTTAAATATTTTATTTATTTTTAATGCTATATTGAATAATTTAAGCACATATCATACATTTTCCCTAAAATGGCACAGAAAAAAAAAGTGTGACAAAATATTGTAGTATGATACAGATTTTGGAACGTTCATATACATACATAATTGTAAATAGTTTTTGGACTTGCATATCAGTTTAACTTTTAGTGTAGAATAGCCTTTACACATGCCACTTGTATTGATAAATAATCATTAAGTGTCCCTTTAAATATGCAGCCATCTATGATATTTTAAAACTGCTGAAAAAAAACATATTCAAAAATCCTTTGCTGTAGCCATGGGAACTGGAAGTTTTCTGTTTACTGTATACAAAATGCCACCAAGAATGTTATTTCCATTGTTTACAACCAAGTCACTTATTTTCTCAGTAGTTTTTGTTCTTTTGCACCAGGACTTGTTCTAGAATAGAAGGCAGAAATAGGTGGTGACTGCGGTGCATGTTTTTTTTTTTTTCACATAATGAATTGTTAAATTTGGTAAAATCCTTGCTGTACCCAATTGACCTGAAGAAGAATGTTAATTTTCTCACCATGGTTGAGTTTCCATTTAAGTTTTTTTAAGAGTTATCCTAAATTCTTGTTACAATGTGCGCATTCATATTCTATAATAACACTATTCCTAATTTTAGAAACAGAGGTACATAATGAACCTGAATTTTTGAAGTAATGACTCTAGAAAGAGAGAGAAAAATTGAGCTGATAATTAATCTTTTGTCTGTACATCTCAGTGTGATAGCATTTGGAATATAATGAGCAGAATGTAGAATTATCTTCAACTTATTTAAAATTCTACAAAATTCTAAATGGAATGGGCATAATAGTAACACTAAGATTTAGACAATTTTGGCAGATTTGTATTAATTTTTTTCTTCTTCCCTGAACAGCTGCTGTAATGTATGCGTTAATAAGGGAGATGAACAGCTAGGTGCAAATTCTTCTTTAATGTATAGGTCTTTGTATTTCCACTGTGCTGTGTTGTCAAACAGCTGTTAACAAGTTATTTTACTACGAAGTGCGAAAGACAGTTGGTAATATGCTAGATTTGACCAGCTGTAAAAATGGTATCAGATAATTAGGCGAAAAGACATGCTCTTAATGTACATTTTCTCCAATGCTTATGTCATTCTCTCCCTTTATAGAAATCTGGCCTATAAGCGCTCTTTGAACTTAGAATTTTTTTTTTTTCCATGATTGAACACGAATCGTTCTTATTATCTGGCTCCTCATTTCCTTTGAGCCATTTGGGCTTTTTAAATCCCTTTGCTGCCACAGAGGTAGAAAGGCCGTCCTGTTCTGAGGCCATGTGACAAAGTAGGGGCTTGGGCAATCAGCATTAATTATGGGCTAAGTTGTGCCAAAATGACAGCTCAGAGTTGAAATATTACAAAGATGCTGTAAGCTTGAATTCCTTCTATTGAGTCAGCCTCTCAGGGTCAAGTGGAATAAAGAATCTCAAACACTCCCTTTCCTGAAATGAAAAGACTGCATTACTCTCTGAGACAGCAATCACTAGATGTGTTTTTGTTTCTTAAACTAAATGTAGTATCAAATCCAGATCGCATAGCTGTACAGAGAACTCCTTTGGGGATTAGAGGGACTATTTGTCTAACTTGCAGGCCTATGCAGTTGAGGAAATACAGTAAAATACTAGCACCTTTAAACAGCCATGATTTTTTGTGTGTTTAATGAATTATGATAATTTTAGTTTATTGCCATTATTCTGTATCTATTGCGAGTAGAATCCACCTGTTATGTATATTTTACAGAGAATATTTATTACTAATTTCCCTCATTCCTGAAAATGATCCAGCTCCACCAATAGATCCCCACCATAAAGCTAGCCATCAACAGGTTGATTATATGGTGCTATGATAACCACTGATAAAAACAGGAAATGAGGATCTAAATTAAACCTTTTAATCGCTGACTAACTTGATATTGATTATAGGCTTTTGGCACCTACTGGAAGAACAGACTTCACATGAACCTATGGCAAGGCTGTGGACATTTGCGTATATATATATATATATATTGTGACAGTCTGGGTCTGTCTCTCCTGAATGATGGTGGGTTTTCGCCATATTTTGGAGAGACGAACACCTTAATTATACAACTGTGTGGTCAGCTTTTTAAGTCTGACCTGAACAGCATTCAGAGCCCCACCCACAGACAGGAAGTCTGGTCCTGGGAGCCAGGTGTGAGCTCCCAGTTGGAGACAGCTCCACAGTAAGAGACAGGAGGTCTCTTGGAATCAGAGAGGCTGTAGGAGACAGCCAGAATATTGGTAAGCTGCAAGAGGCACAGCTATACATGCTGAAGGGAAGCCATCTATGTTGAGGAGTCCGCTGGTCTGGGTGACCAGGAAAACGTACAGAATTATTGATGCAGACGTACTGCTACAGAGAGCCAGGTGGGCTAGCATTTTCTGTTGTGTGTTTTTTGGAGAAGAACCCCCTGCGTGGGAAACCTTTATTTGGACTTTTATTTTGCCTTTTTAATAAAAATGGGCTACCATGCCCTTAAACATACTTCCTGGCTGGAGTGAATCACTGAAAAACGCCCATACCACGAGAGCTAAACAACCCCAATATCACAAGTGGTGGATTCAGTGGGCACAAAACGGTGGAATCCGGATCCTTGCTCCACAGTGAATTCACGTCAGGAACTGTTGGCTGTGTGCGGAAGTGCAGCCAGGCAAAAGGCATTGCGTGTTGCAGGTGGGGTACCTGTGAACAAAAAGTCAATTTTTTTTTTCCTGTGATAAACTGTTGCTATAGCTGTGTGTGGCAGCCAGGCGAGCTGCATTGCATAGAAGTATTATTTGATGGACTGTTACTGTTTTTTCCTTTTCTACTGCTGTGAACTGTGTGACAAGCTGCTGTGCATGCGACTGCAAAGATGAGGCAGTCAAAACACAAGAAGTTCATGTTAAAGCAAGGTAAAGGAGAAGAGAGCTCAGCATGGCCTGAGAAGATGTCTCCACCTAGGAGGGCCAGTCAAAAGGGGCCAATGGTGTATGAGACCATGAATGAGTGGTTCAAGCGGAACCAAAGTAAAGAGTCGGCTGCAGTTCAAGGGGCTATGGTCTGTGCCTCTGATTACATGCAACCCATGCTACCTACAGAGGAGGTTGGAGACTTTCTGAAAAAATTTGAAAAAGTCGCTGTAAGGAGGAAATGGCCTAGAGACCAGTGGCCAAAATTGCTGCAAACCTTATTACTGATAGAGTACCGGACAGTTTACCATTTGATGGAAGGTGACCACGATGACTACCGCCAGTTTAAAGAGGAAATCCTTCTTAGAGGAGAGTTCCATCGCATCATGGGTCGCCAGCAAAGTTCTGCAGGGAGAGTGCGATCTCCCATGACAACAAGAGTGGAAGTTGTGCCTGGAGGGAGGAGCTGCAGGAGAGATTTGCCTCAACGTCCTCACAAAGAGCCCTGTGCGTTCTTGCCAGCTGGGAATCACCAGGAGAGAACCGCACGGGAGAAAAGTCGTCTAGTTCCATGTCTGGAATGTGGCCTGCTGGGGCACGAAATATTGTCCTGCCCTACATTCTGGGGTGCACCTGGAGGTAATGATGCTGAGCCAGTTTCCTGTGAAAATATATTTGCCGTCACCCCTGGCAACATGGAAGAGTTTTCTGTTGTGCCTGCAGGGGGTGCTAAGGAGTCAGAAATGGTTGCTGCGATTTCATCCCGTGGCCACCAGGGGGAGTTGGCCAGTAAATGTGTGGCTGAGGACTGGTTCTTAAGACAATGTACTCAAATGAAGATGGTGACCACAACTACTCTGGTGGGTAAGACTGTCTTTAATGAAATGATGGCTGGGACTGCTGATTGCAGGTATAAAATAACTGGTTACGAGACTGTCCATGATGATGTGAGAGTGACCCCTGTTAGTGAGGCCACTAAATGTGTGCTTGAAAATGACTTTTCTCTACCCAGTGGGAATGCAGGTGTTAAAGTTCAAATAGAACCTGTGTTGATGACTACAAGTGTTGTGTTTAATGTCTGCCAGTCTTAAGTAGGCAGTGGGCTAGGACAACCTGAAAAAACTAAAAATGCTATAAGTGTTGCTGTTAATGAAAAGTTTGCTATTGTTGGGAAAATCCCAGGTTCTTTCAGAGCAAAAGCTGTTGTCACAAATGGGCCCTTGCCTGTAGCAACTGGTGGTAAGACAGCACAGTTGTCCCCAGAAATCTCCAGGGAACTTCATGTATTGGAGTTGGAGGTTGTCATGGATGACTGTAATGTCACTCTGGAGGCACAGAGTGGAACTGTACCGTGTAATGATAATGGGTTAGTGCAAGCTGCTAATGCTAAAAATGTGCAAGTGAATGGTGGGTTAACACAACCTGTGAAAAATGAAAGTTTGTGTGAGCAGTCCACTCACCCTATGTGTAATTCAGTTGGTAAGGGGTTAAGTCAGATTGCCAAAGCTGAAGGTACACAGCTGAATGTGTTAGCACTCCCAGAGCAAGGTAGTGATGGTGTATTGCAGCCTGCCTTGTTTGATGAAGCGTTAGCAAAGAGTTATAGCATGTTGACAAAATGTGATTTATCTAGAGCTGACAAAGGTACTGTGTGTGATGCAGAATCTTAGGTGCCTCCTAAAGCAGGTGATGAGGTGCTGCTGAGCCCTCAGAATGGAGGTACAACAGATTGGGACAGTTGGGCCAAACAATTACTAGCCATGTTAAACAAGGCGAAGTTGGGCGACAGGGGTGTGAATACACCCACTGCTATGCCAGACAGGGAGATTGCAGAGCGACCGATGGTTGATGGTGCATTGGTCCCTGCAGGGGTTGTTTCCCTCCAGTCAGAAGGACCAGCTCAGGATGCCATGCGTTCTGACAAAAGTCAATCTGATAGAGATTATAAAGCTGCTATGTTTATGAATACTGATGATGTTGATGATACATGTATTTATGGTGATGTGATGCTTAATGAGCTAGGGCTGATCGCTAAGCAGATTATGCGATTTCCCTTAGCAACAGTAGGTAAGGTTGCAGAGGTGTCCTTTGAAACCTCCAGGGAGCTTGGTGTGTTGGAGCCAGAGGTTGCCTGGGACAACTGTGGTGCCGCTCTGATGGATAAGAGGGTACTTCACCTTCGTGATGAGAAAAATGGTAAATCTAAAATGTCTGAAATTTCTTGTAGTGATAATGAGTTACTACAGTCTGTCACTGCTGACAGAAAAAGTCCTAATGAGTTTAATGAAGCACCACACAGTGGTCAAGTTATGTTGTTGCAGCCTGCTGTGTTTAAAAATGTGTTTGCGGTGGACACAAATTCTGCTATGCAAAGTGGAGAGACTGCAGAGCCGGTAGACACGGGTGCGTTGGCTTTTGCAGAAGTTAACCCTCTCCAGTTGGAAGGATCTGAAAAGGGCGCATACATAGCAGAAGTTTTGTCCTCCACAAAAGAGATGAGGAATGTTGAGCTTCAGAATGATATGGTAATGGATAGCGATTTGGAATCGCTCGGTGTTGCTGAAAGTGAGAGGATGAGTGTCGCACATGCGATTTGCAGTGCTCAAGGGGAGTTGCAGGTTTTGTCAGTTACCTCTGAGGTAGAGGTCTCTTTAAGTGACTCAGCCTCTCATGCCTTAGCAAATGAACCCCTCCACATCGTTGGTAAAGAAAAAGTTCCTAAAGTTCTGTGTTTAGATGTGGCGTGTCTAGAAATAACTGGGATGTTGTTGGAATTGGTGAAAATATTTCCAATGTACACCTGCGTGTATCCACTGCAGAGGGGCGACATGGTACTGCGTAGTACCAATCGGTGGACACAGGTGGTGCTGGCTTTAAGCAATATTGATGAAAATTGGTTGCTCTACTGTTGGTTCATTTTGTGGAAAGTTGTCTCGCAGTTCTCTTTGAGAGTGCTTCCAGCGGCGGTTGTGTGCAGAAGGCGCTCAGGGGGATTGTTAGAGAAATCAGAAATAATAGACAAAGTGGAAGTCTCTCCGTCTGCTGATGTGATGGAATGCATTCCTACTGGTG
Source organism: Rana kukunoris (assembly GCA_029574335.1). Taxonomy (NCBI): domain Eukaryota; kingdom Metazoa; phylum Chordata; class Amphibia; order Anura; family Ranidae; genus Rana; species Rana kukunoris. The sequence continues at coordinate 602,411,579 of CM056049.1, forward strand.
CGGTCCGAGGTACAGCTGAGCAGTGGTTGGTACATGGGGCGCGCACTGTCTCACCCGCTAGACCTCATGAAAAGGAAGGGATCGGAAGGGACGTGACAGTAGTGGGAATTCAGTCCATCACTCGCAGAGAGGTGCAGTTTGAGGTACCCGGAGACACTTTGATAGGAAATAACAGTAGTGGTAACTGTAATGAAAACGTGTATGAGAAGCACTGTAGAGCACTGTCAGACAGCTCAGAGATCCTGGTTGAGGTACCAATGGATACAGAAATGGTCAAAGAGGTTGGTGTGGAAAAATTTGCGTTGGTAGGACAATTGCTATTGGAGTGTTGGACAACAGGGGGCGATGTGAAACCACGGGACTGTCCCATAGGGAGTAGCTGCTTGCCTGTAGGTGGTCCCTCCATAGACACTGTTCTAACAAACAAGGGGACAAGAGGTCCCAATGACAATGCTGAGTTGAATAACCCTTTGTGGAACATTGCTGGTGAGGTTAAACAGAAGGATGTGGTGTTGATCTCAGATGGTTTGGTTGCCACGGGTAGCAACAGAGTGGTTAGTGAACCTGAGAAACAAATGTTGTGGGTTAATGTTGAGTCAGGTAGTGAGAGCGGTCAGTCCCTGACAGATCCCATGGAAGTAGGTCCCCAACAGTCCCAGGAGAGTAGGTCTGTGGGAGGGAAAAGAAGGATCCTAAGGCCAGAAGGTAGAAGGGATAGAGAGATTAGTGGGAGCCCACGGTTCAGGGAGAAGTGCTGGTGGAAGCACACCCGGAAGAAGATGTGGGTGGAGTGCCCCTTTAGAGAAAAGGTTGGGCAGATTAGGACTCCTGCTGCTGATCGTTGGCACAAAGGCGCCACGCTGAAGTGTTGGTGGAAACATACCTGTAAAAAATGGGCATATGCAGCCAATGGCTTGTACATAGGTGTCCCATTTATAATGACGGATCTATGTGTTCCTCCCTCCGGTTCGAAACAAGGGGGGGGGGGTATGTGACAGTCTGAGTCTGTCTCTCCTGAATGATGGTGGGTTTTCGCCATATTTTGGAGAGACGAACACCTTAATTATACAACTGTGTGGTCAGCTTTTTAAGTCTGACCTGAACAGCATTCAGAGCCCCACCCACAGACAGGAAGTCTGGTCCTGGGAGCCAGGTGTGAGCTCCCAGTTGGAGACAGCACCACAGTAAGAGACAGGAGGTCTCTTGGAATCAGAGAGGCTGTAGGGGACAGCCAGAATATTGGTAAGCTGCAAGAGGCACAGCTTACATGCTGAAGGGAAGCCATCTATGTTGAGGAGTCCGCTGGTCTGGGTGACCAGGAAAACGTACAGAATTATTGCTGCAGAAGTACTGCTACAGAGAGCCAGGTGGGCTAGCATTTTCTGTTGTGTGTTTTTTGGAGAAGAACCCCCTGCGTGGGAAACCTTTATTTGGACTTTTATTTTGCCTTTTTAATAAAAATGGGCTACCATGCCCTTAAACATACTTCCTGGCTGGAGTGAATCACTGAAAAATGCCCATACCACGAGAGCTAAACAACCCCAATATCACAATATATATATATAGACTTTTTTCTCAAACAGTAGGTGCTGGAACTCAACCATGACCCCCCAAATCCCCTCCAAATCACATCAAATAGTAGGTGATTTCACAAACAGTTTTAAGGGTTTAAAGGGCCATTAAATACCAGGATTGCATTACACACATTTCAGGGGGGTTACACACAGAATGCAGAGCTATCACTTGTAAACACAGAAATCTGACTTCTGTGTATACAAGTGATTGTAGTGAGCAGGCACCAAACTGTCTGAGCCAAAGGTGGATAGATATATGTATATATATTTTTTGTGTGTATATATATATATATATATATATATTATCTTAAATCAGAAATAAATGCATCATATTACGGAGCAGGCAGGGTATTTATCACAATAGAGGCATACAATGTCTCTTCTGCAATAAAATACACTTGCCTGCCTGCACACAGTCATCTATGGCATGTAAACTGAGCTGTGCATCCGCAGCTTAGTTTGCACTGCCAACACAGTCCCTGTATGCCAGGGTATGTATATGTGTGTTATCCACAATGTTTTATGATTGTTAGGCTCAATATTTTATCAGTCACAATTATATTTACATTGTATTATGTTTTGTTGTAGCCCTGATAAAGGGGGAGCTTCCTTGACCACTGAAATGGTAACCTGCTGGAGTACCCACTGGGTGGGTAGCCTTGTCTGTTGTGAGCACTCTAACCTGAGCCAGAGCCAGTGGGCTTTTCAAGTGTTTTTTTTGCCCTCTCCCTACCTTCTTTAAACTCATATCAAAGTCCCAGCGTCTGTTGACTGCTATCTTTCTTCCATTGGAGCCTGTGTGCCAAGGTTGACTATCTCCTGTGCATGTTCTAGACCAGGGGTCTCAAACTGGTGGCCCTCAAGCTGTTGTGAAACTAAAAGTTCCATCATGCCTCTGTCTGTGTGAGTCATGCTTGAAACTGTCAGCCTTGCAATGCATCATGGGACTTGTAGTTTTGCAACAGCTGGAGGTCCGTCAGTAGGGGACCCTTGTTCTAGAGTGACTTCATCCCGCACCAGACAGTGAGGATGCCTGAAGACCAGCATCCAAAACGAGCCAATGAAATATGCCATTGAGAAATAAAAAAGCTTTAAAACAAGTCCGCACTGATCTCTGTATCTGCAGTCTCTGTTGAGCAGTGTATCCTGAAATTTCCCAGAACAAGTACAGTGGAACCTCGGATTGCGAGTAACACGGTTAACGAGCGTTTCGCAATACGAGCACTGTATTTAAAAAAATTATAACTCGGTTTGCGAGCAGGATTCAAGCCAAAGCTGTATACATAACCGTGTTTGGCCTAAGGTGGGGGCCTCCGGAGCCGAGCAGAGCTGAACGGCGCCGATCGCAGCCGATCTGCGCCATTCGGAAATGCACGGAAAGGCCCGAGGACAGCTCGGCTTGCGAACGGTGACTTTTCGGGGTTTGACAAGGTCAGCAGAGGTGTTCTCTGGGCTTTCCAGCCATTTCTGAGGCTCTCCCCCACCTCTGGCCGCATGCGGTATTGCAGGCCATTGAAGTCAATGCGGAACTAATTATTTCCGTTCCTATTGACTTCAATAGGGAAACTCGCTTTGATATGCAAGTACTTTGGATTACGAACATTCTCCTGGAACGGATTATGCGCGAAATCCGAGATTCCACTGTATTTCTTTCAGCAACTCACCTCACCCTGACCCCCTTCCAACAGTGACTGGTAGCCTTTCAGCCTTCTAATTTCCAATGTAAAAACAGAGCTCTAGGAAGGAGGAACAGGAGTAGCTAATCTGTGGAGACATCAGATCTGAATGACTTCAGTGCAGTTACATGAAAATGTCCTTTTCCTAATAATATTCCTGTTTGTTAAAACCTTTTTTCTTTGCTATACTATTTTGTACATCAGTTCCAATATATTAGCTACAATTATAATATATGGTCACACAATTGTAAGTAAGATGCAAATCAGTGAACCTGTGACTTTAAATTACAGTTACCTAAAGTAATACACATATTAGCAACGAGCCTTAATAATAACATATCTAAATTTCACCATTGAAAAGCTTGCAGAAAGCTCATTTAAGTGGTATTAGCAAAACTAAGTACACTTTCCTGAACAATATATCTATAATTTTATGGAAACCGTGCTGAAAGGTCTGAATTTGAAATGTTATTAGGCAAATTCTGAACTATACAATACAGCTCAGGAGGGCTGAAGATGTTGTTTAATTAGGACTCATCTTTGTGTTTTTAATTAGAATTTCATTGCTCTCCTGATTCCAGCCAGAGGCTCTTATGTCGTAATACATAAGTGGCAAGAGTGAAATGAAATTGTATTCGCTAAGACTTTAAATGTCACTCATTGGTCATCACCTACTGTGCCATTTAGTGTGTGCAGACCATTCACTGAAGAGAGACACCCCTGGAGTGAGACTTTAAGAGCACTACCACACAAGCAATGAAAAATAGTAAGGTATTATTTAACATTTATTAGAAAACATATAAATATTGCACATAGCCATGGATACAGTATTTACAGAAAATGCAATGAAAGATACAACTTGCTGAACTCAACGCATTTTAGAAAAGCTGTCTCCTTCGTCAGGGGTTCAGCAGAAAACATAGTATCTATAAAATTCAAGATAATCAATAAGGGCCCTTTCACACGTCCGCCTCCGCTCGTCCGTTTTTACAAGTCCATAAACGGACTTGTAAAGGTTCCCTATGGGATCGCGTCCGTTAGCTGATGATGCATCCGCTAACGTCCGCAAAGATCCGCGTCCGTCTGGATCCGGTTTTTCGGACGGAAGAAAACCCTATTTTTCTTCCGTCCGGCGGAACGGATCAGATGAATACGGACAAACGGTCCGTTTTCATCCGATTCCCCATAGGGCAGAGCGGAGGAGAGACAGGGCGGTCCCTGCACAGTGTGCGGGGAACCGCCCTGTCCGCCGACAGCTGAGCGGGGATCCCCGCTGAGCCGACGGACACACACGGAGCGGACCGAAAAATGGTCCGCTCTGTGTGAAAGGACCCTAACAATTTAACCCTAACAAGTGATACTAAATAGTCATACACACAGCACTGAGGGTATTGATAACTTACATCATAATGATTTTCAAATATATACAGGTATCCACATTTGGTTAAAAAGAGAATGACACTGTGGAGTCCCCTGTGCATCTCATCCACATTGTTGTTACTCCAATCCAAGATAGAGTTGGAAAAAGGGATCACTAAATGATATATAGGGAACAAGTCCGGAAAAAAATGAGATCAGGATACCCAGATACCGTCAAATTATGTTTACTGAGGACCAAAGGGCGAAAAAATCTGGGGGAAAAAAAAGAGGGCATTTAAGGAAAAATAAATTACATCAAAAAAGGTTCAAGCTGCAACTATGTTAGATGGAGTCAAGCAGGATGATTGAACATACCCAAGTATGGCAATGACATCAATTATCGGCAGACGGGTTGATAAGGACATAAAGAGCAAGGAGTGCTATAGAACAATTCACTGAGATGATGGCTATTGTGGTCAATGTCGCCAGCCAAGGAGACGCCAAAAATAATAAAAAAAAGGAGAAAATAGATTTTTTTTAAAATGAGAACAGTGTATATGAGCTAAAGCAGACCATTCACTGCAACGTCTGGCACCTATAATTTGAATAAAAATAAAATATTTTTACCATATTACCTACATGTTGTATAACCTTAAAGTAAAAAAAAAAAAAATAACACCTCCAAGACAAAGGCATAATGAGCCAGTATGCATAGCATACTAGCTCATTATGTAATCACCTGGGATCGAAGCCCCCGCTGCGGTGCTCGACACACCGTTACTTCCAGGTATAGCGGCTCCGGGGCTGTGATTGGCCGGAGCCGCGATGACATCACTCCTGCGCATGCACGCCGGAAGCCGACAGTCACGGCATGACCTCCTTTAGAAACGTCACAATCGCATGTCGGTAGACATCAGTGAAATTCTATATTGTAAATATCTCATAAACTGTGTAGGTTTAGGAGATATTTCTAGTGCCTACAGGTAAGCCTTAATCTAGTCTTACCTGTAGGTAAAAGTGGTTATACAGGGTTTACAACCAATTTAAAGTTAACCTGTATTTATTTCAGAATGTGAAAGTTGAAAGTCAAGACTAGAAGTAAAAAATTGTAAGCAGGCAGGCAGAGCAAGATGCATGTTATGTTTGATTTATGATGTGTAAAGCACCTATTTTATTCAGAATTGTTTATTTTTGGAATACCCCTTTATTTTTGGGTACCCCTTTAATCAACTGAAAAAACAAAAAAGTAATTAATTGACATGTGAATCATGCAGACCACAATTTGTTACATCAGCACTGTGAGACCACTTTAAACTCTATGCAAAGGCAAAACTCTTGTATTTAGTTTTAATTAGAGTAGTAAAATGTTAGAACCTTGGTATGATTTTAATTATTTTTTTTAAAAGCTTTGTTACATGATCTACAGTAAAAAAAAAATTGGCAGATCGGCATATTTTTTTTTTCTTGCAATTTTTGATCAAATATAACAAAATGCTTTTATTGGTAGATTTGACAGACAAAAAAAAAAGCAATCAAGGGAAGACCATTAAATGGTGCATGATTGGTGTCACGTTAAGACAATGCAGCAGAGTAGCGTTTATCTGATCCTTGACTTTCGCACTGCTTTGACACTATTCTATTAGATTGTGGTTTCCTTTTTTTCTTTTAATTTTCTCATATATCACTAAGCAATGAATCACATGCATTAGCCTTGTCTGTTCCATAACAACAAACTGGTTGTGGAAGCTTTATTGTGCTGTCTGACACACATGATATTACAGGGCCAGACTTATTGAATGGACTGTAAGCTCAGCTCACTATTCCCAGTTATTGAAGTTCTCCTCTGTGTCTTCCTGAAAAGTAATATTGAGCAACAGAAACATGTTTTCATTCTTCGTTTTATTGTTCAGTGTCTTCTCCTTCTAATACTCTTCAATTTTCTGGGTTTCAGCTACATGATGAGTATTGTTAATATTGACTTCCAGTACCCTTTGTTATTGGAAAAGTATTGGATTCCTAGATGACTATGTGTATATTTAAACATCACATCATTGTTTTTAGATGAATAATGTAGGGTTCATTTATAACAGCGCTAGAAAAATGGTGTTAGATACACTGTAGAAGCCTTTCAGATTGTGTTATTTTTCTACTGGAAAGAAGAAAATGAATGTTGACACCTGTCTGGTTTCTACAATTCTCCTTTACATTCGTTTTCATAGGATTTCCATATGTAGTCTCAGATTTTGCGCCCCAAATGTAGTAGAAGACTGAAGGTGAAGGGCGGGGCACGAAATGTCCCAGCCCCCACCACCTATGGGACTGTGTCATACCAGAAAATAAAATGAAAGTTTAATTAATAAAACATTTTTACTTACCTATGATTGGTTGAGCTTTTGTTGACAGTTGCCCCAAACAACAGTCCTCTAACCCTATAAAAAGATAGAGGATGTGTCAGCAGTGGGCAGAAGATTGGAGAAGATTTGGAGAAGCACATCCCACCCTCCTGTCGTGGGCTTTTTTATGAGGTTTTAATCCCTTCTTGTAAGGGGATGGTATATTTCATGATTGTTTTAGCTTGAGCTTAAATGGCTAAGCTAATTTTATTATTATAAGATATATATATATGGTTATATGTTAATAACATTGATTTAATATACTTAAATTGATTATTTAATTTTGATTTAAGAATTGTTTGATATAATCAATTTATTTACACCTATAAATAAAGGCCACGGCCATTTCATACCACAGGTATGTTTTGTAGTATTATTTATTTATTTATCTATTAAAATATTATATTAGTTCTTAAAAGGTTATAACTACAGTCCCATTGTAAGCAACGTTTTTATTACCAATCTCCTTGATGATTTGTTAAATGTTGGTCTTTAAAAAGGAGTTCGGCCCCTAGCCAAAAATTTTAAGACTTTTTTCTATTAATATTATATAGGATTTATATAGCGCCAACAGTTTGCACAGCGCTTTACAACATTGGGGCAGACAGTACAGTTACAATACAAATCAATGCAGGAGGGATCAGAGGGCCCTGCTTCTTAGGCCGCGTACATAAAAACTGCAGACCAGTTTCCGCGGACATGTTCGATCGTGTGTACGGCCTAGCGGACAGGTTTCCAGCGGACAACATTTTCTAAACATGCTTAGAAACTTGTCCGCTGAAAACCTGTCCGTTGGACATGTCCGATGGTTAGTACACCCAACTATCGGACCGAAATCCCGCGCATGCGTCGAATTGATTCGACGCATGTGTGGAAGCATTGAACTTCCTTGTTTGAGCACGTCGGTGTCTTCTAAGTCACCGCGTTCTCTGTCCGTGGGGATTTTGGTATGATGGTGTGTACACACATCAGACCAAAATATCCCTTCAGACATGTCCAATGAAAACGGTCCGTCGGACCTGTTTCATCGGACATGTCTCCTTGTGTGTACGCGGCCTTAGAGCTTACAATCTATTAGGGCACTTACCTGTCCAGGCGTGCAGCACTGTCCTCATCTGAGCCGATACTTGAATTGGCTCTTATGAATATTTATTGTTAATAGATTCTATGTCTGTATGAAAACATTACGAATCCCAATCTTTGGGTAACTAGACTCCACCACAATAAATTAAACAACATCATTAATCTCTGTGTGAGGTATCACCTATGTAGCCGCTGGAATCTTGAATGGTCTCTTGTACTTCAGAACTACAGACAAATGGATTAGGGGGACTAAGTAACTTTAATTAGCATTTCACTTTTTGTTTTATTGGAGTCCATCTAAAGCAGGGGTGTCAAACTCAATTTCATCTTGGGCCGCATCAGCATTATGATTGTTTTCAAAAGGGCGGTTGTATCTGTAAGGCCGCGTACACATGGAGGGACATATCCGCTGAAACATGTCTGCTGGACCGTTTCCAGCGGACATGTCTCCTCCGGATTTTCGTCCGACGCTGTGTACACACCATCGGATGAAAATCCCCACGGCCAGGGAACGCGGTGACATATCGGTGACGTTGACGCCACCACGTCACCAAACGAGGAAGTGAAATCCTTCCGCGCATGCGTCGAATCCATTCGACGCATGCATGGACAGTTCTGTCCGCTGGTTAGTACACTAACAGATCCGACGGACAGGTTTGTAGCGGACAAATTTCAAAGCATGCTTTGAAATTTGTCCGATGGACAAACCTGTCTGCTCGCCCATACACACGATCGGATTTGTCTGCTGAAGCGGTCCGTCGGATCGGTTTCAGCAGATAAATTTGATCGTGTGTACACGGCCTAAGATTAGATGTCCAGCGCATCCCCTTCCCTTACATTAGATGTCAAGAGCCACCCCACCATCAGAAGTCGAGTCCCTTCTCCACTACATCACAGTGCACTCTCCCTTACATCACAGTGCACCCCCCTTTCCTTATGCTGCCCCTGGGAAGAAGCTGGATGCATTGCTTTAAAGGGGGAGGAGGACCAGAAGAGGGCTGGAGCTCTCCTGCAGCTGTAGGAGAGGTGCGAGGACCACATGAAATGGCCTGGAGGGCCAGATTTGGCCCGCGGGCCTTGTGTTTGACACCTATGATCTAAAGGGTTCTCATTTATTTTCCATTCAAAATAATAAATTCCCGCTTACCATGCAAACCGCCTTGTTCCTTTTCAGAAAAAAAATGTCTTTACCTGTTTTTTAAACCTAAATTTCACCAATCAGCTGGCAAACACATGCCTGTTAGCAGATAATGCCAGGCAAGGTGGGAAGGAATGATCATCACTGTCCACATTCTTTGTCTATGAAAAGCAAGCTTGTACAGTAACTACATTTCCCATGAACACATGCTGTCAAAAAATAATCCAGTGGGGGGAAATTGGGGTAGCCAACTGCGGATTGACCGCATAGAGGCTTAGGAATCAATGGTAACATTGCTTTTAATCTCCTTTATTCATCCTCCCATACCATTGACATTTAAGGTGGCATGGACACAGGAAAAGTGACAGTGCTGTAGTAAAGTCTAGAGACAGGCAAAGCATAGTCAGCCCAATTAATGAAAATCTATAACCAATGATTTTGCGAGTAGGTTTAACAGGTAGTTACATGATGCTAATGGGTGTTTTGTAGAAACAGAAAAGGAGCTTTATTTTAATGGTAGTGGACTGTATCACATATCATATTGTGTACTTCAACCATGGTCCTATTTTAAATAAACCCAACTGACCAAGGGCTACATCTTTTATTTTTGTTTTATGCTTACATTTTTATTTGTTGCTAGGAACTGGGCTGTACAGTGATGTTATGGTGGATAATAATGATAATAGCATCAACAATAATACTATTATTATCCTTATTAGTCGGGGAATCCACAGTACTATTTTCTTGTCTTCTCGTGTCCTTTGAAATGTAGTCCTTCTTTCGCTAATAAATAAAAAAAAAATCGTATTCAAAAGAAAATGACTTGTTAAGAACACTGATTATTGCAGTTATTTCCCTGACTTGATTGACAATCACTATGCTGTAAAATAACAAAGTGATTGCTATTAATATAAAAAGCTCATCTATACTTTACGGAATATATATTTTAGTCTTCCATGAACAATTAAAAGGCAGTCCCCATTTACAATAATTAAGCCAACAGTACTCGTTAGGGTATCTTTTGAAGTTAGTGGAATAGGTATAACTTGGCAAATAGTTCACATTGAGGTTAAATCATGCAGATAATTATGAGTTGGCTCTTGCTTTGGTGTTCTCATACTTTTCATTTGATAAAGTAGCAAGTAAAGAATGTTAACCCTGCAAACACTACGGAAGTGTGATCCTATTATAAAAATTACATATTTTGTCAGCAGTCATTATCGCTAATAGCATATTCATATCACAGAAAATATGACCAGTTAGTAGATGTTCCATACATTAGAAATAATTAAAATAGCTCTTCCCTTCCCACAGAATCTTTCATTAAATATTACAAAGAAACTGATTCAGCATGTATAAAAATTCATTGCTGTAAAGTGAGAGTTATCTGATTTTCCCACCAGTTATAAATAGACACATTCCGCCACTGTCATGGCGTCATTATAGTATTTTTTATGTATCTTCTTAAGGTACCACTCTTAGGAGGCGTACACACGACCGGTTTTCTCTGCAGAATTCAGCAAGAAACTCGATGGGAGACGTATTCTGCCGAGGAAACCTGTCGTCTGTACACTTTTCACCGAGAAACCCGTCGGGAAACTCGTTGAGCCAAAAAGAGAGCATGTTCTCTATTTCCTCGTTGGGCAATGGGAAAATCTGGCTCGATTCGTTTTTTAACTGCCGAACTAGGAACTCGACGGAGAAAACGATGTGTTTCGCCTGACGAGTTTCTTGGTCGTGTGTACGCCGCCAAGTAAAAGTTCTAGTTCAATTTGGAAACAGTGACATTTTGTTATTATAAGAGGGGATTTACTATAGCAGTACAAATTTCTCTTAGCCTGATCGATCATTCAATCATAGGCACAAGAAAGCCCTGTTTATTTTTTATTTTTTTGTTTCTTTGTTTTGTTTCCTTTTTTAAATGTCCCTGCCTATATAGCCAAGTCTGTTGTATTCTTAGCTGATTTCCAGTTGCAGTCCGTGATTGTTTCAACCCCTTTGCTTGTCTGGTTTGTGGATAATCTAGTACTAACCTTTGACTTCCCTCAATCTAGGCTTCGGTGACCTCCAGCATTGCACAGAAAGAGCTGGTTTAGACCCAAGACATGATTTTGAACTTCGTACCTTATATTTAAAATTCTGGCACAAGTTTCCCCAATGACTTACTCTGCCTTATGGTTGATCTGCCCATGTTCAGTAATCCAGTACAAAACTGATGTTAAAAGCACGTAATGCTTCCCCAAATAGTGCCCACCAAAGGTGATGAGTGATGCAGCAGTGATCATCACACCAGCCTAATATTCATACAGTGCTTTTATTTACTGTCCTTAAGACCAACAGCAGAGAGCATGCAATGGATGGTATTCAGGACCCCACCGACTTTTATGTTAGCAGACCTCAGCAAGGAATTATGTTGTGGTGGGTTAAACTATAAGATAAGCTATGATGACTGTATTCAATTAAACATTTACTCTATTAACTCTCTTAATCCAAGTGGTTGTAAACCTCAAACATGAAATATGAACAAAGCACATCCTTCTATACTTTCTACATCTCTGTATCCAAAGTACTAACTGTGATTTCTCTCTGCTGCCTTGTTTATTTGTCATCTGCATGAATCACTTCTGACAGATTTTCCTGATTCCAAAAGATAACTGGTGATGGGGGAAGCGAGCTCCAGCTTGTGATTGACCTCCATAGCTTTGCATGTTCCTTTGTGAGGAGAGTGTATGTCCCTTCCCTCCAATCACGGCTCAGAGCTCTCCCTTTACTGAGCGCTGAAGTGTAAGACTTAAGAACCCCATCCCCGGCATTTAAGAGTGGAGAGATACTCTGTAAATTGTGTGATTTAAAAGTCTGTAGAGGAGGGAGTACTGCAGATAAACAGGTATAACTTATGTAGGAGAATGTGTTTCATCTCTGTGTATAACCTGATGCTAGTCATTTCACTGGGTATATGTGAGGGGTTTTAACCACTTTAAGTGTTGTGGTGATGCTGGCAAGATAAACACATGATGATGCCACAGGATTCAGTACTCTCAGGGGGCTTGGCAAGGTCACATTATATGCAGGCACTGCTATGACTGAGTTTTATTCATGTGACCAGTTTAGTATTGCTACTGTACTGAAGTAAAATCCTCCTGATTATGATATGGCAAATTAAAAACAAAACAGTTTGGTTGTTCTCACAATTCACTGCTCTGTTTCTGCTCTTCTCCCAGCCAACTTCCTCCACTCAGTACCCATGTCTCTGATCTCCATCGCTATGTCTATTCTGCTATCATGTTACTGCTTTACCTCATTGTCCCCACTCAGCTACCAGTTCTTTGCTTTTCTTCACTCTCCCAACTCAGCTGCTTTGTTTCTGCTCTCCTTTATTGTCCCCACTCAACCACCATGTCTCTCACTATCTCCATTTACCTACAATGTCTCTGCTCTTCTTCACTGTCCTCATTCAACTTCCATGCATGCCTGACGAAGGGGTCCTGCGTGACTTCGAAAACTTGCACTCTCCTTGTGTTGTGATCATGCAATAAATTATGCGTTTGGACGCTATTCACGTCGTTCCATGTTGTGCTGGCAAATATCTTAATTGTGACTTGAACCAGTATCCAGCTGGTTGTTGCTGCAGCACCCAAAATTTGAAAGCTCATCCAGGAATGTGTGCGATGGGAATATGAAGTATGTTTTTCCTTGTCAAAAATATTTTTATTGAGTACAAAGGTGTAATACACATTACAGGGAATACATTAAATACATCGAAAATAGAGAAGCTCAAATATTCTTATTCCAATATGTAAACATACAAAGTAAATATTTGTGGACAAAGTATGGTATACTATTTAGTCACTAATGACATTAAGATTATTAAGTTTAGAGGTTTTATGTAATTATTAGTAACTACTGACATATATATTGTCCTCTGTGAAGCAAAGAGTTATTAACGATACAAAGGGAGGTTCAAAATCATAATATTAAAAAAAGCAAATAAAAGAGAAAAACGAAAAAAGAAATTAATAACGATAACTATAAGAACATAATATGGATAAAAAAGAGAGTACTGGAACCATAAGGGGGGTCCGCGTGGTCGAGCCAAGTTCCACCGCTCCAATCCAAGAGATGCTGGGCCAGATTCAGAAAGTATTTACTAAGAATAGCTGGCGTTTTGTATTCAGAAAACAAGATACGCCGGCTTTCTCCTAAGATACGAGCGGCGTAATTCGCTTACACCGTCGTATCTTAAGTTGCATATTTACGCTGGTCACTAGGTGGCTCTTTCGTCGTTTTTCGCTTAAATCCAGCAAATGAGCTATTTACGCCGATTCACGAGCGTACTTGCGACGGCGCGTCACATTTTACGTCGCTTGCGTAATCGTTAGACCGGCGTAAAGTTACCCCTGCTATAGCAGGCGCAGCCAATGTTCAGTATGGAAGTCGGGACCGCGTCGAATTGTACGCCGGTTACGTCGTTTGCGTAAATCGTTCGGGAATGGGGCTCGACGTTAGTTACGTTCACGTCATTTACATTGAGAAAAAGCGACGTGATTTCGCGCATGCGCACTGGAAACGTCCACGAATGCGCCGTCAAAAAAAAAAGTCAATTACATGGGGTCATGATTCATTTACATAAATCATGCCCCCCACTTCAGCAATTTGAATTGCGCGGCCTTACGCCGTGCACTTTTTACGCTACGCCACCGCATATTATGGAGCAAGTGCTTTCTAAATAAGGCACTTGCCCATAATATTTGCGGCGGCGTAGTGTAAAGAGGAAACGCTACGCCGCCGGAAAGATATATTTTTGTATCTGAATCTGGCCGCTGTTTTCATTTACTTTCCCCACTTAACCACTATGATTCTGCTCTCCTTCACTATCTCCATTTACATGTACCTACTACGTCTCTGCTCTTCTTCACTGTCTCCATTCAACTACCAGGTCTCTGTTTTCATTTACTGTCCCCACTCAACCACTATGCCTCTGCTCTCCTTCACTACCTCCATTTACATGTACCTACTACGTCTCTGCTCTCCTTCACTGTCTCCATTCAACTACCAGGTCTATGTTTTCATTTACTGTCCCCACTCAACCACCATGCCTCTGCTCTCCTTCACTATCTTTGTTTACATGTACCGACTATGTCTCTGCTCTTCTTCACTGTCTCCATTCAACTACCAGGTCTCTGTTTTCATTTACTGTTCCCACTCAACCACTATGTCTCTGCTCTCCTTCACTGCCTATGTTCAGCTACCATGTCTCTGCTCTCCTTCACTGTCTCCATTCAACTACATGTTCTCTGTTTTCCTCACTCTCCCCACTCAGCTTTGTCTTTGCTCTCCTTCACTGTCCCCACTCAGCTTTGTCTTTGCTCTCCTTCACTGTCCCCACTCAACTTTGTCTTTGCTCTCCTTCACTGTACCCACTCAATTACCAAGTCTCTGCTCCCCTTCACTGTCTCTATTCAACTAACTGTTCTCTGTTTTCCTTCACTGTCCCCACTCAGGTACCTTTTAACCATGCTCCTTTGCTGTCCCTCAACTGTACTGTTTGCTATCACAACTCAATCTCAGTTTGCTGGCAAGCTCAGGTGTCTGAATCCTGTTGTTTATAAGGCATAGGTTCAATTTAGTTCCTAAGGTGGGGGTAGAAAAGTCCTGTTATCTTCCAAACACAACATTCCCATGAAGAGAGGAAGCAGGTAATTATACCTCATTAGGGAAAACATTAAATGAATGATAGTGGATACCCTCAGATAACCCATTGCATTAGTAAAGCTTATTTTCTGTGTCATGTTTGCAACAGCTTTGGCAATCACTGAAAGTTTCACACACTCGGTTAAACTGATGTCTAAATTGTTCTAGTTACTCAGCAATACTAAATTATGTAAAATGTAAAAATGCCCAAAAATTCAAATGTTGCCACTTTGTAATATGCCAATTGGGGGTCACTTTGTACATAAAGACAGGCCCTCTTAGTTAACAGTAGGGATGAGTCGAACATACCCGCGTTCGGTTCGCACCAGAACCGTCGAACAGACCGACCGTTCGCACGAACATTTAGAACCCCATTGAAGTCTATGGGACTCGAACGTTCAAATTCAAAAACGCTCATTTTAAAGACCAATATTCAAGTTATTGTTGGAAAACGTCTTTGAGAACCCGGGTCTTGCCCCAGGGAACATGTATCAATGGAAAAAAGTTTAAAAAACAGTAGTTTTTTCAGGAGCAGTGACCGTTTTTAAAACTTTTTTCCATTGATACATATTCCCTCGGGCAAGACCCGGGTTCTCAAAGACGTTTTCACAGGCAAGCTATAGACACCCAGCAGGTACAATATTTAAAGGAATTGTATTTATTTATTTATTTATTTAATTTAAGCATCATTAAAATCACTGCTCCAGGAGCAGTGATTTTAATAATGTTTAAATAAAAAAAATGAAAAATTCCTTTAAATACTGTACCTGCAGTGCTGGGTGTACCTGCTGTGTGTCTATACGTGTGATAACAATCGCCTGCCTGCCAGTAAATTAGGAAGAACTGATCTATCTAAGATATGCAGTGTATAAATATATGTACAACTCCTAGGGATGTATATATATTCTCTACACACTGTAAATTAAGCTAAACTGACTAGCCTGCCTGCCTGCCTGCCTGCTCTATCTAGCTATATAAAAAGACAATGGCCCAGATTCACAGAGCAATTATGCCTGTCTAACTGGTGTTAGACAGGAGTAATTTCAAATTTCGCGCGCCGTATCACTAGTTTGAATCCTCAAACCATGATACGGCAGCTTCGGGCTTCGATCCGAGAGGCTTACGTCTTCGTAAGCCTTCGGATCTACGCTGCCATCTATTTGCGGCCGCTGGGAGGAGTTCGCGTCGTTTTGATGCGTCGGGATGTGCAAATGTTTTTTTACGGCGATTCCCGAAGATACGAGTGGTCGTCGCAATCACTTTCGTCTATTTTTTTGTACGTAATGTTAGAGCAGCTTTTTGCTGCTCTAACGTTACGTAGCCCATGTTAAGTATGGCCGTCGTTCCCGCTTCGAATTTATTTAATTTTTTTTTTTGTTTACGTAACTCGTTCGGGACTAGGATCGCCCGTAAACGACGCTACCTAAACAACGAATGACGCCACGACGTGATTTCACGCAATGCACGGCGGGAAATTTGCAAACGGAGCATGCGCAGATCGATCGCCGCGGGAACGCGCCTATTTTAAATGATTCACGCCCCCTACTCGTCTATATGGATTGCGACGGGAGAAATACACTACGCCGCCGTCGTTTACTGGACAAAATCTACCTGAATTCCACGTAGAGCCAGGTAAAATACGGCAGCGTAGTGTATTTCTGATACGCTACGATAATCCATTTCTGTGTGAATCTGCCCCAATCTCTCTGTCTCTCTGACTGCTCTCATTAACAAGCCGGAACACACTACACGAGGCCGCCCAGCAGGCGGCCTTTTATAGTGTGGGGCGTGTGCTAAAGCCCTGAGCCATAATTGGCCAATGCCACCCAGGCTTTGGCCAATTATGGCTCTTCGTTTTTTGCAGGCTGTGATTTGCCAAGCATGCGGGACATACAGCATGTTTGGCCAATCATCAGCGCGCAATGCCGCAGTGAAATATGGGCGGTTTTGCGTCACTCGAATTTGGCGCGAACGACCGATTTTGTTCGAATTTCGTCGAACGTACAAACAGACAATGTTCAAGTCGAACATACGTTCGTATCGAACACAAAGCTCATCCCTAGTTAACAGTAAGTTTGAGCAGTGTATAGTTACCGTATTTATTGGCGTATAACATGCACAGGTGTATAACACGCACCCTAACTTTAAGAGGGAAGTTTCAGGAAAAAAACATTCCACAGCTCCCTGCGTATAACACGCAGGCACAGTTTACCCTCTATTTTCAGGGTAAAAAAGTGAGTGTTATACGCCAATAAATAAAGTAATTTCCTGTTTTAAAACAAAGCTGGAGTTCACATACAAACTTGCTTGCCCTAGATCAGGGATCTCCAAACTACGGCCCTCCAGCTGCTGTGGAACTACACTTCCCATGAGCCATTGTAAAACTCTGACATTCGTAGACATGACTAGGCATGATGGGAATTGTAGTTCCTGAACACCTGGAGGGCCATAGTTTGGAGACTCCTGCCCTAGATGCATAATTGCAATAAAACAGATCCTAAGTTTGAGAGTATAGCATTTTATTTTTTAGCATCTTTTTAAAAAGTTTATGGACGATTAATGTTACATTACCAATGACTTTTTATCAGTAATAGTCACAAGAAAAAATGAAAATGTCCCTCATTCATTTTTGAAGAAATTTTTATTCCCTAAGCAAAGAGTTGCATTAGCAATATTTTCCAATAAAGCATATATAGGTATGTGTGGTAAACAATGGGGTTTATTTACTAAAGACACATAAACTGTGTACTTTGCAAGTGCAGTTGCTTCAGAGCTTAGAAAATGATGTGAAGCTTTACTTTGCAAAAAATACCAACCATATTATTATTATTATTATTATTATTATTATTATACAGGATTTATAGAGGCCCAACAGTTTACGCAGAGCTTTACAATATAAAAGCGAGACAATACAGTTATAATACAATAAAATAGGATTAAGAGGGCCCTGCTCAGAAGAGCTTACAATCTAATAGGGTGGGGCAGGTGGTACAAAAGGTCGTAACTTTGGGGAATAAGCTGATGAAAGTGGTAAAAGATTAGTTGGAGGTGTGATAGGCTTCCCTAAAGAGATGAGTTTTCAGGGACTGCCTGAAGGCAGCTAGAGTAGGAGATACCCGGACAGGCGGAGGTAGAAAGTTCCAGAGGATAGGAGAGGCTCTAGAGAAGTCATGGAAACAATCATGGGAGGAGGAGAGAAGGGAGCTTGTAAGTAGGAGGTGTTGAAAGGAGAAGAGAGGACGGCTTGGGTGATATTTGGAGACAAGATTGGTTATATAGCTTGGGGCAGAGTTGTGAATGACTTTGTATGTTGTGGTTAGCATTTTGAATTTCATTTGCTGGGCGATCGGGAGCCAGTGTAGGCACTGGTGGAGAGGGGTGGCAGACACTGAGTGGTTTGTAAGGTAGATAAGTCTGGCAGCAGCATTCATGATAGCCTATGGAGAGGTAGGCCAATGAGGAGGGAGTTGCAATAGTCAAGGTGAGAGATAACAAGGGAGTGAATGAGTAGCTTGATGGTTTCATTTGTTAAAAAGGGGCGTATTTTAGAGATGTTACAGAGGTAAAGTCTACAAACTTTTGACAACAATTGGATTTGGGGCTGAAAGGACTGGTGAGAGTCTAGGACTACACCTAGTACCCTGGGCATCAGGGGAGGGATTGATGGTTGAATTATTGATTTTGATGGAAAAGTCATGGAGTGGAGCAAGGGCGGGCGGGGGGATATTACCAGCTCGGTTTTAGAGAAGAAAATAAAAAAACAGCATGTTTGTTTGTACATGATTGGACGATGGAAACCAGCAGAGCTACATCTCATTTACTAAGCTCTGGAGCAATTGCATGCACAGTCTATTTGCCTTTAGTAAATCAAACCCATGGCATTGTTTTTTGGATGCATATGTTTAATAAAGCTCAGTATATTTGCGTTATGTTGGTATATACTGAATTATTTATCAAATGACTGAGTAAAAATAACATTTCCCTAAAATGTAGTTCAACCAGTTACCAAAGGGAAACATTTTGTGTTTTCGTAGATATTATCCTTATTGATGCATGTTGCTATTGCTAAAGCATTCTTTAAATATGTAAATTGTAACAATACATGTACTTGGTGAAGACATATTACTCACTACATATAAAGACTTCATTTTTTAACAAATAAATACACTTTCAAAAATGAATATTAAAAAGTATTTAAAGCGGAACTAAAGCTGTAGATACTGACCTTTTCTTCAACAGTCTGACATCTGTAAGGTCACCAGTGCTGACATATTCTCCCCGGTGCTGGTCTTCGGCTACGGGATGATGGAGCTCTCCTCTTCATGTGTTGGAGTTAGTCATCCCAGCACATGTGCAGCTGAGTGTACATTTTAGAGAGGACTGTGAGCAAGCAGGTACATTTATTTTATTGCAGAAGAGACATAGCACATGTCTTCTGTGGAAAATAGCTTTCATAAATAGTCCTTTAGGGTCTAGATGAAATTTCCTGGCAACTTTATCACAGCTTTTTCCAGGTTCCAAATTCCGGCACCATGCATGGAGTTAGTCATTCCAACACACTGGCACTGTGTCAAAAATGTAAACAGCAGGTAGACAGTGGCGGCAGGTGCCAAACCTGGACCCCTCACTCGCACTACTATCCTTCAGGGGGGGGCCTGGATGGGTCGGATGGGGATGGTGGCGATCCATGGACTTACCATAGGAGGATGATGACGAGGTTGTGCTGGATCCAGGGTAGGGCTCCTGGAAGCTGGAAGGGGCTGTTGCTGCCCCTCCGTCCCTCCACCTATTGCAGTTTGCAGAGGGAAGAGTCAGGGCCGTTCCTTTTCCTTCCTTCCGCCAAACAGGAAACGAGTCCTGAGACCCAAGTGGACGGGAGTCCCAAGACTCTCTGGTCACTCGGGTCTCAGGACCCACTTCCTGACTGGCCAGTAGGAGAAGCAGGAAGACCACCCACCCCACCCTTTTTTAAACAAACTATAGCCTTAGGCTCTAATCATGTGCTGAAATCCATGCATCCAGTACCCTACATGGAGATTAGGGGCTGGGCGCATGGATTAAGGGGGAGGCACCCCTGGGTCCCTAATGGAGCAGCCGCCACTGCAGGTAGGTGTATTTGTTTTGCAAAGGAGACACAACTGCTGCATGAAAGATTTTTTTTTATATTTTTTACTTTTGTTCCACTTAAAGTTCCTAATTGTATTATCTTGCTGACTCTTGTTGCTTTTGTGCAGCCCTGTAGTAGTCCTGTAGGGGTTGGATGAAATTGCACTTCCATTGAAGCATGTAACCAATAATAGGCTATGGAGGACTATGGTAATGCAACCTGTACCTGCATACAGGCATTGTTTGCATGTTTCCATGGCAACGCAATATTAGCCGATTCGTGTTGAAGGATTAATGAATCTAGCACAGAAAATGAATTGGGTACAGCTACCGCAAATGGTCAGTAAACCTCTGCAGAGGTTACAAAATGCTTTTGTGTTTACTTTGCTTTTATAGATGGCAAATGTAATTACATTAAGTGAACCAAGTCAGAGGTCAGCTTTAAAGTGCCCATTTATGAGATAGTTATCAGCAAAAAAAAAAATAATTTCAGACCACATTTGCATACGGCAGAATGTTTGTGCATTACCCCCAAATTTTTCTCACAGCCACAATCTTCTTGCATATCTCAGTGCATGTACAGTATATGTGCACATTATTGGATTATATATTGGGCCAAAGACATTTAAGGAAGCTTCAGATAAAAACATTTAGGTTGAAATGTTTTTTTTTTGTCAGAGACGATGAGCAGATAGGCTATCAGTAATTAGATACTAACAAGATGAACCCAAAACCCCTGCTCCGTAACATTTTATAAGAATAATATGCTATTTTATTAAAGTTCACCAGTAGTTCTAAGAAAACAACATTGTTGTAGGCCTGTGATTTAGTTAAGAGAGTCTTTGTACTTCTCTGTAACAAATTTGGATTCAAACATGCAGCATCAGTTTAAATAATATTCAACGAGCAATCGAATATATAGAAGACGAGAACCCCCAAATCTCTGTCTTTGTAACAAGCATCGTTTAACACTATGGCAAGTGTAAATGTGAAGTAAAAAGTTGTGCACATCAAAGCATACTCTTTTTTTTTTTTTCTTTCTTTCTTTGATAAGTAGGCTCTTTAATCATAACCCTGCTTAAAATCTGGATGGCATTCAAAATCGGCTTTCTTGGTTTCCTCGTCTTAGATGACTTTTATGTGTGGCTCGTTAACAATCACCATATGTGCAGCCCAAAGTTTTATAGACCAATAGGTGGCAGTTCACCCTTCTGCAGACATCTGGCAGCTAACTAGTTAATCGTCTGCGATGAGTCTCTTTGTTGTAGATAGGAATCCATGTCGGCCTCATGTTCTGTTCTCTTGATTTTAGAGACGAGCCTTCCTGTTGAAAGAAAACGGGTCATTGTTCAAATTTTTTTAGGGCAAACAGGAGTTTGTTAAAGTGGAGGTCCCACAAAAAAATAAATATTAAAAGCCAGCAGCTACAAATACAGAAGCTGCTGACTTATAATATATGCACACTTACCTGTCCAGGATGCCCGCGTTGTCGGCAGCCGAAGTCGATCTGCCGCTTGTAGATCGGCTGGTGCTGGCACTCTTCTATGCGTCTCCCAGAAGTGGCATAGATCACCAAGGTGATCTATGCCAGGAAGTGGGAGCAAATACCTGTATTAGACAGGTATCTGCTCCCCCCTGAAAGGTGCCAAATGTGACACCGGAGGGGGGGAAGGGTTCCAAAAAGTGGAAGTTACATTTTTGGGTGGAACTCCACTTTAATGAAGAAAAAATAAAAGATTTAAAGTTTACCTGTAACCTACACACAGGGGGAGATTTACTAAAACGGGTGCACACAGAATCCGGTGCAGCTGTGAATAGAAACCAATCAGCTTCTAACTTTAGGTTGTTCAATTAGGCTGTGACAATAAAGTCTATGTGTGCGATGATGTCAGGAACAGCCCACCGCACAAGACCGCTGTAGGGGTGGGGGTGGGGGAGGAGCAGAAGAGACTAGTGCTAGGTCCAGTGCTTGGGGGATCAGAGGATTAGGTATCTTGAGTCTATGAACCCCTAGACCACAACAAACAGTTAATTCATGCAGCACGGGCTCAGCCCCACTGCGTGGTACAAACAAAAAAAAATAAGAATAATACCCGAATTCTGCTTTAATAACAGCAGGCCAGATGTATCATCATATTCCTAAAAGGTATAGAGTTACATTCCCTCAACCAAGAATGAGATATAAAACTGCCATTAAAGGGGTTTTAAAGGTTTTTTTTTTCTAAAAAAAAAAAATTTAGAAGGGAAATCGAAGGAAAAGGTAAGTGAACCAACAATGCACTAGCTTAAAGGAACCTATTTAGAAAATAAACACAAACCTTTACAGCGCTTTAAAGCTTTTATTTTAAAATTTTAAATATGTCATACAAGCAATTGTTTTGTAAGGCATTGTCACAACAATACAAGACAAGGTTAATAAACAGTAACCAAAGGGTGTATAGGCAAAATATAACAAGACTGAAGGTCTGTTATGCAATGCAGTCCAGGAGACTGTTCTAGTTGGGGGGAGGGGGCCATTAAAGCTTTTATTGGGGCAGTCGCAGCTGGTGCTCAACATTTTTGGGGGGCCACAAACGGAAAAAAAATTGCAGCCTCACTGTGCCCATCAAATGCAGCCACTGTGCCATCAATTGTCACCACTGTGCCATGCCATCAAACGCAGCCACTGTGCCATCAATTCGCACCACTGTGCCATGCCATCAAATGCAGTCACTGTGCCATGCCATCAAACGCAGCCACTGTGCCATCAATTCGCACCACTGTGCCATGCCATTAAACGCAGCCACTGTGCCATCAATTCGCACCACTGTGCCATGCCATAAAACGCAGCCACTGTGCCATGCCATTAAACGCAGCCACTGTGCCATGCCATCAAACGCAGCCACTGTGCCATCGATTGTCACCACTGAACCATGCCATCAAACGCAGCCACTATACCATGTCATCGAACACAGCCACTGTGCCATCAATTGTCACCACTGTGCCCTTTAATTGTCACAACCGTGCCCTTTAATTGTCACCACTGTGCCCTTTAATTTTCGCCGCTGTGCCAATTGTCCCCACTGTGCCTATTGCCGCCACTGTTGATGCCACTGTGCCCTTTAATTGTCGCCACTGTGCCCATTCATGCCACTGTGCCAATTGTCCTCATTGTCCTCACTGTGCCTATTTTTGCCACTGTGCCCATTCATGTCACTGACTGTGCCCTTCGTCACCGCTGTGCCCTGTAAAGTGCCCCTTTACCCCCGCCCGGCCCTTACCTTTACTGGAGTCAGCCATCCATGTCCCTCAATATCTTCTGCCGCCCTCGATGACTGACAGGCGACTCAGCCAATCAGGTTACCGTTAGCCAGAACCGGCCAACCTGATTGGCTGAGACGCCTGTCAGTCTTATCCATGGAACGCACCCCCTGTGCGTTCTGAGGATAAGCTTCTGGGAACTGAGGGCTGTACTTCCGTACAGCCAACCAGCTGCCGTCATTCAAATGGCTGGACATGAGCGCCAACCATCTGAATAGAACAGCTGCAGCGGCGATAATAACATAGATTTGTGCAATGTATGAATCTATGTTATTAGACTCAGTGGCGGTGAGAGCCAGAGGGGGCGGCGTTCCAGCGCCCTCTATGGACGAACCACCACTATATTGGAGTGATCACTGTGAAAATTATTTCCGGTTTGCAATAAAAAAAGGTTTGCTCCCTGCTAGCATCCTTGCTCTGTGTGTGTGTGTGTGAAAGCAGTGGTCTCTTTGCAGAGGTCCAACAAACCCCCCTAATAAATCAGATCTATTTCTCTATATTGAGCAAAGTTCATGCTCCTTACTGATTGGAGAGCTCTAGTTGTCACTCAACAGGGCATAAGGCTGGCCATACACAGTTCAAGACGTTAATGGGCAGGCTGAATGTACCAAGTTGATCGATCAACTGCAACCAGCCTGCCATATTCTCTTGTGATTATCGCTAGCAGCTGTTATTACCTATTAGTGATAGTCACTGTCTTCTCCCAGCGGGGTTGGCTTCCTCGGGAGAAGACAATGGCTCGGCAGGAGGGATTCCTACATCAACACAGTCTGTGTTGACGGGGGAATCAAGTAAATTTCTTTCCTGCAAAAAAATGTGTTCTGAGTATGGCCAGCCTTAGTCAGAGAGATCATTGGAGAGAGATCATTGCATTCACACAGGGAGCAATGGTTTCCTTTGCTACAGCAAGTCATTTTTGAACGTCTGCAACATTTAATAAAATAATATCTGGTGATAGTCTGGTGATCCTACCATAAAAAAATGATTCTCATGTGCTTTTTGTCACTGACTTCTTGGTGACAGCGCTCTGTCCCATGCTCTCAGTTGTGTTCCACACAGTCACATGGGGTTCCAATGGAGGCTACACATGTCCATTTCGACACACATTACGCAACACTGCCCCCCGTTGACACCATTGGTAAACTTGCTCTGAGATATGCTACGCAATCATTGATGGAGTGCACAGTAGCAAACAGGAAAAGACTGCAAAGTGGCTGCAAGAGATCAGCAGTACTAGGAAATTACAAATAATAAAAAAGGAAAAAACTGCATTTTAGTTTAAAAAAATGTATATGATGCACAGTGTTTTAGCAAACAAAATGCACTTACAGTGCGCATCTACTTAAAATGTTAATAATTGTTTATTAAAATACATATCTCTGAAATAGGAAAGCTCCAGTATAGAATTGGGAATGAAAAACATCTGGTTCTCAATGTAATCTGACTGAGCAGGGCGGTATTTTTTCTTTAGTTCGGGGTCTATTTTACGGTCACCGTATTCGTCTTTTCTAGGCCAGTTGACAATTCTGGCCTGAGAAGCCTTTTTTTTTTCAGCAGCAAACTCCCTGACCGATGAGCGCACAGAAATCGTTAAGTGTTACGCTTAGTTTGCTCATCACAAGAACATTTCAAACCTCTCTTGGCCTGAAGTAGCCTCTCTGGTTCTCCAGATTCCATTACACGGTTGCACTGCTGGTGATCAAATCCTTCAATGTCACTACAATGTTTTGCCGGTGTTTTCTCGGCTGCTGTGGAGAGAAGTGACCTGTGAGTGTTGACTGAACCAGAAGGAATGGGACAAAGTCTCTAGCTGACTCTAAGAAACAGCACAGAAATGATTTTAGGGGCAGATAGGCTAAAAATCATGAACAGGATTCGGCTGACATGATAATGGACTTTGGTCGCTGGGCCACTTTTTTTTTACTTTTAAGCTCTGAATCTAGTGGTTAGGTAGTTTAAAGAAATTGCAGTATTTATTTTATGTGTTGAAGGGCAAGCAGATTACAGAAAAATACAACTATTTGACAGCATTTAAAAAATATTTATATAAAATCTGTGTTTCAGTGTTGTCAAGATGACCATGACTTTCTGCAATGATAGAAATATGAATTTTAGATGCTGTCTACTTTATTTCCACGTGTAAAATCTGCATTGTTGGCTATAAAATTAAATCCCCCAGAAAATGTATATTTAAATATATATATACACTATGGGCCAGATTCACAGAGCCCTTACTTCGGTCTATCTCGAGTTAGACCGGAGTACTTTCAAATTACGCGCGTCGTTTCATTAGTCTGAATCCTCAAACCATGAAACGACGGCTTCGGGCTTCAATCCGACTGGCTTACGTGTTCGTACGCCTTCGGATCTACGCTGCAATAATTTTGCGGCCGCTGGGTGGAGTTCCCGTTGTTTTCCGCGTCGGGGTATGCAAATGAGCTTTTTCCGACGATCCACGAAGTTACGAGCGTCGTTCGCAATCTCTTACGGCGTCTGTAGTCATCTTTTTGCTGCGTAAAGTTATTCCAGCTATTAGCTGGTCTATAGTTAGACGGCCCATGTTTAGTATGGCCGTCGTTCCCGCGTCGAATTTCAACTTTTTAAAAAAAAAATACGTAAGTCGTCCGGGAATAGGAATGTACGTAAACGACGCTACTCAAACAAAAAATGACGTAATGACGTTATTTCGCGCAATGCACGGCGGGAAATTTCTGAATGGAGCATGCGCAGTTCGATCACCGCGGGGACGCGCCTAATTTAAATGCTAATCGCGTATTTCGATTCCGCCACGAGAAATACACTACGCCGCCGTACCTTACGGGCCGTAATCTACCTGAATTCGTCGTAGAGCCAGGTAAAATACAGCGGCGTAGTGTATCTCTGATACTCTGCGCCAATGTAATTGTACCTGAATCTGGCCCTATATTACCAAAAGTATTGGGACACATGCCTTTACACGCACATGACTGTTAATGGCATGAATGGATGGAATCTTGGAATGGATGTTTTCTATTTTTTTTCTGTTCACCATCCTGAGCACATTTGTTGTGGCCCTAGGCTCCCAGGAGATGCAAGACAGCCAGGGAACTACAAGGAGGGTCTGGCGGGGAGTGGGTGGCACCATATCACTAGAAATATGAAAGCGATTGGGCAGCTGCCCAGATCACTGTTATATTGCAACCAGGAGTGAGCAGAAGAAAACAAATACAAGTTCAGCTTATAGTAAACTCTTCACACTCTGAACACACGTTATACATCCAGAGAGGCAAAGTGGTAAAGAAGCAAAATAAACAGAAATTCATGATAACATAAATAAATGTACTATACAGAAAATAATTAGTACAAAAAAACAGGGTAACTTCCTAGGACCAATTTTTATACCTAGGAAAGTCTAGTTGGTATATCTTCATATTAAGGACTTGTA